>OW679194.1:70173097-70775732 GCA_940337035.1 Agriotes lineatus | reverse complement strand
GATTAGATTTATGTATCCTTGGTCTATTCTAGCGTTTCTCATAAGTGCCATCCATATCGGTATATTATATTCCAACGTTTTTTCTATTGTCTGTCTTACCGTATGAAGGTATTCAATAGTAGCTGCGGAACCCGGCTTGTTCTTTTGACTGATATATGTCTAGTCTGTTCGTTATAATTCTTATACATACCTTGTAAACTTGGGATAGAAGGCTGATTGGTCGGTAGTTTTCGAGGTTAGTCGGGTCACCCTTCTTGTGTATGAGAACTATTATTGCATTTTCCCAGTCTTTTGGGATGTATTATTCCATAAGCATTTATTAAATAAGTGTACTAGTCCTTCCTTGGTTTTCAAGTCAGCCTTTTTCAGCATTTCTGACTTTGCTCTATCTTCAACTATATTGCCCCTTTTATCTTTAATTTTATTATTTATTTTTTCTTTATATTCTGTCTTTTAAATATTCTTAGACCGTTTGTTTCTATCACGTAAAGATTATTCAAAATTCATTAAGAAAATATGCGCAAATGTGAACATAACCATAGTTTCTATAATGGTTTACAAGTTTTATGCCCCTATATTTGTAAAATTCATAAATATGTGTCTCTTTAAACTTGTCTGAGCATGCAGCAACTTGTTTGCACACTCACTTGAACCACGGAGCCCACATAAATGGCAAATTTGTTACGCGGTCACAGTACTATTGTAAAAACCGCCACGTTGTGAGCGCTCATTATTGTGTATTAGTTTCATTTTAGTATGACCACCAGAAACTTCATAGGTCTTAGACAATTAGTTATAAACGGTCAATTTGAAACTACTGCTCTTATAATTGACGTTGAAATGGAAGCATAGCATCATTTTCTTATGTCCATCTTGATTTATTTCCCAAAATCTTGTACAAATGAGCGAAAAATAAAAGAAACTATTGTCTCACGACATTAAGGAAATTGAACAGAGGTACCAGGGAAGTTGGAACCCAAGCATGATGGCTAACTACAGTTGTTGATGTTTAAAAATAGAGAAAACGCTGTATATACAAGAAAAACGATTAAAACAAAGAGGCGAAAGTCCGATTAAGGGAAGTTCCAGCATTTTGAATAATACATGTTACTATTTACGTATTTTTTTAACATATAAAAATACTATAAGTACTTCGATATTATCGAGTTACATGTCGATAACTTGTTGCACAATAATAAAAGAGTTGCAGTTTGACAGGTCAAATAGTCCGACCGCGTCAGCGGGAAGATTATTCTGTCAAACTGACACGATTTGTTATTGTGCAGGAAGATTGACACGTATAACCTGTTCGAAGTACGCATTCTATTCGATTTGATTATTTTTTGAGTAAATTTTAATATTAGGATCAACTAAATATCTTATTGGCAGCTCGATTTGGTTGTATTAACCTAGCTGCAAGTCATCTCCATGAAAACAACATCAAGTTGACAAAAGTTATGTATTGCGCCGCTTAGTGAAGTTACTGTAGTATAATAGATTTTGTATAATCGAAATTATACAAGATAAATTAACTAAATCCAGCCTTCTGATTGGTTAATATCGCTACGAAACAAATAATCAGAAGTAATACTATAAGTACTTCGATATTATCGGGTTATATGTCGATAACTAGTTGCAAAATAATAAAAGAGTGTCAGTTTGACAGGTTAAATAGTCCGACCGCGTCAGCGAAGTACGCATTGTATTCGATTTGATTATTTTTTGAGTAAATTTTAATATTAGGAACAAATAAATAATTTATTGGCAGCTCGATTTGTTTGTATTAACCTAGCTGAAAGTAATCTACATGAAAACTTCATCAAGTTGACAAAAGTTATGTATTGCGTTGCCTAGTGAAGTTACTATAGTATAATCGATTTTTTATAATCGAAATTATACAAGATAACTTAACTAAATTCAGCCTTCTGATTGGTTGAAATCTCTACGAAAAAAATAATCACAGCATTATATTTACTATTTAGGCAGTAAGACCAACTGAAGTTAAAAGTAGCAGTAGTAATATTTTATTCATCATAATATACACCATGGTACTTGGATATGCCACAACTAAGATTAAAATTTAAAAAAATACATAATATACAATGCGTGTAAAACAATTAGCTACAGAAAAATACAATAATAAAAGAATACTATAAATGCTTTTAAAATTTTCTTCACACTTTCGCTGACTGTCGGTATGTAAAGTTGTCTACCAATAAAGTTACCCTACTTTTGTTCAATATTATTAATAATTCAAATAGAAAAGAAGTAAAATATTACATTTAACACGAACTTTAGAATTTAATTCAGCTGCATTCCTTACGTGAAAATTTTCCAAATGACAACGAAGTTTGGGATTCAAAATTCATTAAGAAAATATGCGCAAATGTGAACATAACCATAGTTTCTATAATGGTTTACAAGTTTTATGCCCCTATATTTGTAAAATTCATAAATATGTGTCTCTTTAAACTTGTCTGAGCATGCAGCAACTTGTTTGCACACTCACTTGAACCACGGAGCCCACATAAATGGAAAATTTGTTACGCGGTCACAGTACTATTGTAAAAACCGCCACGTCGTGAGCGCTCATTATTGTGTATTAGTTTCATTTTAGTATGACCACCAGAAACTTTATAGGTCATAGACAATTAGTTATAAACGGTCAGTTTGAAACTACTACTCTTATAATTGACGTTGAAATGGAAGCATAGCATCATTTTCTTATGTCCATCTTGATTTATTTCCCAAAATCTTGTACAAATGAGCGAAAAATAAAAGAAACTATTGTCTCACGACATTAAGGAATTTGAGCAGAGGTACCAGGGAAGTTGGAACCCAAGCATGATGGCTAACTACAGTTGTTGCTGTTTAAAAATAGAGAAAACGCTGTATATACAAGAAAAACGATTAAAACAAAGAGGCGAAAGTCCGATTAAGGAAAGTTCCAGCATTTTGAATAATACATGTTACTATTTACGTATTTTTTTAACATATAAAAATACTATAAGTACTTCGATATTATCGAGTTACATGTCGATAACTTGTTGCACAATAATAAAAGAGTTGCAGTTTGACAGGTCAAATAGTCCGACCGCGTCAGCGGGAAGATTATTCTGTCAAACTGACACGATTTGTTATTGTGCAGGAAGATTGACACGTATAACCTGTTCGAAGTACGCATTCTATTCGATTTGATTATTTTTTGAGTAAATTTTAATATTAGGATCAACTAAATATCTTATTGGCAGCTCGATTTGGTTGTATTAACCTAGCTGCAAGTCATCTCCATGAAAACAACATCAAGTTGACAAAAGTTATGTATTGCGCCGCTTAGTGAAGTTACTGTAGTATAATAGATTTTGTATAATCGAAATTATACAAGATAAATTAACTAAATCCAGCCTTCTGATTGGTTAATATCGCTACGAAACAAATAATCAGAAGTAATACTATAAGTACTTCGATATTATCGGGTTATATGTCGATAACTAGTTGCAAAATAATAAAAGAGTGTCAGTTTGACAGGTTAAATAGTCCGACCGCGTCAGCGAAGTACGCATTGTATTCGATTTGATTATTTTTTGAGTAAATTTTAATATTAGGAACAAATAAATAATTTATTGGCAGCTCGATTTGTTTGTATTAACCTAGCTGAAAGTAATCTACATGAAAACTTCATCAAGTTGACAAAAGTTATGTATTGCGTTGCCTAGTGAAGTTACTATAGTATAATCGATTTTTTATAATCGAAATTATACAAGATAACTTAACTAAATTCAGCCTTCTGATTGGTTGAAATCTCTACGAAAAAAATAATCACAGCAATATATTTACTATTTAGGCAGTAAGACCAACTGAAGTTAAAAGTAGCAGTAGTAATATTTTATTCATCATAATATACACCATGGTACTTGGATATGCCACAACTAAGATTAAAATTTAAAAAAATACATAATATACAATGCGTGTAAAACAATTAGCTACAGAAAAATACAATAATAAAAGAATACTATAAATGCTTTTAAAATTTTCTTCACACTTAAGGAAGAAAGTAGAAGTAAAATATTACATTTAACACGAACTTTAGAATTTAATTCAGCTGCATTCCTTACGTGAAAATTTTCCAAATGACAACGAAGTTTGGACACATTTTACGGCAACAATTTATGCATAGCAGTTATGTAATTAAAAATTATACGTTGGAATGAATTCTCATGAAACGTAATAATAGCTCGAACGTCCATACTGGGTGTTTTTAACTTCGTTTGGTATGCTAATTTGAAATAAAAATATTTTAATCTCCAATAGTATGATCGTCGAATGCGTTGACTGAAAGAGATAGCGCTTATTACATTAAAGATCGCTGAACAACTAATTTAACTTTTTATATACACCGGTCTGCCAATTCGACAAGTACATTGCATTAGCAGAACAGGATATGAATATAAAACCCACTGCGGTATTTTGACGGTATGTTAAACACTCACAAATACTGTTGTTGAATTAATAATATCTAGAATTCAAGCTCACTAATACATATCCTTAGCTGCAGACCTATTCTTCGCAACTGAGGAAAAAATATGCACATCATTTTTTCTGTTTTCGCTGGCGGGTACCCATAAATTATTTGAATGCTGTAACACTAATAAATGAATGCAGAATTTTGTTCTTGCGGACTGGATGTGCCCATTAGGATAAGACCGAAGCAATTAGTAGCTGGTTCTAAATTAGGTCAAAAGTTCCCGATGTAGACGCCTTCCACGTAATTTCAAATTCCTTGCCTAAGTTATTCATGCAGCTGTAGAAGACAAGGGTAGGTAGCATGTTGCCGACAGACTTCCACTTCTGGGAGACATCGAAGTTTTTCACGAGCAGCGTATTCATCATCTTCAAATAAGATATTAAATGGTCGTCAGTCAGTTTCAAGGGCTTTAGGCAAGCGTCTACTCAGCAATTTTTTCAACAAAAAACTGATTCATAATATGTAGCGATTATTGAAGGAACTCAACGTTTTCAAAAACCATAAACGTCGCAAAAACAAATGCAATGCAGTTTTAAAATGCTGTAATTTTAAAAAGCTCATGATGGCATGTTTAGATATGTAGCTACTGTTTACAGCTATACTAAATTTAAAAATTAAGAATCAATCATGGAGCACACCTCAAAGACCTAAAAAATTCAGAGAACGATAGAAGTTGAAAATATGGAAGCACTGGAAAACATGGTTCCATCTTGCACAGCTTTCCACATGACCGTACAATTTTACTGTCAGTACTGAGGTCCAGCTTTGCTCCGAGGCACAAAAGGAAAGCGAAAATGAACTGCGTAAATTACTGATTAAAAGTCATCATTCTATCGAAAATCGGCAAAGTCACTGAAGACAGGAGAAATATGCAAAGATAAAGAAAGAATACATAATGTTGAATACGAAGTAATTATTGCATCCTCGAAATCGAATCACTGAGCTACCACAAAAAATAAAACGTGTTACCCAAGAAGCTGTGTTAAAAATTAATACCACCAACTGCAAAACGCTGATTCTACATAGTTCAAATGACAACATGCTTGAACTCAAATTTATTCGTGGATCTGGAATGGAGATAGCTACGGAGGTCTAGTACTACAATGGCAGATACTGAAGTAGCTAAATAAACAAGCATTTGGAAAAGCCATGAAATTTCACCGAAATCAAGTTTGTTGGAACTCTATTTTCCCTATAGCATTATCGCAATATGTATATATGACATCGAATGTGTAATTTTGTTTATTTCTAAGATGTACATAGTACCAACATTTTTAATAAGGTATGACAGGAAAGACATGCGATTTTCCTAAGTAAAACAAGTATATTTTTAAGAAACATAGACACGTACCTGGAAAAAGTTTTTCTTAAAGGAAAACTTAATACATAAGTATTCTTTAAAATATTTTTGTCGTTTTTGTAATTATTGAAAGTTTCTATAATTTCTGCGAAACAACAATTACTTTAACAATAAGTAGAAAGTCTACAACTGAGCACAGGGATTTTATAAATAATCATCTAGTGTATTTACTAGCTGAAATGTTGTTTTGGGCTAACGAGTAATCGCAAAAAATCCTCCTCGTGGTGTGCCTTGGAATATGAACGTGTGTCGGCACTGTTACCATTAAACCTGAAATTACTGTATTTTTGAGAGAAACTTCTTATTATTATTGAAGTGTTTTGACCTTTAATAATTTCTGAATGAAGCTGAGACGTGCCATTTTTGTTTTACAAAAATTATAGGTCCCTTGAGGATTTTCGTTTCGCTTACTGTTTACTATGATTACACAGGGAATTAGTATGAACGTATCTATTCAGAGTGGATAGAAAATGAGGAATAGCGGCAATACACTTTTAAATGGTAACGTTAGGGAAATGGTTCTTAACAAATACGTATTAACAAATTGTTGGCCATAATTTGACGTTTTAATTTCTTAGGGACGTCAGAAATGTTAGCTCTGCACATACAATTCGAAAAATGTCTTGCAGGGGAAGCCCGGTTTACGACAGGTAACAAGCCTAAAAGTGTCTAATAACTCAGCGTAAGAGAGATGTGTACTAGACTTAAATAGAAAGTAGCTAGCTTGCGATAGTCAAATCAATTGCACCCTGAACCATACAGGACTGCTATCAAAAAATTTTATCAAGAAGGCACCCCTGAGCGATGGGAAATATATATGTGCGCAGCTCCAAAATTTTGACCTACCTTGATTTTCTGAAAGCTTATCTTACTGCAATAATAGGAAAAACTGAACATTGCTTCACAGATACAAATCAGAGAAGACATTTAAAAACGTTATTAAGATAGCATTTATAAAAATGCATTTATGCGGGCGCCGGTGGAAGGCTAAAACTGCCACTACAGTAACTAAATAACCCCTAATAATTCTACCTGCTCGTGACATCTGGTGGCGCGATGAGAATATCTTAGCACGTATTAGTCTGGGAAGAAACACTACAGAGAAAGAAATGTTTACTAAACTGACTGCAAACTTACTAATAAAACAGCTAAAGTTGGCTGGAATTTACGTATGCCAATTTAGCGTGGCTGTGGCGAGGCGGAGGTTCGACAACGACAAAAAGTTTGTCTGGAACTTCAATGAAAGCCGTATTTTACGGTCGCCTAGATGTTTCCAAAATGAAAATGTCCAAGGATGTACATAGGATGTCAAGGGAAATTTTTCACAAGAAAAATGGACAACGGCAAAATATTTCGTATGAGCATCGGCATCGACCTACACCCTTGCAGTGAGATAATTCTCTAAGGCTGTGTCGGGATGCAGAACGTCGATGTAAAGAACGCCCAAATGAGATGGTAGTCGAAACTTCCAATTGATGAACTGAGTTTTGCGGACTGGGTATATCTAGCAAAGGTCGTAATTTTCCAATGTAGGCTTGGTACGGCTTTTTGAAACAGCTACATACCGGGTGGTTGGTCATACCTCTGAACATATGCAATTTACATGGCTTATCACGGTTATGCATATTCCTGCTCAAATATTAATTTTAAAATGGTGAGCAGGAGTATGCATAAACGTGATAAGCCATGTAAATTGCCTATGTTCAAAGGTATGGCCAACCACCCGGTATACAGAACGCTACTTACTACTGCTTGATATTAGCCAGCTAATAATCTACTCTGCTTCTGATATCTTTTAGTACACAACAAGCATATCTACGAGACGAATTTCCGACTCCGACTCTTTTTAATTAATGTAACAAATGTAACCTTAGGTTTTTAGTTATCATATCTTATATCGCGTAGACAATTCATTTAGTACCTGATGCTGTATTTATCAGTACGGTGTCACACGCACATAATACAGAAAATATAAAAAGTTATAAAACTATGAAGAAAAGGAAATTGAAGCTGTTCGAAATATTTTCCATTAAGATAGCTTTATGCCAGTGAGTAGCTTTACTTGGTCGTTCTCATAGACATAATGTAATAAACTTTTTCTATCAATGCACTTTCTGCTCGCTTTATTTTTCAGTCTCGTCTGTCACAACTACCTTTTTATTGACAATACCAGGTATTTATCATAATCATTTCGCATAAATTTATAAATAAATGAAGGATACCAAGGACTCGTTAAATTTGAAGGGGAAATAGGATTAAAAAGTATGCGTGTTCAGAAATATGATAAATGAAACAGCTGTTCCATTTAACTCTCGGTTTACTCAAATCCAAAAAAAAACGAGGGACTATTTGAAATTAGTGTTGATGCTAAAATGTGACGTAAACAATTATTCTTCTTCTGAATCTTATAATAGGCAAGTGACCAGATTAAATTCATTCGTAAGCCGAATAGGTGTTTAGCTTTGTTTTTCGAAATCGAGGAAGACTCCTTTTCAGGGATTAAAGGCTACAACAGGTGTTAGCGTGGTAGCCGGGAAGCGTACAAAGTTTTGTAGTCACCGAGAATCGAACTTACTCTGGCTGCGTAAGGGTCAAGTATATTACTCGCTTGGCGATCTGTTCTGTAAAAATACATAAACTGCATAGCGGAGGTAAGCATTTGGTATTACTGAGCACATAGGTTTATTTGTAATTTATATCATCAGTTATCTAACCTAAGATCAGATCTTTGGTATTGTTTAAATTACTCAAATAGTTTGACGATTTACCACAAAATGTCATAGGTTTTAAAAATATTTTTTTTTTAGTAAATGACTTATAGAGCACGGAACACACTCTCTGTTCTTTTATTTGATATAAAACCCACACTTTGAAAGCAACATCTGGCTCGATCGACATCCATCACAATTCGTCTTTTAAATTGACAAACCAATTTTCCAGAGCAGCCCTGTAAGCCGTAACGCGAGCTATATTTTCACTATGCGTCCAACACGTACTTCGTAAATTGCAATTTCACAGTAACTAAGGATATGATATCAGTCGATGAAAACTAACTAAAATTTTATTTCAGGAAAATCAACGGGCATCGTGACGAACACACGCATAACGCATGCAACCCCTGCAGCTTTGTATGGTCATTCACCATCTCGGTACTGGGAGGACGACTCAAAAGTCCCACCCGCAGCAAGGAAATCCTGTAAAGACCTCGCAAGACAACTTATCGAGAACGACCCTGGGCGCAATATTAATGTAAGTGGTTTTCCAGATTCTTTTTCTATCAAACTGTTCTTCGCAGGCCGGCAAGACGTATTATCCTCAGTACGGTTTGAGGTAGTTTCGTACTTATTGTTATCAGAATTCCGAACTATAAAAATGAGAGTAGACAGAATAAAGTATATGACTTACTGTTTTAACTGATACATTTCTATTGATAAAGTATGTTTGTCTTTTATTCATGGATGCTCTTATGTAACAAAAATATCAAAGTTACAATTTATATGACTAAAATAGTGTAAGTTTTCTTTAATGTTGAGTTGCTTAAATTATACTTAGAGTTGGACAAATTAATTTTAAAAAGTAATTAATTACTAATTACGAATTACCCCCAATGCAGTAATTTAATTACTAGAGATTCAGTTACTCACAGGAAATAGTAATTCAATTACCAATTACTTAGTAACTATAATTGTACAACATCAATTACTTTTCAATTACTTTCAATAGAAATTATTGTCATATAGTTGTATTTAGTAGAACTTTCTTGCAACTTGCAACAATCATTCATATCGGTTCGATTCGTAATCATAATCTAAAAATGCTTAATTTTTATGTTTTGTTAACTATAGTAACCTACATACTTAATCACTCTTGAAGGTTTTTTGATAATTAAATCTAGTTGCTACATACACCGTTCACCAAAACCAAAAGGATTTAGTTTGTTTTGATGTAAGATGTAAGTAAATAAATAAATTCAAGGATAACAACTATGCAGGTTGTCCCAAAAAGAATAGGACGCCGATTTGGCAGATTTCTTAGGTTATATTAAACCGATTAAACCTAATATACCTTAGTACAAAGTCCCTTCAGTAAGAAGGTATGGGGACTTGGAGGTTCACTTTTTTTTTTAATATTACGTAGTTTCCACATAGGTTATCACTGAATTTGAGCTTTTTATCACGATTGTGGATTTAGTCGCCGAGGCCCGTAGGACCAAAGCAAATAAACCACACGAGCGATAAAGATGAACTTCCAGTGCCGAAGGGTACATTGTTTAAATCGAGAAATCGCGAAATTACCACATTTCAACCAACTTTTGTAGGTTATGTTGACGGTTGACGTTTACCTATCGTACAGCTGTCTACAAAAAGTCGTAAAACAATGGATTACTTCACTGCCGATTTCTCTTATTTTATTTGCCGATTTTCGACGTGCTACACTGCCGATTTAAAAAAAATATAATTTTTCAAATATGAAGAAATGTCGAACTTCATTTTGGCTTGATTTTTAATGGTATTAGAAAAAGTAGCACGCTCAATATGTTATAGAAGTAATTTTTCCATGTTCGTGGTAAATTAATCCACTCGCTTTGCATCGCTCGTACGTAAATTAAATGTTGAAAAACTCTCACTTTTCTTAGCTTGTAGAACAATCTACTATTAAATACACCTAACATGAGGCTGAATGACGAAAGTATGTAACTTACTTAAGTATCCAGGGTACAGCATTGGATATCTTAATTGTTTGACAGCAGAATTCTATTTATATTTTCTAAAGAACACTACATGGTGATCCAATTGGCGCAACTTAAGCATTTTTTGTTGGCTCAGTTCGAAAATACCTTTTTTACCCCTTTATATGAAAGTGAAATTGTCGGTCGCCTATTAGGGGTTTCCCAAAAATATACGTTTGGTTCCCTGGTCGGTTTCCAATGGCAGTAGGAGGGAATATAATAGATTGGCTCCCGTTGCCATTAGAGACGAGAGGCAGTGTGATTAATAATAAATCAACTAACCTCCTGATGTTCATATTTAAATATTTCTGAATGCAGATGAATACAACAGATAGTTTTATCATAAAATGCAAAAGTGTCATATGTATATTGTATAACTCTAGACTAAAATTTCATGTATTCCCTTGCATGACTACAATTGATTAGGTACTGTTCTCGCTAATACTGGCGCTGGGGAATGAAACTACATCCGCGGGAGGGAAAGAGGGAATGATATACTTTCCTCCCTAGTAATACAAATAGCTATAAAAAATGTGTTAGCTAACTTTTGAAATTTTAAAACAAAATATCAAATTGGTGTTGTTCAGGTGCTGTCGAAAGTTGACAGGTGACTGATAAACTTATTTGAAAACGGCTGATTGATATAAGAATTCGTACATCAGATACAAAAACAAAAGACATTTGCTTATGTACATACCAATGAAGTCATTTTTACATTCTATAGAGCTTTATACCATGTGTGTGTTCAAAAAGAAATTACAAAAGGGTTGCCCATAGAAAATAATATAAACTTAAAATAACAACAACAGTGATGACAGTTAATGAATTCCCAAGCTTGCTGTTGACATTGGTTTTATATTCCATGGCCAACCCTCCCATACGGGAGAAAATACTTATTTCATAAAATTGCTGTCAACGCTCGACAAATAGATTGCTCAGGTTGCTTTCATATTTTTACTTCAAATTTCAAAATCCTAACATCTTCAATAATACCTATTAATTTTATCAAACTATTTAATAATACCTATTGATTTTAAGTTTAGGGCAATAAAATATCTGTAATTACATAAATTGGGTCACTATGGACTGTTCTTTCAAAAAAACTAACTAGTATTTTGTGTAAAATCATTAAGAAGCCAATTTTTTAATGTTTCGTAGTTAGCATGGGGGTTTTGTATATTTAGTCCGTCACCGCAGCACCCTGTATAACGTAAAGAAGTAATGTTGGATAAGGTGATCGGAATTATAAGAAAGTCAAGTCAAAATTTTTACTAACAATCAAAGCTAACATGGTGCAGCAGACCGTAATAGTTGTTTACTATGCAAGTGGGGTAAGTGTATCATTAATGTATGTGTGGGTAAGCACACAAGTATATTAATGACGCATTATCACACATGTATTGTACAAAATTTTATCTACACCCGCCCAAAATTGAGAAAAGTGCATTAAGAAAAATGTCAGATCAGTCATTTTCAAAAATATTTTAGCAGGAAAATGTCATATCATTCATTTGAAACTACTTCACTTAGGTAGTAAAGCCACTAGTGGTGTAATGGAAGTTCATGACACAACTAGTGGTTGTAATGAGCTGCATTACATAACGGAAATAGTGTCAAATGAGTGACGTAATAAGTTACTTATCTCACTGGAGTAGATAAGCAATTTTACGTAGTCGTAAAATTATGCCCTAGTTGCCAATATACAAAGCAGCGTATGAGCATTACAAGGCAAGAAAGCCACAAAAATGGATAATTTACAAAAGCAATGCAAGAATGCGGTAAACTTATGCGGCGTTTTTAAATTGTAATAGTACCATACCCCATACTGCATTTTTCAGTTACTCAGGCATGGAATTTTACAATTAGGTACATTTTATTTATGTGTCTTACTCTGTTTAAATGTTATCGGATTTTAACACTTTTAACACTTGCACGACAGTATAACCCTATGCTAGTACACCCTTTTAAAACAAGCAAATTTAAATAAATAAATAATTATTATGAACCATATCGTCTAATGTAGTTATATTCAATTACATTTTTACGGTAGGTATTGTAATCTGTAATGTACTTACCGAAAATGTAGTTTTAGCGTTTTACACACTATGAGCTTCACTATTACAACGTACATATCACATCTACATACAGGCACCAATGCACTCTTTGTGCGCGCGTCGTACAAAATGCGACTGCTGCTGTTATTCGACTCTCAGAGGATATCATAAATTAGGCTTATATTGGTCCGCGAAAACCCTATTCCGATTTGCTTAATATGTAACTTAATAAGACCTATTGTATTTTTTTGCGTTCTGGAGATTTAGCATCCAATTGAGGCCAGTAATTCAGTAATTAAATTACCATAAAGTAATTCAAATACTGCGAGTAATTTCAACTACCACAGGTAATTCAAATGCTTGTAAAGTAATTTAAATACTTGAGAGTAATTTAATTACACAAAAGTAATTGAGTAATTAAATGTATTAATTAATTACCTTCAAAAAGTAATTGTCAAGTACTTTTTAATAAAAATGGCAATTCCCAATTACAATTACCGCATTATTAAAAGTAATTCAATTCTAAGGCAAAAAAACAAAAAGGAATTTAATTACAAAGTAATTCATTACTGCTCAGCTCTGATTATATTACATAAAAATTCGTTGAAAAAATAGGTAATTCACTTAGTTCTTGCTTTTCTCCAGTTACCTCAACCGAAAGTAAAAAGAAGAAACACGAAACATATAATCTTTTAAGTGATGTTTAATTTAATTGTGATTTTACTGTGCCACCTACTATTTTTACTTTTTTAATACGCTGGGATAATTCAGTGGATCTAATTTAGTATTTCCAAAAGCGTGGAGTGTAGTATGGTGTAGACAATTTTCCTACAAAGCAAATTGAGTTCTACTACAACTGAAAATATGTGTTTATTCTTAACTAATTATTTATTGAAGATAGTTGAGTGAAGATAGAAATTGCCCAGTTTCCATTAAAAATTAACACTGTACATTAAACTGACTTAAAGTATTGACCTTTTGCAAACTGAAAAATGCCTATTATTGTATTTCAAAGGAAAGTATTAACAAGAACGTTTGTGTCGAATTTGAAATGTAACTCCGGAAAAAAAATATTGAAAATCTACTTATCCTAGAAAATAGATACCCGCAACCATTCATCTAATCGATTATTCTTCACTACATGAGCTAACAAATCCCTAATTTAGGATAACAATACATGGTATTACAATTGCCAGCAATTTACAACACATTTTTTTTCAAATATCTTTCTGACCAGTGCGTCTCCTAGTTGAGAACGTCCCCACTGAGAGAGAATCCCTGCTTACAACATATAACCAAGCTTAAAGGTTTAGTGGTAGCTCAGTAGAATGCGAGTAGCGCGTAGACTAAAATAGAAAGATACTCGTTTGTGATATTAAAAGGTACCTTGAACCATGGACTTGGAGGTCGCACCATACAAAACTTCCTCAACAATGGGAATTATGAGCAATGCTCAGCTTCGAGATTTTTAACCTACCTGGTTTAGCGATCCCTGATACTCCTTATTCGACTTCAAAAGATGTGCACCTTCACTGTATTTTGCAGAATGAAGTCATACAGTAAATTTCAAGAATCTATTCAGACGACATTCGTAAAATTACATTTAAGTGAACCAACTTTGCAGGTGTGAAAAAATAATGCAGATACACCGGTGCATAGCTGAAGGCGTTACTGCACTACGTACGGGATATTCAAAAAACTTATTTTACCACTAGAAAATTCTAAATACATACAAGTATGGAACTGTAATTTACACATGCAAAATTAAGCTTAGGTACAAAATATATTTCAATGTGAAGGTAAATCACACATGCATTATCAAACAACTAGCGAGGTTTGCGGACGTGCAAGTGGGGCTCATGGTTCGGAAAAATAATAAACAGCTTCCAGGGAGTCAACAGGTGAAATTTGCGGTAAATTTATTAGGATTGTGTTAACGGTACGATAAGGAATGGGCAATAGCAGGTCAAATATTTTCTGCGGTACACTAACGTGAATCCATACGCGATGAATGATAGGGGTTTCCAGGGCGGTGTCGGTTTCCAGCGGTACTTTACAGACTAGTTCCAAAACGGTAGACAGCGGACAATACAGAGTGTTCCTTTGAATGTATCGGACCGGAGGCCGATGTGAAATTTCGCGATCTTTCAATCGAGACGGGATTCAGAATTGAAGATTAGTAGTCGAGGTTTATGGAAATCAAGATATATCCGGCAACCACCTTAAATTTTTCAAATTGGCACAGAAAGGAGCTCCCCTAACGGCGATAATTTTATGGAGTAGGCACTAAATTGTTCTGGCTGTTAACATGGCTGAGGTTCGAACCCAAGCTATCGGTTTCAAAGCAAGAGGTCATATCACTGAGCTACATTTCAGTGTTTCAGTGTATGGAGTTTCCGACGCTTTTTATCTTCAAATATGGGCACTATCAATCGAGATGTGATTTCGTGTACAACAAATACCTCAATTTTTTCATGTATGTACGAGTATAAACAATTTTGGTACGTCACAACTAATCCACATACTCCAATATTCTAGATGTTGCTTGATAAATGATATTAAGTGTAATATCTGGTAATTACTGACATTTATACTTCAGTAAAAACGATTCAAATTGTCGAGCCAGTACTATGATTTGGAAGATCACTATGCCATTTTATCTTTAAAAACTCATTTACATTCAAACGTTAGCTTATTATAACGAGGCAAATAAATGTTGAAATTTTAAGTGAAGTTAGACAATATCTGCTAGTAAATTTAGACATTGACTGAATGATTGAGCGTTTTACGAATCATGTTTAAATAATTTGATCCAGATATCACCTTGAAATGTTGCAGAATGTTGACGGTTTTTGAAAAACAAAATTGCAAGTTCGAAATTCCACATCTCTAGTCAGTCTTAGAAGTCAAGGACTCAACGAAAAGTACATCAAAACTTCATTTCACAGGGCTACAAAGGGCCTAGCGAAAATCTGTAAAGATTCATGCCATGTTATTATTTATAGTTCAAACAATAATATTCGAAATTTTCGGGGAAACCTAAAGACAAATCTACGACTTTAGTGAAATGTGGAGTTTACGAAATTAAATGTTTCCATTGTGTTCTAAATATATTTAACACGTCGTAATTTTGGTACAGGTTTAAAGGGCATATAGCTGCTTTTAGATGCGACAAATTCGAAAAATCTAGTATTGCCCTACATATTTACGCAACTGGTCATAGTATTACGAAAGCTGACCTAAAAGTTGTAAAAGCGTTAACGTCAACAAAACAACTAAATTCTTTTGAAAATTTGAGCATTTTTAAGAATCAAGATGATAATCTTTTGAACAATGGCAGAAGACCCATCTCCCACTCTGATCTTTACGATATATTGAAGTTGACACTTGATTGGTCGCATAGAACACGCTCACTGGGTGAGACAGTAAAAATAGCGTTAGAATGTGCGAGAGTGTTGACTTTCTCTGGTGATTTGGTGAAGAGCATATCATCGGGCAACGTTGTCGTGTCAGTTTCTCTCCAAAGCTTAGCTCTCGAAATACATATTTAGCGGTTGTTAAATATTTCTATGGTTAGTGGTTTTTAACGAATTGTGTTAGGAAGTTATAAATAAGAACCCTAACTTAGTTTACAATAACGTTACTTGTAAAGTTCACAACACTAGCACCCAATGCTGATAATAGAACAAATAATAATGCCGTAATAACAATCAACACCGTAATTTTAACCATCACAAGAAAATGAATATTTTACCTAAAAAGCATTGGATACTATTTAAAGGTAATTTATTGCCATGGACACTGTTATGGGTATAAACCAGCGTACATATATAAAACAAGTAGAGACACTCACTGTCGGTTTCTTTGATGTCAAAATACCGATTTGGATGACCTTGAGCGGATCCTGGGGGTACTTTCCGATAGTACTAACAGATGGAACAACTACTTTTATCACATATGATTGGTAGCAGAGCCAGTAACTGGCTCTGATCGGTAGAATTTTGTGCTGCCATCTGACAGTCAAGCTTAGAAATACCCCCCGAGTTACTGTCCCAGGCACTCTAGACAGGTTTCAATATTTGGCATGAGTGTCCCTACTTATTTGATATATGTACGCTGATATAAAAACTTCTACTGAAAAGGTTTGTTTGGTGAAACAACAAAATTTACAAAAACTGTAATTAAATATGCAAGTTATATAACCGTGGGCTCCACTGGTTATATAAAATACAAACTGATACGGCTATAAGTAAATAAATTAGTTTTTACATACTTCATTTGTGTAGCATAATTATTATATCCTATTTTCACATTAATTAGTCGTTAAATAGGCCGATATATAAAATATAAAGATAGTCAGAGAAAACTGATGAATATTGTGCAGATGTGAAGCACAATTATTACGCTTTACAAGTTTAATGTTAATGAAAACCGCATATAGGCATATACAAATCAGATGGTAAAAGGTTCTTATTATCCAGTTTAAATAAATATTTCATATGGGCTCTACGTATAAAATCTATGTAGTTGATATAATATCCGTGTTGGTTTTAAACGCTAATGAACAAATTCGTATAAATTTTGCTGACTTTAGTTAAATACGACAATGAGCATTATTTAAGTCTTTGAAAGCTGCACGATATGCACTGTTCGCATCCAGTCATCCATGTATGATTATCACTATGCAAGCGTGTGTGCTAAAATAAATTTAATGGCATTTTCTGATACCGCAGTTCTCCTTTAATTGGAAATGATTCTGACTGCCCCTTGTTTTAGCAGCAGCAATCAATTTTTGTTAAACGCGAATATTGAAAATCCGTGTTAGTTTCATCAGCCCATAATATTTTTTATTGGCATTGTAGTAGGCCGTTAAGGTGATTTTGCATAACTTGATGTACTATATCTAGCTGTTGCGAATGCAACTTTGTAAAAAGATTATAGTTTTTTTTTCATTTCGAAGATATGATACATGACCAACTCTATGTTGCCAATATTAAAATTAAAATTATATATTTATAACATATACAGTGTGTCCCCGGATTGAGTTCACTATAGGTATAATTGACAAAAAAATTTACAGTTTTATTTTAATGTTTTGGGATTCCGCCCTGCTTGGTCTGAAGAGAATTTTAAGAATATTTACAGTTTTTGAAAACACAAGTTGGCCTTGACAGTGAAGCAAAAACTATTTTCTTTTTAGGTAAACTACCCTTTCTGTTCATGATACGGCAAAGTTTTACCAAGAAAAGTTGTTCAGAATGATAAATTATGGCCCTATACAAAATTTCAGGAAGATCTACCTACTTAAATTAAACCGTTAAAATTGTACCCATTTATTAAAAATTACGGTTTGATTTAAGTAGGTAGAACTTCCTGAAATTTTGTATGGGGCCATAATTTCCCATTCTGAACAATTCTTCTTAGAAAAATTTTGCCGTATTATAAACAAAAAAGGTAGTTTACCTGAAAAGAAAATACAATAGTGTGTCCCAGGATTGATGTTCCAAGAAGTAAGATTGACTAAAAATTTTTGAATTTTATTTTAAGGTTCTGGGATTCGGTTCTGCTTGGTTTGAAAAGAATTTTAAGAATATTTTTAATTTTTGAAAAACAAGTAGGCCTTGGCAGGGAAGCGAAAACTATTTTATTTTCAGGTAAACTATGCTTTTTGTTCATGATACGGCAAAATTTTATTAAAAAAAGTTATTTAGAATGATAAATTACGGCCCTATGCAAAATTTTAGAAAGATCTGTTGACTTAGAAAACACCGTTATTTTTTAGATAATTGTATTCTATTTTCAGGTAAACTACTTTTTTTGTTCATGATACGGAAAAATTTTATTTAGAAAAGTTGTTTAGAATGAGAAGTTGTGGCCCCATACAAAATTTCAGAAAGATCTGTTGACTTAGATGAAACCTTCATTTTTAATAAATAACGGTTTAGTCTAAGTCGACAGATCTTTTTGAAATTTGGTACAGGGCCATAATTTTTCATTCTGAACAACTTTCCTTAATACAATTTTTCCGTATCATGAACAAAAAAAGTAGTTTACCTGAAAATAAAATACAATTATCTAAAAAATAACGGTGTTTTCTAAGTCAACAGATCTTTCTGAAATTGCATAGGGCCGTAATTTATCATTCTAAACAACTTTTCTTAATAAAATTTTGCCGTATCATGAAGAAAAAGGGTAGTTTACCTAAATAGAAAATAGTTTTTCCACATTTTTCATGGCCGACTTAATTTCTAAAAATTAAAACTCTGCTTAAAATTGTTTTCAGACCAAGCAGGGCGGGATCCCAAAACATTAAAATAAAATTGTAAAATTTTTTGTCGATTATACCTATAGTGAACTCAATCCGGGGACACACTGTATATAGTATATACAGGGTCGCTAAAAAGTGTGGATGCAGCTAAATATTTTTAAAACGGTTTAGCAGAGCTCGTTGAAATTTGACACACAGAAGTGTTTAACTTCTATCATATGAGGATTTTTTTTCAATTTTGTACCATAATTTATATTGAAGATAGAAGGTCAACTTGATTTTTGTTAAATGGCGAGGGGGGTCAAATTTGATATTTTTGATAAAAACATTTTTTTCTGAATTTAATAATGCCTACCTTTATTTTTATTTAAAGCTAAAAAAAGTTAGCCTTGAAAATGCTGTTATTAGCAACCTGTCACTTGCATGTTAGTCAAAAATTCAACTTTTCTGCAATAATTAGTTTAACAATGGCACATTTAAGTAAAACTGAGGTTATAGAAATCTTGACAATGGTTGGATATGGCGATAGACGACGAAGTTGTGCTCAAGAAGTGGCCCCTTTTAATGAAATTCATCCAAACTTTTTAGTTAGATCATTTTTTTGAAGTTTCGATTAAAATAAGATATGCATGTGTACATTACTAAATTCAGAAAAAATATTCTTTTCAAAACTTTTAAATTTGAGTCTCCGTAACATTTAAAAAAAATCAAGTTGGCCTTGTATCTTCAAAATGAAGGATAATAATAATAATAATAATAAAGTTTGTTTCCAAAAATTAAAATAATAGTAATTTTTAAGAAATCCATTATACATAATTTATAGGAAATTAAATAGCAAGCAGATGACCTCTGTAGAAGAGACCCCTGATCTTACTTACCACCTAGCAAACTAACTAAAACCAAATACGTTGAAAAAACTCAAAAATACACAAAAGTACACATAATGTAATCTACAATATACAAAACACAACATAGTGTATACCATATGCGATATCCAATATATAATACACAATCTAGAATATACAATATACAATGCCCAATCACTCACAATTATATAAAGTAACAATGTTATCAAGTTGCACCCGTTAATAAAAGAGTTTCCGAAATTACATACTATTATTAAAAATAAATTTTCTAATTTAAACTTTAAAAGTAGTCAAAGAAGGAATTTTCAGTGAAGGAGGATTGGAATTATAAAGCTTCGACACCATTATAAGAGAAAGAACATTTGAATAACTCAGAGCCATGTATGCAACAATCTATCAATCCCCTATGTCTCAAATAAAAATTATGAATATCCGTACGAAATTTGATTTTGAAGTATAGGTAAGGAGAAGTTTTAGTATGAATTATTTTATAAAAAAAATGCAGAATTTGACGCTTATTCATGTTGAGCCAATTGGTCTCTTTAATTTTGTATGTTATATGTTCCCGACGTTTAATGCCATGAATAAGTCGCAGACATGAGTTCTGAACCATTTGAATTCGTGTACTGGTACGATACAAGGTCCATAATGGCAGAAAATTTAAAAAATCTCAGATGATAGAAATTAAACACTTCTAACTGGGTGCCAAATTCTGCTAAACCGTTCTAAAAATATTTAGCTGTATCCATACTTCTTAGCAACCCTGTATATAAATTTACAGTATAAGTTTGTTGACTGGGAAAAGGGTGGATACTCTAATCTCAGCCCTTGGCAAAATTTTACGAGCTACTGGTTCAGGATAAAAAAACTACTTGTAGTTTGTGAGACTCTTCGAATTTATTTGATTCATTATCAAAGACCGAAAAATACTTGTGGTATAACTTAGGTTAAAATCAAGCATGTGCAAGATGGGAATCTAGCCACAACTTTATATATACCTAGTTATATGCATTTAGGCATGACTAAATGTTATGATTTGTACTTTCAAATCTACACAATACCTAAAAACGAGTTTAAGATTAGAACTAATATATACTGTGTTTTTTACTTTCTCGCATACGGTAGTATAGAGAAAGTATTGTAATCGTCAAAAAAATCGACTTCGAGATTTTGACGAATCTTGACGTTTTAGACCTCCTAGAGTCCGAAAAAACCATTTTTCGAATTATGTCTGTGTGTGTGTATGTGTGTGCGTGTGTGCGTGTGTGTGTGTGTGAACACGATAACTTGAAAACGAAATAAGCTAGACCCTTGAAATTATGTACATAGTCATTATTCAAAATTTGTAGATTCCTGTCAAATTTTGAGCGAAATCGGTTAACCGAAAGTGGCACTTTACCTAAACAGGTAGCGGTACCTATTCAAGTAAAGTACCAGTTTTCTTCGAGATATTTGAATAAAATTTGGTACATACATTTCTTATGTAGAAAAACTACCAGATATTACATTTCAGCATGATCGGTTAACCGGAAGTGGCATTTTACCTAAACAGGTAGCGGTATCCATTCAAGTAAAGTACCAGTTTGCTTCAAGGTATTTGCACGAAATTTTGCACATACATTTATTATTGAGAAAAACTCCCAGATATAAAATTTTAGTATGATAGGTTAACCTAAAGCGGCACTTTACCTAAACAGGTAGTGGTTACCTGAAAATGTAATTTTATCGCTGTATGTATATACATTGCAATAAACTTTTCAAATTTGCTAGAAAACAAGGCGAATGCGAGAAAGTCTAGGGGAGCACACTCCCGATTTTTTTATTGCGTTACAGAACATATTACGTGCATCGTTTTTTCATGTGTTTATAATTCTGATAATATTTTAAATAAACTAATTTCATAGTTATATTCATAAAATTAGTTTTTCTACGATCATGTCAAAATGACAAGTTTTTGCACAGTTTCTAGTGTCAAAAGTGACGTTTATAGCACTCTTAATATTAGCGCTCGAATTACGTCTTTTTAACACGTTGCCATTGGGGGCGTGCTTTAATAATTTATTAAAACACACTTTGCCGTAAGTTTGAATATCAACATAACCTAGAATATTTAAAACAATATGACGAAAAAAGTGTCACCGAACTAACTTTTTATACTTCTGTTACGATCGTAGAAAGAATAGCGTATGATACACGAACTCCGCTAGCGCTCGGTGCTTTTAAACTCGTCGCACGTGCTTTAAAGGTGTACTTATACACTAGTATCATAATATACTATTATTTCAAATGTTATCAAGATTTTAAACATTCATGAAAAAACGATGCACGCAGTATGTGCTGTGACGGGATAAAAAAACCACAATGTATATACCACCTTTTGAGGCTACTACATAGGAGGGCCTATTTTATTAAAACTATTTTAGAATTTTTAAGATTAAATTGTAACTAGAAAAGTTACACAAGAAAATGTTTTAACGTATTTAATTAAAAAAAATGGAATAACGGCATACACAAAGCGAATCCAGGAAAAAAAGCCCAGCGGAAAAAAACCCCGGAAAAAAAGCCCCGGAAAAAAAGCCCTAGGAAAAAAAGCCCCGCGGAAAAAAAGCCCCGCGGAAAAAAAACCCCCTCGAAAAAAAAGCCCCGCCCGGCATGCTAGGCAAGTTGTCATAAAAACTATAGAAAAATGCAATAAATACATTTATATTTGTTGTTTATTATACATAATACTCTACGTACGCATTTACAACAATCTTTTCTTCTCACGCAAGAATTTATACAATAAGTACAAAAACTTTCCAAAAATAGTGATAACAGAAAATTGGAAATTATGCAGGTACAATTAATTATTGTGGCCGCAATCGCACTGCGTGGCTTATTGCCTCTAAGAATTCTGCAATTGTCCTGGAATCACTGTTTAATTCCGCACACAGCGTTTGCAGATTTTGCTGTAGACGAGCGTAGTTTGGGGGCTTCCTTACTTTCACCGCTGGTTGGACCCGAAATTGTTCGATTTTGGTGTAATCTACAGCCAATTCTTGTCTCATCTTCGTTATCAGCAACCATATACAAGGATGCTTCACACCCACTAGATGGCTGAAACGGTTGTTCCAACCCTCTGTGCTGTTATTTGTTCTGTCTTCGCCTGCTACTGTTGCTTCATTAACATTCCAGACTTATGGAGGAAATGGAGGAGGAATAATTCGAAGCCGAACGTTTTCAATACAGTTTCCCACTCTACGATAACTGCCGGTTACGTAGGTAGTATCGAAATAATCTATTATGTTGGCAAATCTTTCTGCTAGCTCATGGCGTCTTAGGTATTCCATACTGTCTTTCACCTTTTCAATTGGTAGAAATGCTAGCCCGTCCAACATACCCACAAACTTGCTCAAATTTGAATCTTCTCGGTATTCCCGTTCAAGCCCTAACTCCTGGATTTTCCGGTGTGAGCTTTGGCATAAATGGTAAAAACAGCCTCTTATATTTATGTGGTCACCTAGTAGTACATTTTTCGCAGCATTCATGACTGCTTTTTCGAAATCAATATATATGATGTTTGGGTCAGGGTACAGGTTTCCCTCTTGGCATTTCTCAAGTATAATTTAAAATATATTTTCATACGTTTCTTGGGTTTTTCGTTGCAATATACAATACGCAACGGTGATAAAAAAGTTGTGTTTCTTTACTCGTATGACGTATAGTTGGCAAAAAAGTGGAGGGGCTAATGGGAAGTGTCCATCCATATACCACGAACTCGCTTCCGACAGATACGTCAGTAGCCGGTCTGTTGCGAAAATAATTATTCTTTCCGCGGCATCGGTCCCGTTGTCGTGCAGCAGAAATCTTTCCGCAAGGGGTTCCTTTGTGTGTGCCCATCCATCTGAAAAAATTGGAAAATCGTAATTAAAAATAATGATAGGATTAAGGTGCTTTTCTAAATTACCGCTAATAACAAGCTCTCGCAATTTCTTTGGGTTTCCCGGATTGTCCCCCCTCTTATGGTTTCGTAGTGTTCGTTTCACCACTTCTTCATGAGGGATTCTTGCTTTGATGTTGTTGTCAATTTTTGCCACCTCTTCGGCAAAAACTTGCGAAGGCTTTGCCAGAGTATCCGTGTTCCGCAATGACCACGGGATTTTCACTCTGAGGCGTTGTGTGAACAACTCCTTTGCACTAAAATGATTTATAAAGATGCACCATTTAAAAAATCAAAAGAATCAGGTTTTTGCTATAATCCGTTTAGTTTCTTTGTTAAAAATAACACAACAACAATTCTACAGCTATTATGTAACGCCATTTCCCTAGTAGCACACAAATATTATATAAATATTTAAAAATTACATTAGAAAAATATCAAAATAAAGGTGACGTTTTTGAATACTATATAAATATTTGTTACAATGGAATATTCATTTTATATTTATAAAACGTTTTTCTAATGTTAAAAAAATATTGGTTTTATATACCTAAAATATAGTTTTAATATTTTGTTTATATATTTTAAATATTTGTTTTGTGTTTTATAAAACGTTTTTCTAACGTCAAAAAAATATTGATTTTATATTAAATTTAATAAGCAACGGAATATAATAATAACATAAATGTTATCTCCGAACAAATATTAAAAAAAAACATATTTCTATAATGCACTATCAAAATTTGTCTCAAACATTTTTTACATATGTGACAAAAATATGTAATAAACATTTTATCTAAACCTCCATGGAATATTTTACCGAAAATATATTTCTAATATCTTTCAACAAATATAGTAAAAAAAATATTTTAAGATGCAATATAAAAATATTTTTTATATACCTATATCTGACTAAAAATATGTAATAAACATTTTATTTTAGATATCCTAGATATATTTTACCAGAAATATATTTCTCATATCTTTAAACAAATATTAAAAAATAATATTTATAATACCATTTATAAATATTATTTTAATAATTTGTACATATTTGACAAAAAAACAATTCAAAACTTATTAAAATAATTAAATATATTTCTATAAAAAAAATTCGGCTACGCCTATTATGAAAAAATGCATTGATATTACATAAGATATACTATTTTCGTTAAAAACAGAATGAAATTTACATTTTAGGTATAGGAAATGTAATTACAAAATGGAAGAGGATAGAATTCTGCATCTAGTGAGCCCTAAAAAATGGGCCGTGCTATTTGAAAAAATTCAAATTCTCAAGATTAAAGTTGTTCAAAATTGGTTCGTTTTCACAGACACCCTGTAGTAAGTATCGTTGAAATAAAAATAGCTGCATGTTGGCTATACAGATTTCAAAACCGACCAACAAAAATGGGACAAGTTGTATACTTGAAAATAATTTTGGTTTGTAGGGAAAGGGAAACAGTTTATCTTTTGTTTGAAAAGTTTTCTTTTGGAAATACAAATAAAGACGCTATTTTGTGCTACTAGTATGAAGTCTGGTGTACAAGATTTTCTTCAGCGATTAACCCCTCGTTGAAATTCAATCTGTAAATTGATCTGTTAACTTACCTTGAACGAACTGTATTTGTTACACCGCCATCGCAAATGATCACTGTGCTCCTTATGTACCGGGTGGCCAATTAAGAAGGGCACTCGGCCCTATCTCGAAAAGTAATTGTCGTAAAGACTTGGGGTAAAAAAATTTATGACTAAAGCGGCCAAGAGAAAATGCTGGAAATTATTTTTAAGTTTCTAGAATGGCCGCCAGGGGGCGTAATCCCATTCTTGAATTTTAAATCCTGTTTTTTGAGAAATATTCTTATATTACAGATAGCTCAAATAGACACCGTTTTAAATCTGAGATAAATTCGATTCTTTTTTGTTAAATGCTTTTTGCTCTATCTCTTAAGGGAAAGTGGTGGGGGGTGTCCGAACATTTTCGGAAAGAAATGTTAATAACTTCAAAATGGCCGAACGGATTTTGTCAAACTTGGAGTCGTTGAAAAGGGCTTTTCTTAGGCTATCAACGCTGCCTTGCGCGGATTGATTTAGATTTCCTGTGGCGCCGCTAGAGGGCGTTTTGCGACAACACTACAAATAAAATGGATTTTCTCAAAAAAATTAAATGCATCGATATCACTTTTATTGCAACAGAAGATAGCCAAATAAGGGTCTAACACGCTAGTGAAAACCGCATTTCGATATTTCTTTCCTAACCTAAAATATCAGTAAAAAATTAAAACTCGAAATAATGTCGCATATTTGGAAATATTTTCAGTATACCTGCCATTATTAAATCCTAATTATCGTTCTTTTAGCATAATATATATAAATTTACTGTTAAAATACAAACATTAAACATTAAAACATTAAAATGTCAATAATGTCAATAATAATTAATACTCATTCAATATGATTGAATATTGCCTTTCTATCCACACGAAAAACTTTGACAGTTGGATGGCGCCTATCAGGATACTCCATCGCATAGATTTTAACAGAAACAGTTGCGTTTTCATTGTTTTGAAAATAAACACGAAACATATCAAACACTTCTACAGGTGGAAAACGCCTTTTTTACAAAGAAGGCCACCAAAATGCACTATAAATAGCTGCAATCTTAATATGATTGACACTTAAACACCACCATTATAATTGTTGTTATTTTGTTTTCCAAAGCACACTTGCATTTTAAAAATTTTGCATTTCGTGTGGACAGAAGGGCAATATTCAATCATATTGGATGAGTATTAATTATTATTGACATTTTAAATATAATGTTGGTATTTTAACAGTAAATTTATATATATTTTGCTAAAAGAACGATAACTAGGATTTAACAATGGCAGGTATACTGAAAATATTCCCAAGGATGCGACATTATTTCGAGTTTTAATTTCCTTTACTGATATTTTAGGTTAGGAAACAAATATCGAAATTCGGTTTTCACTAGCGTGTTAGACCCTTATTTGGCTATCTTTTGTTGCAATAAAAGTGATATTGTTGCATTTAATTTTTTTGAGAAAATACATTTCATTTGTAGTGTTATCGCAAAACGCCCTCTAGCGGCGCCACAGGAAATCTAAATCAATCCGCTCAAGGCAGCGTTGATAGACTAAGAAAAGCCCTTTTCAACGACTCCAAGTTTGACAAAATCCGTTCAGCCATTTTGAAGTTATTGACATTTCTTTCCGAAAATGTTCGGACACCCCCCACCCCTTTCCCTTAAGAGATAGAGCAAAAAGAATTTAACAAAAAAGAATCGAATTTATCTCAGCTTTAAAACAGTGTCCATTTTAGCTATCTGTAATATAAGAACATTTCTCAAAAAACGGGATTTAAGATTCAAGAATGAGATTACGCCCCCTGGCGGCCATTCTAGAAACTTAAAAATGATTTCCAGCATTTTCTCTTGGCCGCTTTAGTCATAAATTTTTTTACCCCAAGTCTTTACGACAATTAATTTTCGAGATAGGGCCGAGTGCCCTTCTTAATTGGCCACCCGGTACATTGTACCGGGTGGCCAATTAAGAAGGGCACTCGGCTTTATCTCGAAAAGTAATTGTCGTAAAGACTTGGGGTAAAAAACTTTATGACTAAAGTGGCCAAGAGAAAATGCTGGAAATTATTTTTAAGTTTCTAGAATGGCCGCCAGGGGGCGTAATCGCATTCTTGAATTTTAAATCTCGTTTTTTGAGAAATATTCTTATATTACAGATAGCTAAAATAGACACCCTTTTAAAGCTAAGATAAATTCGATTCTTTTTTGTTAAATGCTTTTTGCTATATCTCTTAAGGAAAAGTGGTGGGGGGTGTCCGAACATCTTCGGAAAGAAATGTCAATAACTTCAAAATGGCTGAACAGATTTTGTCAAACTTGGAGTCATTGAAAAGGGCTTTTCTTAGGCTATCAACGCTGCCTTGGGCGTATTGATGTAGATTGCTTGTGTCGCCGCTAGAGGGCGTTTTGCGACAACACTACAAATGAAATGGATTATCTCAAAAAAATTAAATGCAACGATATCACTTTTATTGCAACAAAAGATGGCCAAATAAGGGTCTAACAGGCTAGTGAAAACCCCATTTCGATATTTGTTTCCTAACCTAAAATATCACTAAAAGAAATTAAAACTCGAAATAATGTAGCATCTTTGGGAATATTTTCAGTATACCTGCCATTATTAAATCCTAATTATCGTTCTTTTGGCAAAATATATATAAATTTACTGTTAAAATACCAACATTATATTTAAAATGTCAATAATAATTAATACTCATTCACTATGATTGAATATTGCCCTTCTGTCCACACGAAATTCGAAATTTTTAAAATGCAAGTGTGCTTTAGAAAACAAAATAGCAAAAATTATAATGGTGGTGTTTGTGTCAATCATATTAAGATTGCAGCTATTTATAGTGCATTTTCGTGGCCTTATTTGTAAAAAATGCCTTTTTCGAAAACTGTCATCAAATGTTGACATTTTCGTTAAATTCTCAGTAAGCAAAGTGATTCTTTTTTGTCACTTAACAGCGAAATACTTTTATGTTCCAGAACGCAAAACTCTTTTGCGTTCTAGAACATAAAAGAAATGTCAAAAAATTTGCAATTTTTTAGGAACTTATTTGTGATTTTATTAATTAAGTAACCCACATTAGTTTCATATGAAGTAATTAAAAATTTAAATAGATACTAATAACTATTATAAACTATTATAAACATGACTAATTTATGTTGTACTACATGTAAATTTAAGGTGCCGATATTGCAGTGAGTTAAATTTATACATCACTTTGACGTTTGTTAAACAATTCAGCAGGCCGTGGTTCAAAAATTAATTGTTTATGACGCTAAAGCTCGGCAAAATAACTTCCATTCTCGAACGCAAAAGTAGCATTTCGCATTCTAGATACAAAAATAGCCATTTCCACCTGTAGAAGTGATTAATATGTTTCGTGTGTATTTTCAAAACAATGAAAACGCAACTGTTTCTGTTAGAATCTATGCAATGGACTATCCTGATAGGCACCATTCAACTGTCAAAGTTTTTCGTGTGGACAGAAAGGCAATATTCAATCATATTGAATGAGTATTAATTATTATTGACATTTTAAATATAAAGTTCGTATTTTAACTGTAAATTTATATATATTTTGCTAAAAGAACGATAATTAGAATTTAATAATGGCAGGTATACTGAAAATATTCCCAAAGATGCGACATTATTTCGAGTTTTAATTTCTTTTAGTGATATTTTAGGTTAGGAAAGAAATATCCAAATGCGGTTTTCACTAGCGTGTTAGACCCTTATTTGGCTACCTTTTGTTGCAATAAAAGTGATATCGATGCATTTAATTTTTTTGAGAAAATCCATTTCATTTGTAGTGTTGTCGCAAAACGCCCTCTAGCGGCGACACAAGCAATCTACATCAATCCGCTCAAGGCAGCGTTGATAGCCTAAGAAAAGCCCTTTTCAACGACTCCAAGTTTGACAAAATCCGTTCAGCCATTTTGAAGTTATTGACATTTCTTTCCGAAGATGTTCGGACACCCCCCACCACTTTTCCTTAAGAGATATAGCAAAAAGCATTTAACAAAAAAGAATCGAATTTATCTTAGCTTTAAAAGGGTGTCTATTTTAGCTATCTGTAATATAAGAATATTTCTCAAAAAACGAGATTTAAAATTCAAGAATGCGATTACGCCCCCTGGCGGCCATTCTAGAAACTTAAAAATAATTTCCAGCATTTTCTCTTGGCCACTTTAGTCATAAAGTTTTTTACCCCAAGTCTTTACGACAATTATTTTTCGAGATAGGGCCGAGTGCCCTTCTTAATTGGCCACCCGGTACATGTAGCCGTTGAAACACAATTTTGGTTTCTTGCCTTTGTTGCTTTTGATGAGCTCCATCAAAACTGGGAATTTTAATTTTCAACGTGACACAAACTCACAACTAACAAGCTTCCAATTAAATGGTACGTTGTTGTCTATGAAGAATGTATTTATACCCTAATTTATACCTACATTTTACACGCTATACCGTTCGAAGATAATTATAAGTGAATAACGGTAATAGTCATTGTGAGCAAGTTATTTGGAAATGACCCCTAATCACTTTTAAATGAACTGCAATAAAACCCCAACAATAACTGGCTCTCAACCTATAATAATTAGAACAAAAAGAAGAATAAACGGTGTTCAAAATTATGTAAAAAATAGGTAGAAAGATATTAATGTTTCTAATAACCAGAGACTGGAAAATATGCAAAATGCATATCTGTATGTTTTGGTATATTTTCTTGAAACTTAGTATTTACATGTTTCATGCCTTTTTAATTTATTTTTTGTTACTTCTTTTCTTGCATATTTTGCATATTTTGTATTAACTTTTATAATGCATGTGCAGCATACTATTTAGCATATTTCAACTATTTTTATTGCATATTTTGCATATTTCCCATATTCCCTGATAATTTATATAATAAATAGGCAGCCTTATACTTTGCATTTATTTTCTAAATTCCCTGATATCTTGAAAACGCACTGTGAATTTCAAATAGAAAAATCCAACCATTAGCCAGGTAAAAGCAACAGGCAGGGTTGCTTTGATAACAATAAGGACGACTAAGCAGCTTATTTTCTTCTTAGAATTGCAGGCTACAGGGCCATAATAATTTAAATGCAAGGACAGCTAAAAGTCGGGAATGCAGCAGTATAAAGAGAAGCTTCCCGGCGTTCCATTACCGCCGGAGCCCTTTTTGACCAGATGGGAAACCTGGATAAATTGTGTCATATTTCTTGCTGACCATTATATTTCAGTTAATGATCTAATATGTGAATGCGACCAAAGCAATTCAATTGCAGTTGGAAAATGTAAAGAAAATTTTAAAAAGCCATCTGTTACAAATGAGCTAACGTATATTAACTCTAATTTTGCTTGCATTGCGTTCACTATAGAAAAAATGCAAAATAGAGAGATTTCGTTGGAAGAAGGTATTGACATAGGTAGTTGCAAAAGTAAAAAATTAAATTTAAAATAGTAGTTGTCTTAAAAGTAAGAAAATAGAAGCAACATTTTTAGATACCATAAACAAAAATGAAGGATTCCCTGAATTGAAAATTATTAATCATATTCTGAGAAGTGATAATTTGAACACCGAGTCATTACAACTTTCGAGTGCACGTTTATACACAGTGTGCCTCGCAGAGTATTAGACATAGGGAAATTAACATTGGAAAATTGTGAAACGATCAGCTATCAGTCATTTACCTAAATGCGTTCGCAGTAATAGTTGATCGTCCAATAACTTTCCAATATTAAGTTGGCTGTCGGATAATTGCAATTGTTGTTTTGCGGTAAAAGTAAAAGGTGCATGTTTCAAAGTATGCTTGCTAGTAAGTAGTTGCTTTAAAATACAATCAATAAATTATATTACAACCTACAAAAAAAGAGGTTATTAAAAGTAAATAAATACTTACCCCAAATAGATTAGGAAGTGATCATAATTTAGGTAGAGTTATAACTCATCTTCTTACGGTTCCAAAATACCAAGAAATACTTAGCGCTTGTGTGGTTACCGAGTTATAGCGGGAAATTTCGAAACTGCACATTTTCAAACCCTCATAACTCCGTAATCATTAACGCTACCATGTTCTGCCCATAGTGAGCTCTCCACTAATGTATAACACGCACATGTCAGTCAAAACATTTTAAAAATATCGTTTTAATTACGAGCTACAGAAATTGATTAAACAGTTTGTAAGCAGAATTTCTTCAAGATACTCATACTAGATACAATATATTTCAAACCACTTGATCTTGAGCAGACGATTTCTAATTCCCAGTTGCCGCTGCAATTAAAAAAGGGGTGTGTGTTGGTACTGCTAGTTAAATTAATTTCAGCTATTAGATTATGTCTATTTAAACGTAATAGTTCTCCATTAATTAATGTTAGTAAATCTCGTTTTTTAATTTTGACGCCCACCCAGTTGCTTTAAAAATTGGGCACCAAAACCACAGTTGTGGGAGTAGGAAAAGTAAAGCAGTCGCCGTGCCTCAGGTCATGTTCCTACATGGAATGAAGTGCCCGAACTTTTAAATGTGATATATGCGCTTCAATAGAAAAGTGGCCCCTATAGCGGTTATTTCGTTTTTAATTGGGTCAATTAATTGAATTAATTAAATTGATCGATTAAAATTATTGATCCAATTAATCCGCGAATTAAATTCTCTAATTAAATCGCGAATCAAATGCGCTAATTAAATGCCCTAATTAAATCCCCGATTTTAATTACAGAAGTTTGATTTTACACATATGATAGTTAACCACGTGTGAATAATTATTTTAATTTGCGAAATTCTCGGCGGCCATTTTGGATCTGATTACGTCACGCCGAAGTCTTCCGTCTCGCAAATCGTTCTCACTTGCGTTCTTTTATTTAATTAGAAAAAACCTTTTGGCACGGCCACTGGTCCGATTTGAACCGCCAACGTTTGCATTGCTATCCAGCGTCTCTACCTCTGAGCTATCGTGGCCCTTGCAGGGCTAGGGTATTTCACACGGGTATATCCTGCCACCCATTTACACATTTTTGAATAAGCTAATTAATTTACATAATTTCATTTCGTTCTGGCAACGTAAGCGCTCTTGCCTGATTTAATTATGTATTGTTATCATTCGCCCGTTTATTAACGCTGTAGTCCCCGTCGTTGCTGTGATAGTTTTGTTCTATTGGCTTAAACTTTAAAAATGTAAAATTAGAATTATGCATCAAACATTTAAATCAAATAATTTTAAAACGCTACAATGAAATTTATTTTAGCTGCCTAAATTATTCTGAGCATACTTACATAATAATTATTTGTATAGCTTTTGACTATATCCACCAGGCAGGTCTAGACTTGTAGGCGCTCGTACCCCACGGTCAGGATATTTGGCCTGCAACTGTGCGATCCTTTATAAAAGTTCAAACTTTTTTCGATGGCCTCTTTTTGTATGTGGTTGTTTAAATTTGTGCTCAAATTTCAAAATAACATCAATTTTAAAATGGCACGGCGAATTTGTAATTCGTTTTATATTTACGATCTGAATTCGCCGTTTGTCGCTTCGGAAAATGTATGCTCAAATTTGTAATTCGTTTTACATTTACGATCTGAATTCGCCGTGTGTTGCTCTTTATAAATCTTAATTTTATACTTTGCTTGAAAATATTAAACTTTATTTCAGAATTTTTAAAACTTTTTGCGTTTCTAAATTGTGTGTGCAAAAAAATATTAGACTTCAGAATTTTTAAAACGGTTTTTCCGTTTCTAAAAATTGATATTAATTTTAGTTGATATTATATAAATAACATACGTTTTATCTGAGCACAAGACGTTCATCCAACTTTATTTAGGAATTAGCTCGACCAAATTGTTTTCGGTTTATAAATGTACAACAAAACATTATATTAAATCAGAAATGATAACTGTATTTATAACAAATGCCGGTACAACTGCCGTTTATTTGTAAGTAGCTTTGGTTAATTTAGCTTTTTATAATTACGCTGTGTACTAATTGCGGTGATGTATATAAATTATTCCTGTAAAAATCCGCATTTAAAATTAAAATTTAAAAAGCGTTTGATGTATTACGCTTGTTTTTACAAAACACAGCAAATCTTCTAGAAACTCTGGAAGTAAAAAATATTAGGCTTGTACCCGAAAAGTCTTCCAAGGTACATTCGAAATCATTTGTGTCAGGTACCCCTTCGTGTCCATTTTGTAAAGGATCTCATCCCTTGTACAAATGTGATAAGTTTGTCAAGCTGTCTTCTCTTGACAGAAATTCAAAGGCAAAAGAGCTCCGTGTATGCTTTAATTGCCTAACTCAGGGTCACCTTTCGAGCCGCTGTAGCTCCAAATATACGTGTAGAAAGTGCAAATCAAGGCACAACACACTTCTTCATGAGGACAAACCTCCAAATGCTTCTTCTAGTCAACCAGGATCTGCGATGTCGGCAGAAACCCCTGTTGAACTAAATCAATCGATTTCGGCATTCTGTTCGAATGCTTTGCAGGTACTCTTACCTACGGCTACCGCTAAACTCATCGCTGATGATGGTACGCCCCATGTTGTGCGAATCCTGCTGGATTCCGGTTCCCAATCGAACTTCATACGTTCAGATTTGTGTAAAAGGTTGAAGCTTCCAACTCGCGAAGTCAACGTTACTGTTTCTGGCTTAAGTAAAGCTACTTCTCAAATCAAGGCTAGGTGTGATATCAAGCTGCAAGCCCCTCACACCTCATACATTATTGGCCTATCCTGTCTTGTTCTCGATGAGATTACAGGCACAACCCCAAGTTTTCGCGTCCAGCGAGACAGTTTCAAGGTTCCTGATAACATCAAGTTGTCAGATCTGTCCTACGACCAACCGGGCACCATCGACATTCTGATTGGTTCGCCCATTTTCTGGCAGCTCCTTTGTATTGGACAAATTGGTCTAGGCCCAAATCTTCCCATCCTCCAAAAGACTCGTTTTGGTTGGATTGTTTCTGGCCCTACAGGCCCCCCTTCTGCGTACCCTGTACAGTGCAATCTTAGCACGATCGAGGATGCTTCTGATCCCATTGCTAGGTTTTGGCAACTCGAACATTACCCAGAGGAAAAGGTCCGCACAAATGAAGAGAACGCCTGTGAGGCACATTTCGTGCAAAATACTCAACGAGAAGCGAATGGTCGATTCGTTGTCTCTATCCCTTTCAAGAAGCCTGTAGAGGTACTGGGCGATTCATTGCAAATCTCTCAGAAAAGATTCTTATCAGTAGAGAATATTTCAGATTCTGCAAGTAGTAAGACTACCACGCGTAGCATCTTGCCTGAAATATCCCAGATTTCAGATTCTACAAGTAGTAAGGCTACCACGCGTAGCATCTTGCCTGAAATATCCCAGATTTCAGATTCTACAAGTAGTAAGGCTACCAATCGTAGCAGCTTGTCTGAAATTTCCCCGATAGTTGACCCGCTGGGTCTGTCAAGCCTTTGGTGGCACGGTCCCACCTGGCTAAGCGAAGGTGAGGCATCTTGGCCTACTTCCATGTTCAATATTTCAGATTCTACAAGTGGTAAGGCTACCAATGGTAGCAGCTTGTCTGAAATATCCCATATTTCAAATTCTACAAGTGGTGAGGCTACCAAGCGTAGCATCTTGTCTGAAAGATCGCAGATATTTGACCCGCTGGGTCTGTTAAGCCTTTGGTGGCATGGTCCCACCTGGCTAAGCGAAGGCGAGGCATCTTGGCCTGCTTCCAAACATGTTCGTGCTGAGCTTCCAGAATTCAAAAAAGAAGTTCAGAGTCTTCCTGTAACCTCTGTTGAACCATTTCCGTTCAATCAGTATTCAAGCTTCGCTCGCTTACAACGAGTTACAGCTTATTGTTTTGTCACAAAAGCAGTGCACCTTGAATTGGTCGCTGACCTTTCTACTGAAGCCTTCTTAATGGCCTTTCGCCGGTTTGTAGCTCGTCGAGGTAAACCGCTACATGTCTATTCAGACAATGGCACTAACTTTGTCGGCGCTAATTCCGAATTAATCGAATTAGGCAATTTTCTTGCGGAACAAGGCCTTTCTATTTCCGAATCAGCCGCGAGCGACGGAGTAGCTTGGCATTTTATACCCGCGCACAGTCCCCACTTTGGCGGATTGTGGGAGGCCGGAATTAAGTCCTCCAAACATCACATACGTCGCGTTATAGGTAACGCTAGTCTAAATTATGATGAATTTAGCACTTTGTTAGCACAGGTGGAAGCGACCTTAAACTCCCGACCCCTGTCTCCTTTGTCCGCTGATCCAAACGACCTTCAGCCTTTGACTCCTGCTCATTTTCTGATCGGTCGTCCTTTGGTGTCACTGCCTGACCCCAACGTTACTGAGATAGCCGAGTCTCGGCTGTTTAAATACCAAAGAATACAACAGCTCCACCAGAATGTATGGAAAAGATGGAGCAAGGAGTACATCTCAGAACTCCAACAGCGCACCAAATGGCGCACATACCTTTCGGACCTCCAGCCTGGTTCCATGGTCCTCATCAAGGATGACAATCTTCCCCCTCTGAAGTGGAGGTTAGGCCGGGTCACCGAGCTGCACCCTGGCCTTAACGGCGTTACGCGTGTGGCGTCAGTGAAAACTATGTCAGGGATCGTAAAGCGATCCTTCGCCAAATTGTGCCCGCTACCTAGTGTTGTGAACTAGTACGTTAGCGTCTTGCGCAGTGTTTCGTAAAGCCTTTTGGCTATCCATTGTTCGGGTTTTCTTGTATTACCTTAAGATCTATGTAGTACTATGCTTTGTATATGTCTATTTTAGTTACATGTCTTACTCTAGATGTTACATGTCAAATTTGTACTATTGTTATTTGAAAGGTTACCCTTTCCAAGGCGGGCGGTATGTTAAGTGTTTCATAAAATTGTGCCGCCTCGCTTGCAGTGGCGTATTTACTATGCGCATTCTAGAACTTGAGCGTGCCTTCGCCTCGCCGCTTCACTTACGTTCCTTCTGTCAACGTGGCAGCATGCGAACCGGTCCACACCGCGAAAGCTAATTCTTTGTTTAAATGTTCAAATGTTTGTGTGTTAATTTATGGCAATAAATTACCTACTTTGCTTTCAACGTGTGTATAATTTAGTAAAGAAAATCAATACAGTCCATTAACGTCCAAGGCGAGCTAGCAATCAGGAATTTTCCAAACATAACGGAAAACTGAGAGGCTCCCCAACAACGCTCATGTGCCGTTAGATCACAGATAACTTTTAATTAAGCAAATAATAAAAATTAAATCTCTGGTAAAGCGTTTCTTTTCCCCCCAAGCGCTCGGCCCTCGACCCGCTATTTCGCTAATAAAATTTGTTTTAACTGGCTAAATTATTTTGAGCTTAATAATTATTTGTAAAATCAATAAATCCTGGTAATTTAAAAGCATGCGGTACGTACTTAGGAGCTGATTTTGTTCAAATATTATACAAGGCAGAATGACCGGGAGGGGCTGAGGTGTTTAAAGTGAACAAAAGCCTGTCTATTTACAAGAAAATATCATTGCGGTTCTCAAACAAAATCCTCTAATTTTTGACGACATTACAGCTTTCTTTGTGTGGGTGTATTCAACCCAGTATCAATGCAGACGGACGAAAATAAAAACGCTTACACTTTGTAATAAAGAAATATATTGTTTTTAAAATAAATGTATTTACAATAGTCGACTCTCTTATTTCTGATTTTAATTTATGCACAAAATGTTTCAATGTAGTCCACCACGACCAGCATCCCTCCGGGCAACTCTTCCCAAAGCAATACTGGCGAAGCATTTTGTTCTTCCTCTTTGAAATCGAATGACCGATTAACTTGAACAGCAGCTCCAGAAGCCAAAACAATTTGCGAATTCCGCGAGCAGGAAAAATATGCAGAATTCGATAGACCATCGTAAAGTGGCGGTGTGTCCAATCATACGGGACCTCGGCGTCTTCAGCTTCTATTTGATGTCCTGCTTGCTCAAAATATGGTGGAGACGTAACGCTGTTTAACGAATTTGATGGCGGAATACGAGAGGGATCACTTGAATCAAACCCGGGGTAGTTGCCGATACCATCACTGGTGGACACCCACTGCAAACCAGGCGATAACGTTGGCGTCAGCAAATCAATTGCCCCCGATAGCGACGCGCTGGGCTGAATCCACAGGTCATCTGATTCGTAACCATTGATGAAAAAACTACAGATGCTTGATACACTTGGCGGATTAAGTCCCACCGGGTGGTCAAATATATACAGAGTGATCACCTTAAAAAGTAAAATGTTTTCTATTTTTGTTTCAACTTATGAATAGATAAAGGTAATGCTTTGCAGATAGGTCAAGTTTCTTCCCACAACGAAAATAAGCTCATGGCCACAATTTGCAGTTTTTTGTTATTTCAAATTAATACGTCTTCTTACTGTATCAGTATTACTAGCGACGTTTTGATATTAGTATCTACGTTGTGACCGCACTTGCGACGGAGGTCCCGTGTAACCCCCTTGTACCAGATTTGATGCTTTTAGGTTATGATAGTTTACTTCTTCAGTTCTATGTACTTTTCGCTATCTTCCTGTTTTCTACCGATAGGAGATACAGCGATATTTGCTTCTTTACCAGTTCTTGAATTTATTTTCTTCACCACATCTTTGATAGTTATATTGTCATGCCTTCTTCGTGAAGCCTCAGTCGATGCTTGATGAATACCTTTTATTATATTATAGTACATTCCTTCAAATTAATTGCTTATATCAGCTGTTAATTTATTATCTAATATTTGCTGGTATAACTCCTTAACGCCGTCTTATGCTAAACTGTCAAATTGTGTTTTAAATACTTACATTTTGCTGTTCTAGATTTTGTTCGGCTCTGTTTATAAGATTAATTATTAAAAGGTAGAACAACTATCTTTTCTCTTACCACGTAGTGAATCGATCCGTAGGTAACACCTTTTTTTAACATCTGGTACTTTTATCTTAGTGTTTTGTTTTATAATGACGTAGTCAATCTTTAACTATGTTCCTCTTTCTTTTGTGGGCTTCACCTGTTTATCTTTGACATTAATCGCTTCTCTTTTTAAATGGTGCTTCTAGTGATCGTTGAACCCAGCTGTCTGCTTATCCTTTTGTAGGTTGTTCAGGTTGACGCTTTTCAGGTGGGATTTTCGTCTTTGTTGTTTTTTGTAGTTGCTAAGGTTGCATTCGGTCGACATGGATATTCCATTCCTTTCTTCATCTTGTAAAACTTCGAAATCTCTTATATGTTACGCCTCATGGGTTGGGAAATATATCCTTCAGATTGTGTTCAGTTATTGATTTAGCGTAGAAATTATAGTGTTGCTAAGAATTTTCCTAGCTTTTCATTTTATTTTTTATTGTATTCACGAAAAAATCACCTTGCGAGATTTTTTCAGATCTTCACGTTTCAGGGTCCCTAGATGACGAAAAACAGATTTTCTCAATTCCGTCTGCCTGCCTGTCTGTGTGTTTTTTCGGTAATCACCTTGCGAGATTTTTTCAGATCTTCACGTTTCAGGGTCCCTAGATGACGAAAAACAGATTTTCTCAATTCCGTCTGCCTGCCTGTCTGTGTGTTTTTTGGTATAGCTCAAAACCTATTAGTTGGAGGCAGACAATATTTTGCATGCATATTATATGTCTACCTGGCATGAAATCGAAAAATATATACTGGGTGTGCACATTAAAAGAAGTAATTTTGTTTATTTTTGCTTTATCTGAGAAACAGATACAAGTAATAATTGGCGAAAATAAAGATACAGGGTAAGCATCACAAATTGAACAGAATAGTATGGTGCTTTATAACGCAGTAGAAACTCGTCCACTGCGAGCACACCCGTGGTTCAGTTATTTTAGCTCCGAAACGCGGAGTGCGGCGAATCCCAGCGAACTACATTTTTACTTCCCTCGTTTAAAAGAGGAAAGCATTTTTTATTTGCAAAAAATAAAAGTAATAGTTTGCACAAAGCCCAGGTTTTGTCATTGACCAAAATGAAACCCAACAGATACAGGATCACAAATGGAGATGTATAACTCAGCATGAACTCAGCCAATTCGGACACGTCCGTGGCTCAGTTATTCATGCGGCGAAAAGATAAATAGCTCGAAATATTCGCCTCGGAGCGTGAAGTTCGAATCTCAGCAGACAAAATTTTTTTAAATTTGCAAATTGATCAGATTCGCGCGAGGGAAGTTCCGTGTAAATAAAACCGCTTTACAGATTTTTTAGTGTTAGCTTTATTTTCGACTGCGTTTTAATTTTGTTTTTAGACATATATTTATTTCTCCAGAAAAGGTTCCTTAGGTAACCAAACGCTAATACTCTTCTATACACCTCTTGTCTTACGTCTGACAATATTTATCTAAAATGTATATTGATCAGAGTTGCTGTTACTGAATCTTTTTTGTGTACTCATTTAATGAAACTGGTGTGCCATGAAGCAGTGTTGAATTCAGACTGATTACTCCAGGGGGGGGGGGGATAAAACGTCTGGGGGGTATGTTTACCTATTTCCGCGCAAACCACCAGTTCTTTTATAGATTTAAAAAAAACATGAATATTCAGTGGTAATGCTTCCGGGGGGGATATTGTACAGCCACGGAGGGGGATTGAACACTGCCAGGAAGTGTGTGGGCGGGGGAGTTGCAGTTTAGAATAGTAAGGGGCTCCAAGTAATATAAACATATTAATAAAGGGCACAATTACATAAATAGGGTAATAAAGTAACACTTCAGTTACTATTTAAAACAGTTATACTTTTTATAATCTTACGTATCATTAAATGTGTTCAGTTGCGAATAGTGCCGAGCTAGAAAGAAACAATTTTCTACTAAATAATACGTTTTAAGAGAACAAGGAAATAAAGATCGTTATATGAATATTTCAACTGCTTATGAGAGCAAAATGTTTGTTTGTATCTATTTTATATCTGCGCCGTATGTGCTTTACTGTTTGTATTGTACTCCTTTACGCTCGTTAAATGTCTAGCCTGCAAACAACTTCAAATACTTATGTTCAAGTACGTTCATAGATATAGAAAAGCTGGAACTAGGATTGGCTCGTCATATCTTTCATACTAGGAATAAATCTCTTTATAACAACTAATGGTGCATTAGTTGAACAATTTTTTTTGCCAATCTCCTGCAGCTGTTTAATAAGCGCTTTAGCTGTTCTTATCATAAATTTCTAGACATAACACTTACGAGCATGCTAATTTTTAATATTCTTCGAAACTAGTTCACAACCATTACCTCAGCAGCAAGAAGTTCCCTAAGTTAGCAACTAAATTAATTTTTCATGGTGACCGAAGGGACGAAAAACTGCCTTAATATCAACTAAGTACTCTAAGTTTATTAAATAAGCCCCGATAAGAGCACACGCAATCGAAGGGGCTGGGAACTTTTAATTAAACTCGTCCTTTTCCAATCAAGTAATAATGGCAAATTCTGAAGTTCGATTAGGTCCCGACCCGTACGTGATCATTGTGATAAGTGGATTCTAGCATGTGCCGCTTTAATCGTATTTTTGTAGGACGAATTGTTGCGGTTGGTGTCGGCGAAAGCGGTTTAACTTAGTTCTAATCGTAAGTCGAAGATTGTGTCGCCGGTTTGCATCCCTCCTATAAGTGACTAGCTTAGTAAATTCTATATCCAAATATATAAATCCGTTGCCATGGTTAAGTCTACGATTTCAGGATGAGTGGTTGAGAATGCTTAAGAAACGCTAAAGTTTTCTAATTTATGGCATGCTACAAACTGTAATATGCTTTCAGCATATATTTTCCGTCTGCCATTAAAATAAATACAATATGGAAACTCGTTTTTTATTCTGCTTTGGGCGGTCACCACGGTTAAACATATTTTTAGTATAAATGTGAGGTGTGAAATTTCCTACTACATTTAGTTACTAAAACAAGGGAATTTCTGTGGTTTATAAATATTGCGTTTCTTGTTATGATCATTTCGACGTTGGCCTTTAATTTTGGCTTTATTTACTAACGTTAGCAATAACGACCGAACTCTCCTCAGTTTTCGTTAACATCTAATTATTGGCTATGCAAATGCAAAAGATATTAGTGTTTCTTTTTTACCAGAAGGTTACGTTGAGAACTGCAGGTGACCGTTTCAGTTACACTCTTACTCTTTCCCTCCTCGTATTATGTGATATATCCTGGTTTTGTGAAGCCCCTTCTAGAGTTACTTGGGTTAGTTAGCTCGTAGAGCTCCATATTCACCCGACACGTTAAATGTCTATTTGGATATGTTGAAGGCTGACAAAAAAATAATGGAAACATCTATATACATGATAAACCTATGGAGGCGGTATAAAATACACTTATCTTGGTACAATTTTCAATAACAAAAACTGCTCAGAAGAAATAAGAACACCGATAGCGAAAATGAGGCCAACCTTTATCAAAATAAGATTAATAAAATGATATGTACTCTCAGTTTCATTCTATGGAATAGAGACATGTAGATTAAGAAAAAGAGACAGTAAACGTTTAGAAGCGTTTGAATATGGATGTATAGAAGAATACTGAAAATACCATGAACAGACCGAGTAACGAATGTAGAGGTAATCAGAAGAATACACAAAGAAAAATTAATTATAGTTATCATGAAGAAAAAAAATTACAATACCAGGAACACACTATGAGAGGTGAAAGATTTAAAGTAACGATACAAGTAAAGATCCAAGTGAGAAGAAGTGTTGGAAGAAACCGTCACTCGTAGTTAAAGAATTTAGGAGATTGGTTTAATTGTAATAAGAAACAACCATTTACATCGTCTGTGCCGGGGTCGGTAGCTCAGTGGTAAGCATCCTGACTACTGATCTAAGGGTCGCGAGTTCGATTCCCAGTCCCGGTAAGGTTTTCAAAAACAAAAAAATGCAGATGAAAGCCTCTACAGAATGCCATCATTCGGAAGTGATGTAAAGCCGTGGGTCCCATGTTACTACGATGTGTAGCATGTAAAAGATCCCTTGCTAGGGTTGGAACTCCTTAGTCTCGTTAAAATTCTAAGTAGGACTTTGACCATATGACTAAAGCAGTCGGTGTCTAAGGTACCTGGTACTCTGCATGCCTAAACCTTGTCCATTAACAAACAAACAACATCGTCTGTTTCAAAAATTGAAATAGCAATGATGATTTCCAACATTCCAGACGAAGACGGCACCTAAAGAAGAAGAAGGTTAACAACTGGCATTCGAGTGCAGTAGACAGTGTCTCTTGCACCACTTCTGTAAATTAATTTATGAGTTCATCCCTGATATTACATTGTTTGTCTTATTTGAGCGAATATGCGTTTAATATCTCGTATCAAATAAATTTTCAATCGTTTTCTGTTGGGTTTTGTCGTATTGTATAATATGCTTGACGAAGTTCTGCATTTCGTTAACGTGGGTGTTGGTACGGTCGTTTAGTAACTTTGGTTCCAGTGATCGGTTTCGTGTTCATTGCCAAGTAAACCGAGATCACCTAACAACAATATATCGTCAAAGGCTTTGTGTTGCACTCGTTAAAAGGAGTTGTGACTTAATGACTGATGAAGTCCGATTGTTGAACAATTATTATAGGGCAATTGTCCTTATTAAATTTGTATCCCATTTTTAGATGTCTTTCACTAAATTACCACTTCCTCTGAAGCACTGAGTCATTTTATAATTGAAAGACGTGATTTTTTTCAAAGGCATCTGAACGCTGTCTTAATTTTGGTAAAAATTCGGTGTCAAGTATATCTAGTTTTCTAGTTTTTTAGAATTTATTAGATTTTCGAATTTTTGCATATAAGGGTTTGCTTTTATATTTGGATGCTCATCTTTTCCATCCAAGTCCAATATCGCCCATTCGGGGTTGCAAATGAAACCTCGACAGATTGTTTGCTTATGTACCCGTTGTTACATATTTTTTAAATTTGCTTGGCCCTAAGCGAACAAAACAAAAATAGACTAACACCAACAAAAGGTGATGTAATGACACTAGAATACCTAATCAGAACTAGGAGGTTACTATACCACCGCATTTCTTCGTACGGCAGCCAACCTCATAAATTCACAAAGTAGCTACACAATACTACGAATCTCATCAGCGGCTGTCAGATGAGCTAAAGCAATTTTGAAGTATTACCAATAATTTTACAAATTAATTCCTAAGTAATATCAGTCGTCAGTTACAGTCACTTGTATGATACAAGAGACAGACAAAGTACATAACCTTAACTTACCTAACCTTCAAACGTCAGGTCAAGAGAAAGTAAGCATCTCAATTGCATTTTTTAAATGACTTATTTTTTTCAGAAAATCATCGCTACCAAGATACAGTACGCATAACTCGCCGAGAAAACGCAATTAGCAATCATTACACTAAGCAAGATTGCTATTCTATGATTCACCTTTTACATTCTTTTACCGTCGTATTATAGTAATTTCGTGCGTTTAGGGCAATAGAATGTTCTTCAATTATAAGCTAACGTGAAGATATGCGCAACAAATCTCCAAATAGCCGTAACGATACAACTGAAATAGAAATACCTATTACAAAAATTGAGTGCAGTAAGATAAGAATAAAATTAAGAATAATGCTCAAAGAACTAAATATGCGTATCCACTACGCATATAATAACTCTTATCCCTTGAGAAATGATTTTTGATATAATTATCCGATTTTTCTTGTATTTTATTCATTTTATTCATATAAATATAAGACGAGTTCCAACTTTGGCGAAACATTCAGCATTACCGGCTGATTTTATCTTGAAATGAAAAAGTCGTTTTCTGACGAAATGAAGGAGGTTTATTGGCCATGTTTGAACAAGTATTTCCGGCTAAAATTATAACCTAGGGCTTGAGAACTTGATATCACGCATGGATATTATTTAATAACTGTAGCAACTTCAATAGACGTTATTATTGCCCCGGGTATTTCTCAGATTAACGGTATGCGTCGTTACATAATAGCACAAGCCTTCGGGTGTACTATAGAGTTTTTCATGCAGTCATAATGAGTGCCGTGAAGGAAGCTTTAAGGGTATTTGCACACATCATGAAACAGCTTATGCAAATTCGATTACCGAGAAACACTTAACGGAATTTGCGAATATATATCGTTCAGCATGAAAACGTTCAGGCACCGATAGCAATTTGTTATGCCTTGAAGCACCTAAAATTAATTTAAAATTTCGCTAATAAATTTCATTATTTTGGTTTAACCTCGCAGCGTTTGTTCTCGGATAATCAATGTTGATTTCGATCTGCTTCATGACAACACTAATCGGTATAGAAAATATTTAAAATCATTTTACTGAAGCATTACAGCTTTATTTGTTATGCATGCTCTGCGTGAGTAAATTCAAAGTGCTACAACCGAAATTTTGTAACGAATTTCAGAAACTTTTAAGCCATTAAATCACTATACAGCAGCATAAAACGCACTGCAAAAGTAATTATAGCATAAACACATACTGAACAATATCTTAAAAAAGCAAAAAGCAAGTACTAAGCTTATATTTAAATAATCGGGAAAGGTACAGTAATCACGGATATGCATCCTCCTCCTTATTAGATTTACCGTCAGCCCTGTAACTCTTCACTTTTTCAATTTTTTTAGATACGTTGCAATCTGTGCAAAATTTAAGACTATATTTAATTCTAGGATTTAGTAACCGTTGTCTCCAAATGAAATGATAATCCAAGGGCTCTCCATATTGAGATGAGGGACAAGGATCACAATGCTTCCGTAAACATGTATATAAACGTGGTCCTACGCAAACAACTAAACGCTACGTATCGTTTCGTGGTCACGCCTGCAGACTCTTAAGCAAATGTGTTACATCACACTTTTTCGTTGCCAACAATACAAAATTTTTCTTATTAACGTATCTATTTTTAGAGCTTTTCCCGGATCGCTACCGAGTTTTGAGCCATCTACCTCTCACAAATTACCATCCACTCGACAGATCACGGATGGTTAGTGAAGTAAATAAAGAATAGGAACTGTCAAAAGCATATAAAAGTAATATACTGCGATATATTATACACAAGTCGGGCGTGCAGAATGTGTAAAAATTCAACCCTCGCTCTCCGAGGAAGTTCAAATTTTCTTCAGGAAATATCTTGCTAAACAATAAAACTTTAGCAAACTTTTTCATTTTTACCCTATTCTCTCGGAGTTTTAATATTGCAACTAATTGCAACCAAATCTTTGTAGTACAAGTGTTATAATAACGTCAAGCTACCAGATGCTCTCAATTACCGAGTACTACAAAGAACTAACCTAGATACCTTGTTTGCTATCGACTTTAATACCTCATATTACTTGCTGTTCAACAATGCAATTCAAACTTCAAAATCTATAAAGATGACATTTTTGTCGTTTTGTCATTATTGTATTTTTCCCGCTTGGAACTGGAGGAAAATATTTAACAGAAAATTGGTCATCTCTAATCAGAATAGGGTGAACTACCTACTGTCTATAAATAAAGAGGAACACGCGCTGCCTGAGGGGGTCAATATTCAGCAACGACAAACTAGGGATGTGCGCCAGAATTTTCGCTTTTCAGCTAAATTAAGCACACAGAGTTAAAATTAAATTAACCCTGATAATCCTGATCGGAAATGAAATTATTCTGGAAATCTAATAGTGCTACTGCCTGTTAAATTAGAGCAGAAACTTATTAAATGTCGCGTCATTAAACACAAACGGCAGTGTTTATTCGGCATGCAGACTAGGGAGAAGCAAGGCGAGTAGTCTCTTAATGTGCATGTGAAATGAGGAAATTCACGCATGTCTAAATATGTAAATACATTTTATTAGCCTTGCTACCTCATGCGAAGTGTTTGGTTTGTTCCGAGTTAAGTTCAGATAGTTTAAATACTCATCACCACCTTGTAACCGCACAAGCGGAGAAGGAGAGCTCTCGGTGGGATGTCAAAATTGCTAGAATCAGTCAGCTTAAGATAACGTTTCATCTTCTACATTCTTTAGAGAAAATACGTAGATTTATTTCAAATATTTTAGTTATATAAATCACGTATGTAATTGCTCGAGTTTACGTGAATATAAGTGCACACATATTTCGGGATAATAATTTTCTGTTAATTCAAATTTGCCGTCTGTCCATTTAGTACATGTTACTCCAAAGCTTTACTTTATTGCGCGAAGTTTATTTCATTTATTTATGTCTCTATATTTTATCAGAGCTTTATCGTAAGAAGTTGCTATTTCTATCCCTAAGAACCTACTAACATTTAAAATATGTTCTTTTTTGAGTTTCAATTTCATAATAAAAAGCTTTCTTTTATATGTAGCTCCAGGTTGTCGATTTATTAGAATTCTCCAAATTGTTTAAAAACAGCCAAGGACATATTAAATAAAGAAAAACTGTAAAGGGCCTCGAAAAGAAACAAACCTTCAATATGTTACAAAAAATAGAAACTTCTGGAATATAGCAAGAAGAGGACGTGGAAGAAAAAGGAAATGATTCGGAGTATGCGAGCTCAGAATGAGCAGTTGAAAACCTCTCTCGAATAAATAGCCAAAGTATGGGGAAATTATTACGATAACAAATTCCATTATGAGTACTGAATGAGGAAGCAATAAGAAAAGCAAAAAATATAAGGTTCAAGAAGTTAAAAATTTTATTACAGTGCAAGATGTAGAAGAGGCGATAGCACAATTAGATTGAGACAAACATGCGGGGCAGACAAAATGAAACTAGAGAGGCGGACCTAAAGTAAAAAAAATGGATACGGGAAATATGTCTAATAACATGGGAAGAATAATGCTAAAAAATTGGTAATTTTACTTACTAGTAGCTATAGGTATAGGTATTTTTAAGAAACGAGAACAGATGGATTGTGAAGAATATATAAAAGAACGAGGACAACAAAATAGACTAATAGACGAGTAAAGAAAGTAGGAAGTGAAACTAGAATAAATAAAAAAGAGAGTAAAAAGAAGCAATTATTCTAATACGAATACATACTTATAAATAAGTAAAGCAGATTTGTTAGAAAAGCGGGCGTTGGTTGATAAACAAGAAAACGGAAGATGGTGGGAAAATCAAGAATAAAAGAATCGAATCATTTAGACCTCACAGGTGAAGAAAACAATCAACGAAGCAAAAAAGCTAGCTATAGAAACTAATGGAAGAAATAGATTCACATGAAATAACTGAACCATACTCAGACACCTCAAATGGCGTGAGAAGAAACCTTTATATTTGAGTTCAAAATAGTAAAAAAGTAATGTCCGAAGCTTTTACCTAATGAGTAACCCAAGCTGAAACAATTGTTTCGATTATTGCGCCTGCAATAATATTAAATGTGGCAGTAAATTAATGTTGCCCTCTCTTATCGCCAGCTAGCTCAACAGCAATAAGATCCATCCTATGCTACATACCTTCCACTTGGTGAATAAGTAAACCTCTGTTCAAATGAACCAGAAATTGACCTGAAACGGTTATCTTCAAAAATCTAATTAACTAAAGAGCCCATTTGTCAGTTTGAGAGGTTAAATAGTCCGACCGCGCAGAACGTTTGAGACGTATAACCTGTTCGAAGTACGCATTGTATTCGATTTGATAGGACCTCTCCGACTTTGCAATGCGCTGCTGTATTTAACAAAACGGATTTGTTGTTTAAACTTTTTACCTGTTCTGTAACATTACCCTGTATCTGTTGGGCACCATTTTAGGCAAGTGTAAAGCATGGCCTTTGTGCAAATTATTACTGTTATATATTGCTCAGTTAAAGCATAAATAAACAAAATTGTAGCTTTATAAGGTACTCACCCTGTATATATTTCTCCGAAATTTTTTCAGTTTCATGCCAGGTATATTGTATAGATTCTGCATGCTAAATGTCGTCTTCCTCCAATAAATAGTTTTTGAGTTATGCCTGCTACAGGTAGATAGACAAACAAACAGACAGACAGACAGACAGGCAGTCAGTCAGACGGAATTGAGAAAACCTGTTTTTGGTAATCTGAAACCCAAAAATCTGAAGAAATATCGAAAGGTGATTTTTTCGTGATTATAATACTTTTTTCATCTTTTAGACGAGGGAAGTAAAAAAATAGGAAAGGTGTCTTACCTAGAATTGCTAGCTAAATAATAACACAATTTAATTAACATTATATTATTTGTATTATAATTGATAAATAAAAGTAGCAATGGAGATCCTTAAAATTAATGTTTCAACTTGAGTAAAGAAATTAAGTCCGCTAGCTTTGACGTTTAGTTTACAGAACTTAATTGGGACTCCGAATCAATAATCAATATTGTAAAGTACATAACCATAACTATCTTAGATTAAGTGGATCTGAAGCGGAAAGTAGTTTTGACAAAAAATGACATTTTTATTTTATCTAACCACAAAGAAGAACGTTGCAATATTTATTTATATGAAATCTTATTATTAGAATCTGTGTACGGACGTATACAATTAATATTCTAAAAGATTCTTACCACTTAAATGTTTGTGTAGACGTAGAACTACAGGCTTCAGGATAACAATTAATAGCAAAGAACGTTCGCACTCATTTTGTTATCTGGCGATGCTTCAGATTTGCCTTCAGCGCTAGCATCATTCATTACTATCAATGTTGTGAATCTAAATTAAAGTAAAGCAACTCTCACTTTTGACGAATTTAAGGGAAAGCAAACAAAGAGCAGGAATTATAGCCAAAAACACTCTCTTCTTGCCAGTGTATATTTTAACGTAGAGATTAATATTAATCGCTGTAATGTAGAATTGCAATTGACTCTGATTGTATTTTATAGAAATTGCATGTTCATTTAAAAGTCGTTTTCGACAGTTAATATTTTTCTATAGTAGACAGAGTTCTGATTTTGCCCCCCCCCCCCGCACCCTCTGCCAAAACAGTGATTCCTCAAGTTGCGTTCATGGATATTAACGTTAGTTGCCAGTGACTAATTAGCGTGAAGAAAACCATATAGTACTTAATAGTTTACGATAGAACACATTTCAGCTGAGGTAACGCAAACCCCTTTGAAGATTACTAATTTCACAATACTGACGTTTCAGCGCACTCTACAGAAGACCATGAAAAATAGAATTAAAATATCACCATAAATACGTGTTTATATTAACTTGTTTCTTAGAAGGTTGATGGTTACTATCCTGAAATATTTCGACGTACTTTAAATTATACCTTCTATAAAAATATCATTGGAAGATAATGCTTATTCGAATGAGTTCGCAGCTTCTTAGCAAACTTATAACCGATGATCAAATAATCTTTCAGCTCCGCTCGACTATGCTATAGTTTCTAATTTATGAATGGAATTATAAGTTACTTAAAAATCGAATGTCAGGTTTGACATTTAAGTATAAACATTGTTGCATCTAAATTAAGAACTATATCATAGCCATGGAATTTGTGCCATAATGAATTCTCAAATTTAACCTTGAGCAAACAATTTGATGAAAAACTACTATTACCTTTCTGATTCTTGTCGAAAGAACGAAATATGTAAGTCTACGAACAGTTCTTTAAATATAAGTATCAATTTTATGGGATATACGATCACGTACTTTGCTGCCTGTCGAAAGGAAAAATGAGAGTGGCAAATATAAAACGATCGCGGAATGGTGAACACGAACGCATTGAAAGCTAATGCGTTTTAAGCCTATGTTTCTCTCAATAGATGGCTACCGATATCGTTTCAACATCAACTGTGAAAATACTATTAAGTTACGTTTCACAAATAAAGAATTTAATTTATGATCAACATGTACTTACCACACAACGAGAAATGCCAAACTGATAATACGAAGTAGTGAAATATACAATGATTGCTAAATGTATATTATCACTTTTAAACTTTAATGGAAATCACTTAATTTACAATAACGTAGAAACTAAAAAAAAAAACACTAAAAGGTGGGAATATTATTACGAATGAAAAATGCTATGCAGCAAATTACATAAGCTGTACGAAATTATTCATTAAAAGAACAAAAAAACATGTATAACGTAAGTTTACGTTTAAACATTGTGTTTTGTGTATGATTAATACATTTCTGAAACTTTTACATCTGTTCGAATCAACTAGTCACCCCATATAGTCAGAAGATTTCATTTCAGCTTTAGGAACAATATGTTCGTACTCGTACGCAATTCATTCGATTTTTTTTAAAGCGCCAAACATTCATCGCACACGTCTAAAGACACCATGCGCCGGGTATGATTATATTATACATGTGCTTCGGTCTTGCGTTAAAATTGTCAAATCTCCGTTTCGTAAAATTAGTCGCTACGAGAAAAGTTCGTGCAGGATTTTCATTTAAACTATTGCTGTATGACTTGAAGCCCCATCTTGTTGAAACCACCACTCTTTAATAAATTTTATAATTTCAAGTCTACAAAATAATAACACCTAATACACAGGCGTTAGAGAACGGAATCATACTGAATTAACAGACACAATTAAACAACGCCTTGGCCTAAATCAAGGCACTCAGAGAGCAGCTAGCAATACTGCAGGCCAAGCCTGATAACACGTATAGTCCAGTAAATTCGGATGATGGTGAAGCACTCGTTGCTAGGGAAACAGATTAGCTTATAAAAGGAAATAAGCACAATAAGAAAAGAAAAGCAGAGGAATCACCAGAAAAATTAGAAAACAGCTCAAAAGCAGAACAAGCAGATCAAAGTGAACGTTAGTACTGAACCGGAATACAGAGAGCTAACATCATTAATAAATAAAATTGGAGTGGCATACCTATGAAGACAATGCCACCAGAAATATACGCGTGATGGCGAAAAATTTACATCCATCATGTAAGCCTGAATAAATAGTGAACGAGCTTAAAGAAAAAGGATTCAAGCCAGTAAAGGTGATTCAAAAACAAACAAAAAATAAAGAAGAATGAGAAAAAATACATCCGTTTGCAATTAAATATATTGCTGGAATTCCATAACAAAGATGACATAAATAAAATATTTGCAATATAGTATCTAAACCACACGAAGGTAAAAATTGAAGCAATAAGAAGCAATAAACTCATACCGCAATGCAAAAAATGCCAAATATATGGGTATACCCAAACATTTTGCAAACATACCCCCGCCTGCGTAAGATGAGCAGGTAATCACTTGTCAGCGACATGCACTAAGGAAAAGGATACCCCTGAAAAGTGCATAAACTGCTCTGAAGCCCATCCTGCCAGCTACAGGGGATGCATAATGGCGAAAGAACTGCAAAGAAGAAGGTTTAACGCTTTAAAGACAAAAAATGCAACAGAACCTCGCCCAAGGATATTTGTCTCTAATAAGACCCAAGCTGGCGTATCATATGCACAAGCAGCACAGAGTCAGAAGGAAGAACCTACTAACTATACATCTAAACCCGAACCATCCATAATGCAAATGCTGCAAGATGTGATGAAATCTATAAATAACCGACTTGATAAACTAAAAGCTAGACACACTGGTGCCATCCCTAAACAGAAATAAAATCATACCCATATGGAATGCCAACGGCATTCTTAACAAAAAAACACTCTTTGGAAGTTTCCCTCAATTCACAGAACATAGATCTGTGTCTCATCTCAGAGACACACATGACAACCCAGTGATATATAAAGATAAGAGGATGCAAATCTTACCATACAATCCATCCGGATAACCAAGCAAAGGGTGAAAGTGCGATTGCCATCAAGAAATTCATTAACCACTTTGAAGAATGCCATCTACTACGTGTTGACATTCAACTTACCGTAGTAGGGATCAAGTTCACCAAACAAAAGCTCACAGTTGGAGCGGTCTACTGTCCACCTAGGCATAATATTAAACAATAAGACTTTAAAACTCTTCTTCAACATCCAGGAGACATATACATCATAGGTGGTGACTTAAACGCCAAACATGCTGACTAGGGGTCACGATTAAACACGACCTAGGGTAGCGAGTTGAGAAAGGCTGTTTGGGAAGCAGTATGCAATTTCCATTCCACAGGTAAGCCACTGGCCAACTGACACCAAAAAATTCCAGACATGCTGGATTTCTTCATATCACGCAAAGTTTCAGCCAACTTCATGAACTCGATGAAAACTTTGACCTGGAATTTGATCACTCAGCAGTCATGATGACTCTGAGCGAGAAGATAATGAAAAAGGGAACTTGGCCAGCACTAGTGAATGAAACTACAGACTGGAAAAGTTTTAAAATGGACCTACAGAAAAATATCAATATACGTGTTAGCCTAAAACAAGCCAAGAACTAGAAGCTGAAACTGAAAACTTAACCAAGTTCATACAGGCAGCACTATATAACAACGCAAGGGAAATTACTCACAAAGCTAAAGGTGTAAATAACCCAATAGAAATCAGAGAAATAGTCAAGGAAAAAAGACGAGCTAGAAGAAGATAGCAACAATCACGAGATCCTTCAGGCAAAACCACTCTTAATAATAAAACACAACTTAAAAGAGAGATACAAAAGCTAAAAGAAGATACCATCAATTCGTACCTGGGAAAACTAACCGCGAATGAAGAAACTGACTATTCCCTTTGGAGAGCTAACAAGAAAATCAAAAGAGCTATATAGTCAAAACCACCAATTAAAAAAGAAAATGGCCCGTGGCCCAAAAACAACAAACAAAAAGCGAACTTGTTCGCCGAACATTTGGCAGACATCTTCACACCTAACGAAACACAAGGTAATAACACTCTGACAACTTTTGTTAATCTAAGAACAGAAAATAGCACCCGTCACTCTAAATGAGGTAGCTAAGAAAATTAAAACAAACCTAAATCCAAAGAAAGTGCCAGGATACGACTTGATCACTGGAGAAATTTTGAAGCAGCTGCCTAGAAAAGGCATAGTCATGCTCACTTACCTCTTCCACGCAGCTTTAACGCTCCAATATGTTCCTGCCAGCTGGAAGGTGGATGAAGTGATTATGCTACCTAAACCAGGTAAGCCGCTTAACGATGTGAAGTCCTACAGGCCTATCTCCCTGTTGCCAATTGTGTCAAAATTATTCGAAAACCTACTTCTCAAAAGACTCAAACCAGTCATAGAAAATGATAGCTTGATACCAAACTATCAATTTGGCTTCAGACCAAAACACTCAACAATAGATCAGGTGCACCGTATTACGGATGTAATAGAATGCGCACTGGAAGAAAAGCGAATCTACTCCGCAGTATTCCTAGATGTGACCCACGCCTTCGACAAGGCCTTGCACGAAGGTTTGAGACATAGACTTAACAAAATACTCCCAAAGCAATATGTAAAAATACTAACATCCTACATCTCAGACAGACTCTTCAGGATCAAACAAGAAGATGAATACTCGGAACTAAAAAAGATATAGGCGGGAGAGCCTCAGGGCAGCGTGCTGTGGCCTATTATTTATCTACTACATACTTGCGATATGCCAAATTTGGAAGGAACCACAGTGGCTACGTTTGCAGATGGCACCGCACTTCTGGCAGTGGACACAGACCAAGACTTAGCCGCTGAGAGACTACAAGCAGCCAGCAATACAATACTTGACTGGATTAAACAAAGGAGAATTAAGCTTAATTGACTCAAATCTACTCACATTAACTTTACAGATAGAAGATTAAACGATCCAGCATCTTTAGATATAAATGATACCATCGTGTCCTACGCGAACAATGCTAAGTATCTAGGCAAGCAGTAAAAAAAATGAGGAGCTGCTTCGACCTAAACGTGATGTGTTAAGTATAAACCACGACACGACCACCTGAAAGATGCGTAGTGCTGGCGAGTGAGAAGTTCAACCTGGACGCAGCTGTGGAGCTGGTAGCCAGCAAAGAAATTCGACCCACCAAAAAGAGCTGAACCTGGAAAAATCTATTGCAGAGGCGAAGCGTGGTTCGGCCTCATCGAAAATATATATCTTTGCGGTGGAAAGGGGGCTCGTCCTTCAAACATGCTACTATACTGTAGGCGAACTTACGAAGGTTCTGCCACAGATTTTGAACGCTTTCGGCTTACAGCAAGCAGTTTAACGGCTTGTTTCCAACCGGTAGCCGGCGCTACATGTAAACAGAGCTGTTGGCTTGAGTTTTATTTCAATACAACTTCGATCTCGACAAAGCGGAGCTACATCAACGACTGCTGCAGGCCGTTTCACGGAAAACTGGAGGATTACTAAATCATCAAGGTAAACATAACATTCTTCCCTCAACACTTTTTAGGGTTAAGAGGGATACCCCGACGATATTCAGACTATCCCGAAGCCTACTTATCATAAAATTTAATTTCATCAGTAGGATCATTAATCTCAACAGTTAGAATTCTATTCTTCATTTCCATTATATGAGAAAGAGTGACATCATTACGAAAAAATGTATTTTCAAATCAAATATCACCATCAATTGAATGATTACAAAAGTATCCGCCAGCTGAGCATAGATATTCTGAATTGCCAATACTAACAAACTAATTTTATTCTAATATGGCAGAATAGTGCAATGAATTTAAGTTTCATATATAAAGCAAAGCTTTTTTTTAGAATAAATATGGCAACCTGACTAAACATTAATGCTCAAGATAGAGCCTCACCATTAATAGAACAATTAACATTCTTTCATGATCATACAATAATAATCCTAGTAATAATTACATTAATTGTTAGATATATTATAGCAATACTCTTCACAAACAAATATATTTATAAATATAGTTAGAGTAAACTTGTTAAAAGTGTAACCGCTTACCAGTAGACGCATTAGAGACGTGCCATTTCAATTTTAATTATTTGCTCTCCTCTTTGTGATTTTAGCTACCTGCCAAAAACTATTATTTGACAAGAAACGTTGATATGAAGGCTTTTTTACGCACCTTTTAGCAGAAATGTGACATTTTAAAACAGATTCCTGGCAAATCCCAACTTTTACAATATTTTAACCATGTAGGTTAAACAAAAAACAATCTTTAACCCATTTATGGTTAGTGTCAGCAGTTTTTAGATAATTTTATTTCTTTGGAATGCTAGAATTCTAAAGATAATTTTCTTCATCCTCGATGCTCCTCGTTTTAGTAATAAACATATTTTCCCAGCTGTACTGTAAGGAATATTAAAATATTAGTAATTCTGGTTTTGGTGCTTTGAAAATTCTTATTGCAACAATACCATTTTGTAAATTTTTCCAAAAAAACATGGCAGTGCTAAAATTTTTATTTAATAATCTAATACAAGTTGTACTACCATGCCTACTACTACCAAATTTAAAATCCATATGCACACCCGTATTTTAATTAACAATATTTCTCAATCTTTGTGTATATTCCTCTAATTTCTATCAATTGGACAACCACATGGAAATTTAACACAGTAATTTAGTTCACTAAATTGTCAAGTAAAATAAACACACAAATTAAACTATTTTTGGTCCTGCTGGTATTGTCAATTGCATTCATGACAACTTTCAGTGACCCAAAGGGAAAGGTCTGTAGAGAAATTTTACGGAAATCCAAGCGTTGGTGGTGAACGTAATATCGTCGCTAAAATCATACATTATCGATATTAGATTTATAATGTATTAATTCAGTATAATTTTTAAATGGAGACCTATCCAGTTATGACGTCATTGAGGAAAATAGGATTTTTCATCACATTTATTTTGGCACTTTATATATTTTATACGTTGTTCTAAAAAAAAAAAACTAATTTACCTTAGGTATTGGACACACTCCTGGTGACAGCTGAGCAGCCCTTTCTACGTCGTACCAAAATTCTCCCAATTGGTTGTGGGTTGCTTTGCAGAAATCTTTTTCTTTCATTATAAACAGTGGCAAAAACGTCAGCCCATCAGCGCTGAATTCTAGAACAGATATACTCTGCGAAGCGAATTGCATCGTTATTTCTTGTTTAATATCTTCATCTTACACCCACAGTACTGTCAAGCGCTCGGGGGAGTGTAATATCCAAATCGAGAAACTGTGCTCGACCTTCCGTTGTTACGTTTATGTAAAACTTTGTTGAGTTGTCTTTCGAACATGATTCGACCCGCTTAATTACAAAATTGGTGTGGTAGGTTGAGGTTACTCCAGATAACAGCAGAGGTATTAGACAAATTAAAATACGTAAATGCCGACGGTCGGAAAGGTAATTAAAGCACAGCCACGTTGGACCACTTTCCATTATGACAAACGATGGTGTACTAGCAGATTTGAATATCCACAAAAAAAAGTCCTATTGTACATGTTTTGACCTTCAGATAGCAATCTTGATGTTGATATTAATTTGTGCCAACCGGAAATGGAAACATTTTGAATTAATCACTGTTTTTCCAACAATAGTTCATGGTACGGTTATTAATGACGGCTAACAGAATCTAGTAATCATTTTATATTGAACTAATTTAAAAGTCATTTAGAAACATCGTCATATCGATACACTCATATTATATTATACAACCAGATGATCAAGAATAATCGATTATATGAGACGTATTGCCTGAAGCGAGGTGTTTCATAAGGCAATACGTCGAGTCTCGATAATTTTCAATTGGTGAGTTGTTTACTGGTAGACAGGCTATAACATAGATAAAGAAAATAAGGAAAGGAAAAAAAAATCATAAATTCAATCATTTTCTGTTTAGCTGTCAAATGTTTAATTCATTTATGTAGTTTTAATATTGTTTTAGTTACCTGTCGCATTTTTTACTCAAAGTTATGTGATTTTCATAACTACGATTATTTTTTTCATAGCGATCTCATCCGATTAGAATGCTGGATTTAGTTACCTTGTATAATTTCGATTATACAACTCATTATAAATTTGGCCAATAGTAATTGAGAATTTTACTTAGTTATAAGGTATAGATAAACGGATATACCCTTGACGACGTGGTATAATCACTTCGGTGTTTCGGTGGGTCCAACAAAGCAAAAATAATGGATAATAATAATCTAGAGCCATGATGTAATAACTGTCTATTGCAAATTCGAGGTTAGCAGGTTAGGTTTTGCGTCAGTTTTGAAACAAACTGACGCAAAACCTAACCTGCTAACCTCGAATTAGCCTGATAACGTCCAATTTGACATAGACTTACAGTGCCACCAACATAAACAGTATCACTAACACAAACAGTGCGAACCTAAGAAATAACATAATTTATTATTATCGATCTATTCATTATATAATCGTAACGAATACCACTCGAGCAATCTCAAATAATGATTATTTTTCACTCGTAACTCGACGTAATCCTTATAATACCACTCGAGCTGCGCTCTCGTGGTTTTTCGCAGATTACGTCTCGTTACTCGGAAAATAATCGATTATTTTCGATGCTCTTGTGATATTATAACTGATTATACAACTCATTATAAATTTGGCCAATAGTAATTGAGAATTTTATTTAGTTACAAGGTATAGATAAACGGATATACCCTTGACGACGTGGTATAATCACTTCGGTGTTTCGGTGGTTCCAACAAAGCAAAAATAATGAATAATAATTTAAATCTAGAGCCATGACATAATAACTGTCTCAAATTCGATGTTATCAGGTTAGGTTTTGCGTCAGTTTGTGTCACAACTGACGCAAAACCTAACCTGGTAACTTCGAATTGAATTTGACATAGACTTACAGTGCCATCAACATAAACAGCGCCGCCAACATAAACAGTACCAACCTAAGAAATAAAATAATTTATTATTATCGGTCTATTCATTATATAATCGTAACGAATACCACTCGAGCAATCGAAAATAATGATTATTTTTCACTCGTAACTCGACGTCGTGGTTTTTCGCAGATTACGTCTCGTTACTCGTAAAATAATCGATTATTTTCGATGATCTTGTGATATTATAACTGATTATACAAAATCGATTATACTAAAGTAACTTCACTAGGCGACGCAATACATAACTTTTGTCAACTTGGTGTTGTTTTCATTGAGTTGACTTTCAGCTAGGTTAATACAAACCAAGCGAGTTGCCAATAAAATACTTATTTGTTCCTAATATTGAAATTTACCCAAAAACTTATCAAATCGAATACAATGCGTACTTCGAACATGTTATACGTCTCAAACTTCCTGCACAATAACAAATCGTGTCATTTTGACAAAATACCCTTATTTGGGCGCATTTTCAATATTGTTTATTTTCACATGGCATATACCATACATTCTGTCGTTGTGTAAATGTGAGTAGGAGTAGCCCCAAGTCCTAGCTTGCAAGTTATCCATTTTTATGTTACAGTTCTATTGAAGAATGGTCAGTCATTCTAGGTTTTAATACTATTTTGTGCATGTTTTTTAAATTGAATATGTTTGTGTAAGCAAATTGTTTTTTCGTTTGCATATGTTTGAAACAAGTTTCAGCTGAAGAACCCTATAGATGTAAATCAACTTCCGCTGTTTGGCTAATAGTGATCGTTCGTAACCACGATTAGAATGTGAAAACGAGTTTAATGCATAATGGTTAGGAAATGAGCGGGGCAATTAATGTACAGAAATACTAGGGCTCATTTAAATTTAACGTCCCGACGGAGGGGCTAACAAACGCATCGTTACACGATGAGTGTCTTCCTGCTCAAAGAACGTGTTTATAATTTTCATATATATTATCTACTTGTTTTTTCCGGACTTTTATAGGCCTCTCTTTTCAATCTTGTTTTGAGATTGGCCAGCGATATTCTGGCATTCGTTAAACGTGTCCATACAATCTGAGCTTTGGCTTTAACAGTTTCCATAATAACCATGTTAATGCCAATTTGTGTTCGGATATCTACATTCCTCACTCGATCCATCCTCGTTACTCTGCAACACCTCCAATAGTTCATCTTCCAAGCTCTGATTTTTGACTCATCCTTTTTACTTATCACCCGAATTTCTGCTCCATTTGTGGCGATACCTTCTATAATTGTTGTGTAAATTTTTATTTTAGTATTCGTTGTAATATGAGTGCTCCATAGGAGACTGTTTATTTTTTGGATGGCCGCGTTTCAATGTCCTACTCTGCAAGTGGTCTAATTTGTGCTGCGTCCGTCGTTAGGCAGCCCTTTTTGATCTAAAACCTGCCCAAGTTTGTTTAGGGGAACGCTGTCGTAGCCCTATTGCAAATGCATGAATCCTATATGGGTCGCCAGATTTCGTGTCAATTTTTTTCTATTGTCTGTCTAAGGCAAAATACATTGTGGATATATGAACGTCCAGCACTGAATCCGCTCTGCTCTTTCATATCAAGCCAACTCCCATCTATCCTGTATTTTAGAATTTTGCCATATATTCAACCTATTGAAGATCATTACTTCGTAAATCTGATTGAAGATGTAAGCAAGCGAATGAAACAGTATATCAGAACAGTTTTTAACGAGTTTAATAAGTACTCCACCTGGGCAAGGAGCTTTTTCAGTCTTCATGAGCGCCACGGTCGTCTTCACTCCTTCAGTTGTAATTTCATCCTCTTCTGTCACTGAAACATCATCTACTTCAATATCATAATGTCTTGGGAAGCTGTGGCCTTTGTTCTTTCACTAAGCTTTAATAATGTTTAATCCAGACTTTGATGCTGATCATATTTATTTTTCGCTTTTCTCTATGATTTTGCTTCAAACTAATATTAACGGTTTTCCATGCTTCTTTAGACCGAGTGGATCCCAGGTAATTATTGATATTTTCCCATTTCATGTCTAGTTTTGGAGACTCTCCTCGTTACTTCCCTATTACATTGTGTATACTGATATCTATCAGCGGCATCATTAGTAGCAAGCCATTGTTTGTATAGTTTTTTATTTTCTTTTATTGTTTCTTCAATTTCCTTAGTCCACCAGTATGGGTGATTGTTCATTGTCGTTACAGTTCCAAGAGCTTCGTTTGCTGCTTCATTAATTTTGTCATGTATTTGGTGCTATTGGCGCAGCACTTCATTTAATTTTAAATTGAGCCAAAGTATGTATTTAAATTTGGTAGATTCATTTTCGAAGCTGCTTAGGTTATATATAGGAATGTTTTTGGCATTCAGTTGTTTGCCAGCGACGTTCTCACCAAAGTTTGTTTCTGTTCTGTAGAGGAAGAATAAGTCTTCCTTGACCAACTAGTGATCTGTCCCACATTCCGCACCTCTTTGGACCCTTACATTTCCCACCTGTATTTTTGAGAATAATTTAGTAATAATGTAATCAATTAACGATTTAAGGTTGCGGGTGGGTAACTTTGATGGCAAATTTCAATTAAATCCTCAAATCTATTATTCAACGACTTCTCGCAAAATATTGGTAATGTTCTCCAGCACTCTTCTTGATAGCAACAGCATCACCATTGGAAACATATACTGCTATAATAATGACGATATTGCTTTGAAGTTCCATCTCAACTTGAAAAAATCCAGGATTTGATTATTTATGTTTGGTTTTTCTGCAATTGAGATTCCACTCTAGCATTTTTTCTCCTTTGCAACTCCACTGTAAATATGTATGTACGTACGTATTCCTGCTTTTAATCTATACCTTTTCCTTCTTTCTTCGTCCCAAGAAATGCCACTATATGCATACTGCTAATTTCTAATTCCTTGCTTGAGCTTATATTCCTTGAATGCTCTGGTTTTCAATTCTCAAACATTTCTCCGTACTATGTTTCCGTTTGATCAGTACAATTAAAGAAATACCTCCAGATTTATTTATTTTTTAGTAACGAGGTATAAGTTTGTCGTCCAAATCGCCAGCCTGGTTATCCAGAATGTATTGCATGGCTTGCAAGCATTTGATCTTAAAGGATTGCATAATATTGTGTTTTTTCTCTTTTGGCCTTTCTTTCACGTCGTGTTGAAACACCGCAAAGCAAATTATTAGATTTACCCCTTGTGGCCAGTATAATGTAGAAAATTTTGTCAAAGAATCCTGTTTTAAGGGTTTATAGTGTATCTTCCTATTTTCCTTTTTAGCTTAGATTTTAGGGTTTTGTCCTTATTTCTATTATTTCGTAATTTTTCTACTTTTATTCTACTGAAAGTAAAACTTTTATAGCATACGCTGTTTCACATACATTTTTTCTACGTCAACAAAACATTAGTTTCTAAGATCTGTTTACTTTTGTTACGATCGTAGAAAATATGTTGTATATAAACTGAGCATGTTGTCCAACTCGGCTTATCCGTTTTTCACTTCATACATTAATAGTTGTTTGTTTTGCACACAAATCCGTTATCCAGAATCTGCCTTTTTCACTTTGCAGAAACATTACTTCGACACGAAGTGTACGAAGTATTGAAATTCCCTCATATCGAAAACCACCCTGAGTCAAATATCTCTAAAATTCGTGTTAACCGACTAATGAAACCCAGTATACCAAATCTCCGTCTCGGATATGCGGATCTTTTGGTGAAGACCCCATCCCACGGGTTCCCTCCCTCGTATTGGGGGGTGCCTAAACGTGCTGTGCGGTGTACGTATGTTCGTATGTGTACACGATTCCGGTCGCCAGGAACCTTCCTGAAGTCTTGGATCGTTTTCATACGATAGGTCCTCCAAAAATAAACTTTTTTTTTAATAAATAACTGGTTCCTAGCATTTTATTGTACTATCGAAACGGTGTGATGCTGAGTGTCGAAGTATTCTTGGAAAGAATCGAAGGGCGCTTTTCTTGGGTGGAGGGTATCGTATATTTTTAATTTGAAATTGTTACAATTTAAATTCCGACCACGTCGGCATAATTTTAATTCCTTGAATTCCCATCGCAAGTTACCTATTACATTAATTTGGAGATCAATGCTCCGTCTATTATTTCCATATTATTTATAAATACATTATCTGCTCACTCTTTATAACCGATATTAATCTAACTTGTATAATTTCTGGTTTAAAACAAATGGGCCAATAAAATATCCAAAAGAAATTAGATTCACAATCCAAACTAGATTTTAAATTTGCTAAAAATGGACGAATCGCCTTCCAAAATCATATTTGTAGAAATTCGGTTAATAGCTACGTGGCTAAGTAGCATTTATCCGATATAAAGTTCGGAAAACTGGACTATAAAAACAAATATGGCATTTTATTGGATAAAAATCAAACAAACGTGTTTTTCTTTTTCCATTAAAAACTGTTGTCGATCTTTCAGTAAATGCGCTTCTGCCATTTGACATAAAAGTTTTAGTATTCATGCTGAAGCGCAGCTTACAGCTCGCATGTAAATTTTATAACAGACTCATAAAAGACAAAAGTGCATGATAAAATACTCCATATGTCGTGTCCCCCATTTGTCTTTAAATTGCAAATGACGAAGGTTGCAATTTGTATAGCATGCTTTAGGAGACTGCCTCTTCTATTTTAGGCCGTCTGAATCTTGCGGACTTAAGTTTGTTATGTTGATTAAATTCGCTGTACGGTAGCTGTCGCCTTTTGTTTATAGTTGCTCCAATTAAAGTGGCGATAAAGCGAATGGTAAACTTCTATTAGATTTATTCTACTATGACAATTATTAAGAACATTTCTCCTCATGCAATTTTCTGTAAAACAAGACGTGTTAAACTTTGCTAATTTTTAGAGAAGGGTGAACGTGTAAACAAGTTACAAGTTACAAGTTCTACTAATCGGTCGAACCGCAAAACAGCAACAGGAAGGCTTTCGTGAAGGCTCGAATAGACTCAGAAATTCAGTTCACTGGAGATTTATATGCATGAACAATTTGCTGTATTCGGCTGTCTTGCTGGAGTAACGGTATATTACATTATCTTGAGGGTTTCGCAACACGTGTTCTTTAGCAGCATCCCATTTGCGACGCTAAGGCAGCTATGCATGTGCGCTCCGATTGAATTTGTCAAATTCTTAGCAAAAAATCAAGGAATGCAGACTGCTTCATCTCCCCACCACTACTCGAAAATTTATAACATAGCTTATTTGCATTGGTCCTTTGTATTGCGGAAGTTAAATCTGAATTTATCAGCAAGTTATAAATTGCCCTGGTGCCTTTAGGCGAATAAACAGCAAGAGTTTTCATTTTAAAACACACTTCGGTGTTTATTTTCCTGCCACCTCCAATGAAATTTGCAGGGAAATTGTTGACGAAGCGAGATGGCCAAGTTTGAATTACTTCGGCAGAACAACAGATGAGTGCTCTTTTATTAATATGTAAATTATAATTATGTTTTCTTTGTCGGCAGTTCCCTGTCGGGCTTGTTGTATATTTGTACTGGAAATTTGTTGGATCTTACAAAATCTGCAGAACAACTTGTACTCTGTTTGCGTGGTTAATATTATTAGTCTGGGCTTTCAAGTTTAGAATCAAGACGGCTTCTATTTATCACTCATAAATGAGTCTAGAACTATTAATAGCACATTCATGATAGTTATTTATGTATTAAGGGCGTAATCAATAGATTATAGCACGAAGGAATGTTTAAAGCTCGACGCGAAGTGGAGAGCTTTAAATTTCCCGAGAGCTATAATCGTGATTAGGCACGTGGTACATACAACGTTTTATTTCATTTTAGTCCTCAAAATGGACAAAATTCAAGGATTCGGTACTTTGGCTGCAGACTACTGCGCCGACGTTGTGCTGGCGCTGTGCATTTCTGGTGTGCTATGGTTTCTATGCAGATTGTTGGTGTTGCTATACTACATTTTTGGTGCTTGTTATACTGCTTAGCAACTTTATAGGCCCTAGGACTATAAAAGCCATTTTACGCCCTCTATTGAGGGCTAATAAACAAGATGATGGTTCCAAAATGAAATAAAGATTGTTTATATAAGCCGTTCACTATCTTTTTGGGTCAGGTGAGGCTATGACCATCTATTAATTTTGTTGGCAGCACATCTGTTGCAACTAAACTCCCTCATGGAAATTGACACTTTTTGTATTAGGTTAGGTTGTTTTCAGTTTAAGGTTATATTTTCTGAATAGGTACATTGTTGCCGGATATTCTCTAGTCTCCACATCCACTCGCGTTCTTTTAAATTTGGTCTGTTCTTTTTACATTGGAAGTAGGATCGTTTAATGGAAATTTTCAGTTGTAACAAAATTTTTTTGGGCATTTGGCTTTTCCTTTGACACATTTGATAAATCATTTATTTTCTTACGAATATTAAAATAATAAATCTGGCAATGTGGTGGCTAGAAAATGTCGAACTGACACTAACAGAAAAAAAGTTGCATCCGCTACATCACCGAATCAGTTAGTCCAACATGAAAAGAGGAAATCATAGCCAACTCTGTCCCAAAAAGGTCGTGAACGTTTTAGAGATAGTACTTATTTAGAGTGAACAATTAGAAATGATATGGTCATTCCAACAAAGGCAATAAACTATATAAGCCTTTCGAATTTTCTGCAATGCTAGTCAATTTCGTCCCTTCTGAACAGCTGTCACTCAACAAATGAGCAGAGTATTATAGTATTTTATTTGCTATTTTAGCGATTGATTGTTACGTGTGGAAACCTATTTAAAACCTGCCACAGTCTCGCACGCGGATAGTTCCAGCGAGTTGGCCGTGATCAGAACTACGGTGCAGATGTTTACTTGCAAAAGTATGACATGAATTGAATTTGTCCACTTTGCAAGCATGGTCCGCAACGACCGTTGATTCGGCGTTACGATATCTACATTTTAATGCGAACATGGAATGCCTACATCCAAACAGGAGCTAACGCCTGGAAACGACAGGTTAAAAGCTCCAGTTATTCGAAATACATAGAAGCTGTCGAATTACGCACCACTGCCCACAACTGACAAACGGCTAAATTTGCTAGGGTAACACATTAAGAACACCTATTACAGGGTGGATAGACATTCAGGTATTCACATAAAAACGTTCTTTTGACTCTCTTCCCAAGTAACAGAGATTACGCCCGACGCGTCCTGCAGGTAAATTCAACTAATTTAATTTATCAGCTCTACCTGGCACAACAAGGGGTTCGAATTTGGTATCAAAATGTGCGAATTTAGGTCAGTTACAACATTATCACACAATTGTGGCCGTGGAACAATTTACAGGTAGATTTAGTAAAACACAGAAAATGAATCCCCACTGCAACCTCCTTAACGGGTTTAAATACCCCGAAAATCAGCACAAAACAGTCAAGTTTTATGGCCGACGGAATTCGTTCAGCTAAGAGCTTTGATAGCCCAGCTTTAAGGCAGAATTATCCCTGTTTGTCTAAAGCTTGGGCATTTGTTTTGTGGCGGAACCTCTACAAGTTTTCCTAGAGTACGCCAGCATATTCTACGGACTAGTATTTCTAGCAGCCTCAAAGCTACACTTCTTCAACGGGAAACCGAATTAAGCTTTTCCTCAGCAGTGCTCCAGTTCAAGCCAAACCCTTCGTTCGTCGGGCACTACGCACTTGCCCTCTCTGCACTCAAACTTGGTAGCTTAGAAGCTGATTATTTACCAGGTTCTTCGGCTCCATCACAGCCCGTCCAGATTGAAACTCAATGCATTCTTCAGAAGGCTGGTTTACAGTTTAAAACATTAGCGATTAGTAAATAACCCAGGAATATAGATTCTAATCTCGATGAAATTGGAATTGTTTACCGATGTTATCCTCAGAGTAAGCAGGAGCAATAACTCGGGAAGGACAGATAGGTTGACAGCAGGCAGAGCTGCTGCTAAGAAAGTAGATCATCCGGCCATAGCCGAAGGGTTGCCACAAAGGCCGTCAAATTACTTCCAGGCTACAATTTTACATAGCCGCAAAACGACTATACACTTGCTTATTTTCTCCCTGTACTCGACTCGACTTTCATCGCCGCGCCGGTCTGAAAACTACAAGCGAGATAAAATGAACATAACGTTATTTGGCGTTATTTAGTTATATAGTAAAAGAATAAATATTGATAAACATATTGTCATTAACTAAGAAAACTAGTCACTGTGTTAAATTATTTCACGTGTTGCTAATAGTACGTCATGTAACGCCTATAACTAATCAATCTGTTACACAGAATTTAGTAATCTCTCACAGTGATTAATTTTTTTATAGATTTTTTTCCATATTGTGCAAAATATACAATTTTTTAATACTATTAACATGTATTTCCTAGTCCCAGTTACATATTGTGCTGTATTTTACATGAATTTTGTAAATTACGTGTTATATATCTTATGCAGTTTTTCCTCATGGATTATCCTGAACAGCAAGCTCCGATACTCATTTCCTATTGATGTTATTTAATGTACTATAAAGTACATCACGTTTTATTACCGATATATGTATTATGCTTGTCATATGGTGTCGGTGTTATAGAAAGCAATTTCCACACTGTTTTATGGTTCAGTGTTTTAATTCTTTGCAATTTTTTATTTATTAAACAATCACGTTTCTTTCGCCTATTACACTTGACTTATTTTCTTTCTGACATTTTGGTGTGTCTTCTATTTGTCATAAATAGTAAATATGTAATTTTAAACACGCGCTATTTGGCGGAGAAATAAAGTGATTGCCTTTAATTGCGATTATCAAAAACTTTTTATGATTACATTAATTCGATGATGCATCATCGTGCAACCGACTTCGCATACCATCCTGTTTATTAACTTTTAAATACCAGGGAAGTCTCATTTTAGTTAGCGTTTTATGTTTGTCGCTTAATCGATTCCGGGCGCCTTTAACTGCACCAACCCTTTTGTGCTTCCTATAAAACGTAATATACTATTTGAAGTCACTTGTGGTTTATTGTTTTATTCGATTCATCTGTTTCTTATGTGTTCTTAAGATTAAGATTATAAAGCAGATCCTTGCCATTTAATGTATGCTCGCTATCGTGAAACCAATAATGTGGCTTCCAAAGATGCTTCTGGTATTTAATAGGTTGTTTGCGCCTTGGATATTTTTTTCTATTGCATATCTGGTTACAGCTGCACCCCCCTCTGAACTCTGAACGTTATAACATTCACTTTACTTTGTATTTCAGTATGCCAATACTTTAGCAAGATTTACTGTTTCTGTGAACTGGTTGGCTTTTAGAGACTATTCAATATAATCATACAAACTCCACAATCCTAGTAAATATACGTCTACATACTTCAGCTTCATCGACTTGTAGCCGTGGATTTCTATTTCTAAATTATTTGAAAAGGATATGAAGTAAGTAATTGAGGTTTATCTACTTGGTTGCTATTACACACAGTTGCTAAATTTCCTATCAGCCGGTTTTATGTATGGTGATTCGATATCCTTTGTAAAATTATTTGAATACTCCTAGTGTTCCCTATTGTGGACTCTTCAATGCACTTACTGCGCGAAAAGCGCTGAATGTCTAATCTTTCACCATACTCAGGATCCAAAGCTAATTTCAAACTTAATCTAAACTCGCATCACTCTACTATAATGTACAGGACGGCTTTCATACCTATTAAAAGCACCTCCTCGATTTTATCGCAAACCCTCATCATGTTCTTACACACTCAAATTACTTTGAATGTTGTTATGATTAACTGCACAGTGAGGTAATAGCCTATATTTGGTTGCCACGGAAGTTTCAATGTGAAAGCGTTGTAAACGTTGTTGCACTAAAACTGCAATCAGTGTAAGTTACATGTGTCGAAGTGCAATTCTTAGATCTTGCATTATATGATCGCAGATTTTGCTCGCACCACTCTTCAGAAAAAGTTATTAGTTGCACCTTTGCTAGCTTTAGATAAGCATCACCTAGATAGTACATTATATAAATTTGGTTTGTAGACTCAATATATTTTTTTATTTAGAACTAAATGTGTAAATATAAATCATAAATATATTTTTTTATTTAGAGCTAAATGTGTAAATATAAATCATAAATATATTTAAGGGTAGCATAATGAAACAAGAACAACTAAGGTACATTTATATGTTATCTATTAAATTTTTGTAATTTTGTAGTATAGTTCACTACCAATTTCTGAGTAAATTTTTGGCAACGGTCACTACAAACAAACTTAAACAAAAAATATTAGCGTTTAGTTATAAACTCCTTATTTGTATGTCCGAAGCAATAAGTTTACATTTTACAAGTCATACATTAAATAGACTATATTATGGTAAAGTATGAATTTACTGGTATAAAAATAATATCAAACGAAATTAGTTCTAATAAAGTTCAAAATGTGTACCGTTCCCTTAGATGAAGGGTGGACACGGCCTGGGCTAGCTCATTAAATCTCGGTAGAATATGGAGTTGGGTTAGGACTAGGCAAGAAAATGCTTCAGGCTTTAAATTAAACAGTAGAATTATGCCCCTCGTCGTTATTTACAACATAACAAATAAATATAGCTAATTAATAACACACCACCTACCTTTAGTGCTTCGCTGCTTGCCTATATAAATTGTACAGGTGAGAGGGTTGCGGAAAGAACTAAAAAATATTATTATCAATATGGGCATTTATTTAAACCCAAATAATGGCAGTAACATATAAATTATATACATAAGCAGTGAAGGCTAAACTGACAGCAACTTAGATTTGTAAGAGAATTGTCTAACGAATAAATAGACCATGAATAGGAATCAACTTCCAAGTATTTTAGTCAGAAAATATGCTAATTAATAGTTCGGGGTTACTACTCAGAATCGACACCTGCGAGTATCGCACTTGACATGTGGGCACAACGTCCAAAGGACGTGGCGGAAGTGAGGTTTGGGCACATACGTATTTCCGGGAAATGGAAACGACTAATCACTCACGCTTTTAGCGTTATAAATTGATTGATTAAAAAGAGTAATTAAACACGCTTCAGTTTGAATTTCTAAGGCCTTAGCAAGAACTGATTATATGTGCGGCAACTGCCTTTGTCTGAGAAATGAACGTACTTACATTTTAATTCATTAGCTGGGCATAGATACACGTTCAAAACAGCCACGAATGTAATACATTCCTGCGATTTTGAAAGTGTGTATTTGCGCAGCTATAAGCTGGGGCCAGTTAGTCTTTCATTAACTGTAGAATGGCCTTAACAAAATGTAACTAGAAGAGACATTCTAACCAAAGCTGTTAACGGCCGTTCGTGAAGAAAACAACACCGTTAACGGTTTCCGTTCCTTTAAACACGAGCGGTCTTGGCCTGATCCTCCTCAATAATCTCTGACGTCAATACGCAATAAACCTAAACCTTTGCTACATTATTTAAATAAAAGGTGGTCCGAAAGAAGATGCGAATTGTTAGAATGCGCTATTGAAACGGGGCGTTACAAGTGTTAATAACTGAAATTTGTAAATTCCTCAAAGTGCATAGAGGCATAGCAGCCGCTGAACCTATTACTAGCACTCGTATGTGCGAGTTACGCAAAGGTTTATGAAAATGGCATAAATAGAATATTATTTAATATATATAAAAGCATAATGCATCTTTAATATTGCTGGAGGTGCATCCGCCCTGCCTGTTCAGAATTCCTAAGTTCCGGAATTTCATACAGCAGGAATTTAATCGAGTGGCTCTAATAATTTATTCACGTAAGCTTTCGGCAACTCAAGCTAAAAATATTTTAATTGAAACGCTTTAAAAGTGAAATATAATTTAAAAATTGGCTAGTATTTTATCATAATTTCTATTAAACAAAGGTACCTATTCCCGGGATGAAAGGATAGACGCAATTGTTTGCACAGTAAGTCAATTTGTAATGAAGTGGAGGCTTTGGGCATGGAAAAACTTTAAAAGAAAATAAAAATCCTTGTCTCATCAATTTATGGACTAGTAATGCCTCCAAGTAGTTGCAAATAGCGCAACTTGAGGGTCCCGAGTGGTGTAGCTTGAACAAGCGTCCACGTTCGATCAGCAGAGTTAAGCAACGCTGTCTCTGGTCAGAACTTGGATGGGAGTTCCACGGCTGCATCTCTCGGCGCCTCGTGGTACTGCTATCACGGAAAAAAGTTGGTCCCGGCGGTCATACAACATCATGACAGTCGTTAGTGGGGTTGGAAGTCCTCATAACTGCACAGCGACGCCTGTAATTGGCCTAACGGCTGTTGGCTGAGTGCAAATTAAATAAATAAATAAATAAATACCTAAGATTTTAATTTAATTTTCAATATTATCAGATATTTCAAATAAAAGCGGCTAACTAAAAGGCTACCAGTAGAAAGGGGAGAGAAATCCCCCACCACTTTTAATTCGATTAAGCCACGCCCCCTTAATTCGCGGTTTTATTCGCGGATTTCGCGGTTTTAATTTTAATTCGCGGATTGACCCAATTAATTTCGCGGTTTGATCTAATTAATTTCGCTGTTTGATCTAATTAATCACATATGAAGTTTGATATGTAATTTACATATGTGCTACTGATTAAATTACGCGAGGCCATTTTTAATTTGCTTCCGGAATTACGCGTCGGACTTTGGCGGCCATCTTGGATTTCTGGCGGGAATATTTGAAATTTGAATTTTTACCGATTTTTTTCTAAGTTTAATTTTTTGAATTTGAATTTCCCGGGGGTGTCGGCCATCTTGGTGCGCGCGCACTTCTCACGGCGGTTGTTTTTAAATTTGAATTTTCGCGGAAATATTTGAAATTCAAACTGGTGGATCTATTTCGCTCTTCGAAGCTGCTGTCTCTCTCTTGCATTCACTCGTGGAAATATTTAAATTTAAAAAATCTATTTGCGGCGGACCCGAGTGGGAATCGAACCCTAGTTTTCTGGTTAACAGTCTTAGCACCTTACCGTTGCGCTATCGAGGCGACTTGGAAATATAGGCATTGAACAAGACGTCATTTCGCAGCTGTGCCGTCACACCGTTCGAGTTGAAACAAACTATTTTTTCGAATATATAAAATATAAGAACGGAATTGTGCCGTCTAGGGCCTTAGAAACTTGTTAATAATTTTAAAAAATTGACTTTGTAACTAGTTTTGCTGTAATTAATTTAATATGAGTGACGCTATCTCACTCAGTCCCATTGATTTTCTACAGCTTTCTCTTTTCCATCCCGTTTGCTACCTATGCGTAATTACAAAAGACGTTATCGCTCCAGGCAGACTTTCTATTTAGCCGGCGATTGTGTAGGGCTTTTAACCGTTGCATAGAATTGGAAAGTTTTATTTAACGTGCCTAAACAGGATTGTTTAGAAGACTGTAATTATAATTAGCATCGTAATGGAATGCACCAAGATTTAAATCAGCATGCATTGTTCGTCTGGATCGAGCAGTACGTACTCCAACGGTTTCTAGTCTTGCTTGGTTGACAGACGACAGAATGCACGGTTACCGGTCAGCGCAGCCAACGGCTTGGCGCTAAAATCCCTGTGACACAAAATCTAGTGGGATAAGCTTGCCTGGTTAATAAACCACTCTAGTTCGTATGATTTTTGGCGTGTGTATTGTTTGGTTTTAAAGGTTTGAACATTGTACCACTTAGCTGTTCTGACATTATACTTCCATATACATATTATAAATAAATTTTAAATGTTATTTTCGACTGAGTTTTAGCTTCTTATAAATTACAACAGTGCCCTCGCCCATATAAAATAAGACATACGCATTAAATAAATGTTTTTATTGTATAAGAATGGTTGTCCCCCATAAATTTGAATAAAAACAGGCAATTTCGTTGAAAAAAAAATAGCTTTTCAATATCGTTTGCAAATAAGACAAGGGATACTTGTAAAAATATAAGTCAAACCATTTTTTCTTGTAAAAAATTTACGAAAAGACGTAAGTGTTGGCGACAAATGAAAATAATTTTGAATAAAAGCACGCAAAAATTACGAAAAGACTTGGTTTTAAAGGTTTGAACATTGTACCACTTAGCTGTTCTGACATTATACTTCCATATACATATTATAAATAAATTTTAAATGTTAATTTCGACTGAGTTTTAGCTTCTTATAAATTACAACAGTGCCCTCGCCCATATAAAATAAGACATACGCATTAAATAAATGTTTTTATTGTATAAGAATGGTTGTCCCCCATAAATTTGAATAAAAACAGGCAATTTCGTTGAAAAAAAAAATAGCTTTTCAATATCGTTTGCAAATAAGACAAGGGATACTTGTAAAAATATAAGTCAAACCATTTTTTCTTGTAAAAAATTTACGAAAAGACGTAAGTGTTGGCGACAAATGAAAATAATTTTGAATAAAAGCACGCAAAAATTACGAAAAGACTTGGTTTTAAAGGTTTGAACATTGTACCACTTAGCTGTTCTGACATTATACTTCCATATACATATTATAAATAAATTTTAAATGTTAATTTCGACTGAGTTTTAGCTTCTTATAAATTACAACAGTGCCCTCGCCCATATAAAATAAGACATACGCATTAAATAAATGTTTTTATTGTATAAGAATGGTTGTCCCCCATAAATTTGAATAAAAACAGGCAATTTCGTTGAAAAAAAAAATAGCTTTTCAATATCGTTTGCAAATAAGACAAGGGATACTTGTAAAAATATAAGTCAAACCATTTTTTCTTGTAAAAAATTTACGAAAAGACGTAAGTGTTGGCGACAAATGAAAATAATTTTGAATAAAAGCACGCAAAATTACGAAAATACGTAGAAAATTTATAAAAATCGGCATCTTGTCACATTAAATTCTGCAAAAACGACAAAAAAACAATATTTTTATACAACTTTCATCGAAAATAGTAAAATTTTACGAAAATACGTCTGTGTTAACAACAAATGAAAATAAATTTGAATAGAAACACGCAAAAATTACGAAAAGACGTATGTGTTGACCCCCAAAGTAACAAAAATTTGAATAAAATCACGCAATCATACAGAATCTCACATAAATTTTCACAAAAATCGACATCATGTCACATAAATTATACAAAAACTGTCATCATATCACTTGAAATTATACAAAAAACGACATTTTCATTCAATACACGATGAAAATTGAACAAAAATCACGTAGTCATGCAGCATCTCACATAAATTTTCACAAAAATCGACATCATGTCATATAAATTATACAAAAACTGTCATCATGTCACTTGAAATTATACAAAAAACGACATTTTTACTAAACACACGACGAAAATTGAACAAAAATCACACAATTACACGCCATCTCACATAAATTTTTACAAAAATCGACATCATGTTACATAAACTATGCATAATTTTGCAAATGTTTTACACTTTTTATAAAATGCATCGCTCAAAATCAAAAGAAATAGCAATTTCATTGAAAAAATCTACTACCACAATCATTTCGATAAACAAAATTCAAAAAATCTTATACTTTTGACGGAAATATATGTATGTTGACCACAAATTAACATAATTTTTAAATAAAAACACGCAATTCGTTGAAAAAAATATTCTGACACCACCAAAACACGCAATTTCATTGAAAAATATATATATGTTGTCCACAAATTAACATAAATTTGAATAAAAACAGGTAATTTTGTTGAAAAAATGTTCTGGCCCCTTCATTTCACTTAAAATTTTACAAAACTGCCATCATAACACTTGAAATTATACAAAATATATGTATGTTGATCACAAATTAACATAAACCTGAATAAAACACACAATTTCGTTGAAAAATTTGCAAATGTTTTACACTTTTTATAAAATGTGTCGCTCAAAATTAAAAGAAATCACAATTTTTAAATTATATCACGCCATTATGAAATCGTAGATTGATTTTTTTTGAAATTTTACACTTTGTAACTGTAAAATAACTTCAAATACTAATATTTTAGCTTTAGATTTTGTAATTATTGCAGATTCGTGAAAAACAAAAGCAGAGTAGAAATAAAAAACACAAACACTTTGTAATAAACAAATATATTGTTCTTATTTCGTATAATACTTGATAATATAAATATAAATGTACAGCAGAATGTCTTATTTCTAAAAATTCGCTAGCAATTTACAAAACTGTAGTTTGAGGTGCACGACATTTCAAATTAAAAAGACTGCAAGTAATAAAATCAGAATTTCATTGTGTAATTTTAAAGTTTAAGGCGCTCCCAGTCCATAATTCCATTCGTATTTGATGTTGAGGACCTCTGCCTTAGAGGCGTTTTTCTAACGGCCCTTTTTTGGAGGCGTTTCCTTATCGATGTTCTTCTGACTGAACCTTTTTGATGTGGACTTGGATGAGTAGCTGGTGTTTTTAATTTATATTCTAAATCAGACTCGGAGTTATCAGTTTCCATTCCGGTTTTTCCTATAGTACCAGTCGGGGTTGGCTTCTTTTGCTGTTTAGGTTTAGCTAGCAGCACATTAGGAACGTTAAGGTCTTTGATGTAATCAGCAAACTGTAGGCGTCCGGGTGGATTAATAGTTTTTAGAGGCCGCAGAGTGTCGTGAATTAAATCGACTATGTTAGACGCAGGTAAAATTTCACCCTTTATAGTAACGGTACCCTTGTGATCCCAGCTCACATCGCTTGAGGTACTCAAAATGCGTAGGAAAACTTCAGCTTTTTTCTTAAAAGTTTTGGGAAGTGTAGATAAAATAACGGAATTTGATAGGCTGTCACTGGTTGTTTCAATAGGTATTTTGATTGGCTGCCGCGCCTGGTTTGTGAAATGAAGGAATCGTTGTAACACTTGATTGTACTGGATCCATTTATCGTGATCAGTTAATTTGGCCTTTAAAACTTTTTGCATTTCGTCATCAAGCTGTGATAATATATTTTTCTCCGCATCATCGCCAGACTTAAGACGTTGGACAAATTCCGGCGATACAATCAACATCTTCCGCTCTTTGTCCATTTTAGTCGAAAAGGAGCTCAGTCGTTTGTTCTGGTAGAGCCGTCGTGAATAAACTAGCTTAAAATCAAGACTTTCATAATAAATATATAAAAAATATGACAGGTACGGGAATCGAATCCAGCAATTTTCGAAACCGGTTTGATATATATTTATTGAAGGACTTGACCATCAGTTGACGTTTTATTAATATTTGTCGTGATTCGTCATCACTGAAATTTTACAAGAGTCAACCTGTCTGCTATGCGGCGCACGCAATGGTCCCACCTCTTTTATTTTAAAATTTGTAAAACCAGATGTCCAAGCCGATACCGCACTACTCGTTTTAAGTGATTGTGCTCTGTTACCTGGTGCATCTGAAGATGGCTCCCAGACGAATTAATAACTGTCAGGATGCAGCCGTACCTTACAGCAGGACATCAATTGTAGAATCAAGTAAGAAAAAGACAAAACTAAGTAAGAAGATGCAGTTTTCAAATAAAAGCCAACATCGGGAAGCGCTAGCATCACCGCAGATAATAGTTGGTGACGAAGAAACCCTGGGACCATCGTCACAGCTAACCGGACATAGCGAAGATTTGAGTTTGGTCGTGCAGGAGCCCATGCAGCACTGTGACGTAATAACGGACACCCCGCCCGAGGACAACCAGCTCCGTCGTGAGAAGAAGCGGACATTGTGTAATTTTTGTATGCCTCTAAACAATACAATTGCAGAATCATGTAAGAAAAGGACAAAGCCAAGTAATAAAACGCAATTTTCAAATAAAACCCAACATCGGACAACACTACTCCCACCACAGATAGAGGTTGTTGACGAAGAGACCCGGGGCCCGTCGCCTGATCAAACAGGTATGCATAGCTGTGACGTAACAACGGACACCCCGACCGAGAACAAACATATCTTCCATGAGAAACGGTTATTGTGTGATTTTTGTATGCCTATAAACATTAGTTCTAGCAAAGTTGTTCATTTAGGCCTGGATTCTTATAAAAACTTTTCACCTGTGGCAAGAATTCTGAATACCGACGGATTAGGTGTTTCATTCACGGCGGATGCGTTTATTGTTTTTCTGGAGGCTCTACCGGACATGTTTGTGATGGCGAAACAAGGATCTTTTAAATGTGATTTAAGTGAACATACAGTGGAACATGTGACCAGCGACACTTGCAGGATTATTCCAAAGGACCCCGTCAGCAAATTTACACTTTACGTGACGTATGACACGCTGTCAAATTTATTGCCTATGTATGATTTGATGGTAGTTAAAATCAACGACTTGAAACGTGCACAATGTAATTTCGAAAAGTTTGCTGCATCAATAAGGCAGAGGTCCTCAACATCAAATACGAATGGAATTATGGACTGGGAGCGCCTTAAACTTTAAAATTACACAATGAAATTCTGATTTTATTACTTGCAGTCTTTTTAATTTGAAATGTCGTGCACCTCAAACTACAGTTTTGTAAATTGCTAGCGAATTTTTAGAAATAAGACATTCTGCTGTACATTTATATTTATATTATCAAGTATTATACGAAATAAGAACAATATATTTGTTTATTACAAAGTGTTTGTGTTTTTTATTTCTACTCTGCTTTTGTTTTTCACGAATCTGCAATAATTACAAAATCTAAAGCTAAAATATTAGTATTTGAAGTTATTTTACAGTTACAAAGTGTAAAATTTCAAAAAAAATTAATCTACGATTTCATAATGGCGTGATATAATTTAAAAATTGTGATTTCTTTTAATTTTGAGCGACACATTTTATAAAAAGTGTAAAACATTTGCAAATTTTTCAACGAAATTGTGTGTTTTATTCAGGTTTATGTTAATTTGTGATCAACATACATATATTTTGTATAATTTCAAGTGTTATGATGGCAGTTTTGTAAAATTTTAAGTGAAATGAAGGGGCCAGAACATTTTTTCAACAAAATTACGTGTTTTTATTCAAATTTATGTTAATTTGTGGACAACATATATATATTTTTCAATGAAATTGCGTGTTTTGGTGGTGTCAGAATATTTTTTTCAACGAATTGCGTGTTTTTATTTAAAAATTATGTTAATTTGTGGTCAACATACATATATTTCCGTCAAAAGTATAAGATTTTTTGAATTTTGTTTATCGAAATGATTGTGGTAGTAGATTTTTTCAATGAAATTGCTATTTCTTTTAATTTTGAGCGATGCATTTTATAAAAAGTGTAAAACATTTGCAAAATTATGCATAGTTTATGTAACATGATGTCGATTTTTGTAAAAATTTATGTGAGATGGCGTGTAATTGTGTGATTTTTGTTCAATTTTCGTCGTGTGTTTAGTAAAAATGTCGTTTTTTGTATAATTTCAAGTGACATGATGACAGTTTTTGTATAATTTATATGACATGATGTCGATTTTTGTGAAAATTTATGTGAGATGCTGCATGACTACGTGATTTTTGTTCAATTTTCATCGTGTATTGAATGAAAATGTCGTTTTTTGTATAATTTCAAGTGATATGATGACAGTTTTTGTATAATTTATGTGACATGATGTCGATTTTTGTGAAAATTTATGTGAGATTCTGTATGATTGCGTGATTTTATTCAAATTTTTGTTACTTTGGGGGTCAACACATACGTCTTTTCGTAATTTTTGCGTGTTTCTATTCAAATTTATTTTCATTTGTTGTTAACACAGACGTATTTTCGTAAAATTTTACTATTTTCGATGAAAGTTGTATAAAAATATTGTTTTTTTGTCGTTTTTGCAGAATTTAATGTGACAAGATGCCGATTTTTATAAATTTTCTACGTATTTTCGTAATTTTGCGTGCTTTTATTCAAAATTATTTTCATTTGTCGCCAACACTTACGTCTTTTCGTAAATTTTTTACAAGAAAAAATGGTTTGACTTATATTTTTACAAGTATCCCTTGTCTTATTTGCAAACGATATTGAAAAGCTATTTTTTTTTTTCAACGAAATTGCCTGTTTTTATTCAAATTTATGGGGGACAACCATTCTTATACAATAAAAACATTTATTTAATGCGTATGTCTTATTTTATATGGGCGAGGGCACTGTTGTAATTTATAAGAAGCTAAAACTCAGTCGAAATTAACATTTAAAATTTATTTATAATATGTATATGGAAGTATAATGTCAGAACAGCTAAGTGGTACAATGTTCAAACCTTTAAAACCAAGTCTTTTCGTAATTTTTGCGTGCTTTTATTCAAAATTATTTTCATTTGTCGCCAACACTTACGTCTTTTCGTAAATTTTTTACAAGAAAAAATGGTTTGACTTATATTTTTACAAGTATCCCTTGTCTTATTTGCAAACGATATTGAAAAGCTATTTTTTTTTTTTCAACGAAATTGCCTGTTTTTATTCAAATTTATGGGGGACAACCATTCTTATACAATAAAAACATTTATTTAATGCGTATGTCTTATTTTATATGGGCGAGGGCACTGTTGTAATTTATAAGAAGCTAAAACTCAGTCGAAATTAACATTTAAAATTTATTTATAATATGTATATGGAAGTATAATGTCAGAACAGCTAAGTGGTACAATGTTCAAACCTTTAAAACCAAGTCTTTTCGTAATTTTTGCGTGCTTTTATTCAAAATTATTTTCATTTGTCGCCAACACTTACGTCTTTTCGTAAATTTTTTACAAGAAAAAATGGTTTGACTTATATTTTTACAAGTATCCCTTGTCTTATTTGCAAACGATATTGAAAAGCTATTTTTTTTCAACGAAATTGCCTGTTTTTATTCAAATTTATGGGGGACAACCATTCTTATACAATAAAAACATTTATTTAATGCGTATGTCTTATTTTATATGGGCGAGGGCACTGTTGTAATTTATAAGAAGCTAAAACTCAGTCGAAAATAACATTTAAAATTTATTTATAATATGTATATGGAAGTATAATGTCAGAACAGCTAAGTGGTACAATGTTCAAACCTTTAAAACCAAACAATACACACGCCAAAAATCATACGAACTAGAGTGGTTTATTAACCAGGCAAGCTTATCCCACTAGATTTTGTGTCACAGGGATTTTAGCGCCAAGCCGTTGGCTGCGCTGACCGGTAACCGTGCATTCTGTCGTCTGTCAACCAAGCAAGACTAGAAACCGTTGGAGTACGTACTGCTCGATCCAGACGAACAATGCATGCTGATTTAAATCTTGGTGCATTCCATTACGATGCTAATTATAATTACAGTCTTCTAAACAATCCTGTTTAGGCACGTTAAATAAAACTTTCCAATTCTATGCAACGGTTAAAACTGTTAAAAGCCCTACACAATCGCCGGCTAAATAGAAAGTCTGCCTGGAGCGATAACGTCTTTTGTAATTACGCATAGGTAGCAAACGGGATGGAAAAGAGAAAGCTGTAGAAAATCAATGGGACTGAGTGAGATAGCGTCACTCATATTAAATTAATTACAGCAAAACTAGTTACAAAGTCAATTTTTTAAAATTATTAACAAGTTTCTAAGGCCCTAGACGGCACAATTCCGTTCTTATATTTTATATATTCGAAAAAATAGTTTGTTTCAACTCGAACGGTGTGACGGCACAGCTGCGAAATGACGTCTTGTTCAATGCCTATATTTCCAAGTCGCCTCGATAGCGCAACGGTAAGGTGCTAAGACTGTTAACCAGAAAACTAGGGTTCGATTCCCACTCGGGTCCGCCGCAAATAGAGTTTTAAATTTAAATATTTCCACGAGTGAATGCAAGAGAGAGACAGCAGCTTCGAAGAGCGAAATAGATCCACCAGTTTGAATTTCAAATATTTCCGCGAAAATTCAAATTTAAAAACAACCGCCGTGAGAAGTGCGCGCGCACCAAGATGGCCGACACCCCCGGGAAATTCAAATTCAAAAAATTAAACTTAGAAAAAAATCGGTAAAAATTCAAATTTCAAATATTCCCGCCAGAAATCCAAGATGGCCGCCAAAGTCCGACGCGTAATTCCGGAAGCAAATTAAAAATGGCCTCGCGTAATTTAATCAGTAGCACATATGTAAATTACATATCAAACTTCATATGTGATTAATTAGATCAAACAGCGAAATTAATTAGATCAAACCGCGAAATTAATTGGGTCAATCCGCGAATTAAAATTAAAACCGCGAAATCCGCGAATAAAACCGCGAATTAAGGGGGCGTGGCTTAATCGAATTAAAAGTGGTGGGGGATTTCTCTCCCCTTTCTACTGCTACCTTCAGAAATTTTAATAAAGGGTCTTAACCATTAAAATCAATGTTTCATTATGTCTGAACTAGTAAATTGCGCTTTGAAGTTTTTTATTGACTTTATCAGCGTAATATCGAAAACTAAAAACCATTTAGGGCGTTAATTAAGTATTCCGCCATTGCAATTTACGTCTCGCTTTCAAGGTGGCACATGTAGCAGCAAAATATGTATAAAATATTCAATATTCCATTATTATGAAATCGTTACCATGCCAACAACGCACTGAGCGAAAATCTATTATTTTAGACTTGGCAATCGGAAACCCTTCCTCAAAACGATCCCATTAATGTAAGAGCCATATATACAGTTTCTCAAAAAATTAGTATAGCAGAAAATCAATAACTAAATGCAGCGAGAAATATAGTACGCACAGCCTTATTAGACTTCTTTGTGGGATACGTAAGCTGATAGCGTAATTCGGCTGCTATCGGATTAATCAGCACTTCGACCCAAATAATGACCACAACCCTTACGCAATGAACCCTTGGTTGAGGAACGTTAAAGTGCACCGTTTAGAATTTCGAAATCAAATACCCCTTGACTTGAAGCGGTAATACACTCACCGGCACGAAAAACGGAGCACTTGCATTTTTTGATTAGATTTAAAATTGTATCCCTTTGTGATGTTTTATTATTACATTTATCATTATACATTTATTATACATGTTATAATGTTAAATGTATAATAAATGTATAATAATAAATGTAATAATAAAACATCACAAAGGGATACAATTTTAAATCTAATCAAAAAATGCAAGTGCTCCGTTTTTCGTGCCGGTGAGTGTATCTACAAAGAGTGTCGGCACTTATTACTGAATGGCTGTTTTCCTATAATCCTATAATCAAAAAGTTATAATAAAGCCGTGTTAGCAAATAAATTCTAATGAAATTCAATTTGCGTCACATTTAAATAGTAACCTCACTTGATCAACAACTTTACTAACACCCGTATTCATAGTCGTTCGCCAGCAGATCGCCGGCGACTCGCCGGAGTTTCGTCATGAATAGTATGTTGGCGGCACTGTACGTCTATGTCAAATTCGAGGTGATCAGGTTAGGTTTTCAGTCAGTTTTGACAGAAACTGACACATAATCTAACCTGCTAACCTCGAATTTGACATAGACGTACAGTGCCACCAACATACTATTCATAACGAAACTCTGGCGAGTCGCCGGCGAGCCGCTGGCGAACGACTATGAATACGGGTGTAAGTAATTTTGATATCATTATCCAAGTTTCGAAATAACGCAAACCATTCAATTATGATCTTCAATGTTTCATATTACTTTAAAAGTTATTCGCATTAAAGCGTTGGTGCTTCAATCTTAGAAACCTTAAAAAAGTGCATTTGCGGACCCGGGATTATTAGAACTTTTTGATCGATTGTTGATCATTGATTACTTCGATAAAGTATGCCCCCTATTTTAGAAAAACCCTGTATGGGGTTAGTAAGATTTCTAAAAAAATGAACCGAACATCATAACGAGTAATTAAAAAATGGCGAATCTCCACCCATCCATTATGAGATTTCTAAATATGTTCCTTTCAATATGGTGATAAACAACATCTTTAAGAATGGTTTTTAGGATCACTCTCAATTACAACAAAAATCTGTAAAACGCTTTACCCGAAACTTCCCTTGTCGACATTGTGACACTAAATAATTTGAAAAATCAAATTAAGTTAGGAGTCGAAATAGCTTCACGTTTATAATAAATTAAAAAAATAAATCTTCAAATAAAAAAAACGTTACCGAATTCCAACGGCAGCCGGTCCGTGTATGTAGCTTCAACGTTTTGTGGGATATTGTAAGCTACTGAGCAATTTCTACCTGCGCCACGAAGCACTGACCTTTCGAATTCCTGCGTCGCAGCTGTATTTAGTAACGCGCTAATTTGTGCCTTCTTTTTGTATCGTAAAACACATATTCTGTATCTATTGGCGCCCATTGCTGGTAAGAATAAAGCCTGCACTATGTACAAATTATTGCTTGTATCTATTACTAAGTTAAATAAAAATAAACAAAATTTTATTTTTTATGGTGTTCACCCTATATATATTTGTTTGAAATTTTCTCGGTTTCATGCCAGGTAGATATATAATGTGTAGGAAAAATATTGTCTTTCTCCGACAAATCGTTTTTGAGCTATACCGCCAACAGACGAGATAGACAGGCAGACAGACAGAGAGATGAAATTGGGAATACCTGTTTTTCGTCATCTAGGGACGCTGAAACGTGAAGATCTGGAGAAATCTGGAAAGGTGATTTTTTCGCGACTACAATACTTCCTTCGTCTTTTCGACGTGGGAAGTAAAAATATTACAGTGATTGAATACGACAGCTCTACTGACTATTTAAACTTTCAGTCTCTCACGGCACGATATTCTAGCAATATGAAAAAAAAAGTGAGCAGACCTTCGAAGATGTATTTTTTTCACTACCTTCTTTACAAGTGATCCTTACATTGTCGGATCTGAGGGATATAGGAAACATTTACAAACATTGTTACGGCTTCCATGACTTTCTTAGAGAAGTAGTTTACTTACATTCCACATTTATTACAACTTATAAGATGCCATGTCTGCCATTTGCCTAACACGAAGAAAACCATAATCGCTCCTACTATTATTAATTTTTCATCAGAATATCATCACAAAGCTCACAAAAGACACAGCAGTCGCAATCGTATTCACGCATTTTTTCCAAACATTTTTCACAGTGCGTTTATAATAATAATAATAATAATAATATGCCTTTATTTCTAATAAATATATATATATACAGAGATACAACATAACATACTGGGGCGAAGTTCAGCGCACAGTAAAAAACCGCGAACTGCTCCACCACTTAACCCCGGGTACAATAATAATTAAAGAAATTAATAAATTGTTGTTTACCCCTCATTCCGCCTCCATCCTGTGCTCAAGAAAATAAAATATAGTTGGTTCGTGCAAAAAGAAAAACATACACAATTAAACAGTATATGAGCTCTTTACGTTTGAGTTTAAATAACTATTTTGCTGAGAAAACAGTAATGTAGAAAGTTGATGCCGAAACCCTGGTATTGCAAGCAACTTAAGATTTCTGGGCAAGTCATTAAACCAAATCGCAATGTTGTAGACAAAACGACGTCTTCCAATTTCAGTGCAGCGCCTTGGCACAGTGATATTGCCCCTAAATCTCAAGTTCAAGTTGTGAACATCCGTTCGAAACGTTATTTTATTATACAAATATGGTGATGTTTTATTTAGTAAGACTTTACGATACAAAACAGAACAGTGTAGGAATCGTCTATTTACCATATTCAACCAGTTAGTATCCAGGAGTTTGTGAGAAATCCTGTCATATTTACGTATTCCGTAGATAAGTCGCAAGCATGCATTTTGAAGCTTTTGTATTCTGTTCTTGTCTTGTGAATCCAAGCAAGGACCATATACCACATCACAGTAATCGACCTGTGGTAAGACCAGACTGTTACATAAAATGATTTTGACTTTGCTACTCAACACATGACGGTTTAGAAAAATCGATTTTAAGTTGCAATAAGCTTTCTGTAGACATTTCGACACGTGTTTTTTAAAGCGTAAAGTTGAGTCTAATGTTAAACCCAAATTTTTAACGGAGTCAGCGACCGGTATTACAGCATCGTTAATTTTTAAAGTTACATTATTCTTAACAATTTCGATATAATTTTTCCTACCAAAAAATATTACAACTGATTTATCTGCATTAAGTTTAAGTGAATGTTTAAGAGAAGTATTAGCAAGTTGTTGTAGATCCTTGTTTATTAGTTGACTAGCGCAAGCTGCTTCTTGAACATTAAAAGAAAAATAAATTTGAGAGTCATCAGCGTAAAAATGGCAATTACAGGAGTCTACTACAGAGGGAAAATGAGAGATGTAAATTGTAAAGAGCAAAGGTCCAAGGATGGAACCCTGAGGAACACCCGAGGCTACATGACGAAAACACGAAATTTCATTGTTAACTTGCACTGCTTGATAGCGTTCAGTTATGTAATTAGATAGAAGAGTAGTGGCTTTTGGTAGCAATCCTATAAAATGGCAGATTGATAAAAAGATTTTATGGGAGATTGTGTCGAATGCTTTGGAATAATCTAATAAAACAAGAGCTGTTACTTGTCAAACAAAACGGCACAGCGCTATAAGGCAACTATAATTTAGAAAATGTAATAATTTTGCGCTAGCTATTACCATTTACTTTACATAAGGAAATATTGGTAGTGAAACAAATATATACTTTACACAGGATGTAGGAAGATTTACACTACCCCCACCTTGCTACCCTCATTCGCTTCGCGCACTCAGGCGCTCGGTAGTGTAAATCTCACCTACATCACTTGTAAGGTAATATACTATTATCCACGTCCAGTACTTTTGAATGCTAGATAGAGTTGTTTCCCTTACTTTAATTACTTTGATACTGCATTTTGTAGGAAACTTATGAAGTATGGGTTATCATGATATATCCCGTATACGTAATGTGTAGGCATTTGGTCCATAACATATTAAAAAAACAAATAGTTGCTTATTTTTAAAAGTTACACATAAAATTGCTACAAATTGTTAAATAAGCTGAATCGGTAATAAACGTGCAGTGCTTTTCGTATCGTTGCTAATGTAAAAAATAATGAATAACGTTCAAGGTGAACATGTGGTTTGTGACGTTAATTGAGAGAGTGGAAGGCGGACAAATTATTTAATTGCTAGGGAGCCTGAAAGAAAAATTCTGAAACACTTAATTCATTGTTTCATAGTTTATAAGGAACTATTCTGCTCACGAGCTAACTTACATAATTTTGAGGTCAGACTAGCTTAAAGAAAGAAATTGTAAATAAAAATGCGAACTACGTGTGACTAAAGGAGAAACAAAATATCTACAAATAAAGGCAAAGTAAGATGATGAGACACAGTTAAAATGAAAATGGAAAACAGCCAGGAATACAGCTTCAAAAGATCTGTAAAAGGCTTTACCCAGAACTTGCCTCGTCGACGTTGTGATGCTAAATAGTTTAAAAAATCAAATTAAAGTTAGAAGTAAAAGTAGCTTCACATTTTTAATACATTAAATACATTTTCAAATAAAAAGATGTAGCCCGCTGGAGCGATTTGAACTACGCCGTATCTGCGTAGCAGATTGTAACCGCATCGATAAATCGTCTGCGCCATCGAAACTTATCGAAATGAGTGCGGCGCGCGTCTCTATTTAAGGGAAGGGTCTTATTGTTGAAACGTTTCGACTCTTTTGCGACATTACCCTGTATCTGTTGAGTCCTATTTTCGGCAAGTGTAAAGCCTGACCTATGTCAAAAATATTACTTCCTTCCATTTCAAAATTAACACAAAAATTAAGAAATTTTTTTTAAGGTGCATCATATAGGAAAAATGTTTATTTTTGATTAAAAAAAAAAACTTTACAGTCAATAGTTTGTGCTTGTCTAAAAACCTATTTACCTCCTATCATATATAGCGAGTGATTTTTACTTATTTAAAAATGGAGTGTTTCGAAATTGTCAAAATCCAAAAAGTGCTATTTTTCGGAAATTGAGGAAGATTTCATTGAGGTTTTGTTAGAGTATGTTATCTTTAGCTAACTGAACAATCTCAAGGCCAGAAAACACCTATTTTTTAACTTTAGCTAAAAATTTATTTTTCAATTTCTTAAATATTTTTCAAAATTTCACATACCAAGACTTAATATTAAAATTTTTTTACGTAAAGACTAAAGATTTATGATTAAAACACTAATATAAAATGTTGATTACCGAAAAGTAGTATGTTTGCATAATTTTTACGTTTTCTATGCAGGGCGCTTTTTAGGAGAATTATTTTTCAATTCTAATTAATATTAATTTAAATGGCCCCTAGAAACTCTAATCTAGCCCTGTTAATGATCTCTGTTACAAAAATCCTGTAAATGTTCTGTTACAGTTGTCCAAATGAGAATATTTTTTAGAACATGTAAAAATTTTTTTCATGAAATATTTGAAAAGCTGTTGCTTTGGAAAAGAGATCTTTCTCAAACATTTCGCACAAAGTATTTGGATTTAAAAAACTAAAAAGGTTTTCCGTTTGAAACATAGCTTCAAATCTCTGACTTAACTGAATTATTATGATGTTTAAGGCTCTTTAAAAAATGTCGACTTTAAAATACTTATTAGAATTCGATAATCTTTGATCTTCCAAAAGTTCGTCAACATGTCTTTTAACTTTCGTTCTGCGTTTATTTTTAAATTTAGGATTTATGGTCCAGCTGTTGGCTAAATTGGTTGCTTCTGATTCAGCATTAAGGTACTGACTTCAATATTTCTACAAAATATTCTAGAGGTTTCTAATATAGGTTGTAGCTTTCATCAAATCAGTGTCTGGATTCTGTAGCATTTTTGTAATGACAAGTTCCCCCAAAACATAAAGAATCACAAATTCAAAATAATGGACGCTGGTTAGGATTCTTCTCTCCTCTTTGCATTCTCCCTTTTTTATGTTAATATTGTTTTGTTAAGAGCAGCAGTAATATATTTAAAACGTAATTTAATTGCGGTGAGAATTTGGGTTTTTGAAGACCATCGTATAGGGTTAAGTTTTTTTTATAGTGGATGCGCTCATAATGGAAATTAAAAGATCCCACAGATTTATGCTGGATCCAAAAAATGTGTAGATGTTTTGAATAGTAGCAAAAAAGATTCAATTTCACTTACATTTTTAACTGTATCATTAATCACCAAGTTGAGGTTGTGCGCAGAGTAATGAACACTAATGTCTAATGTCCACTAAAAAATAAAAACTTCACTATTCACCAAGTTAAAATGCACCAATGTAACGAATAAGCGACACATTGTCAATTGTAGCATTTTTTTGCGACTTGGCGGGATTGTAGTTCGTAAAATACCTTAGGGATTGCGCATGATGTAATTACGGTACAGTTGGCAACTCTGCTGCTAACAGAATGAGGATAGGAATAGGCGTCAAAACAATCCACAAATCCAAAATATAATGATAATGTTGTTAAATTATAGAATTCCTACAATACGGGCGGTATTAAGTGAACTCAAATTAGCCTTATGACTGCAGGAAATTCGCCACTTTCATTACCTTATGCCCCATATTACAAAACAATCTATGCCAGCTTGAATTTAAAGGCCGGCAATTCAAAACTACTTTTGCTTTTTGCGTGGACATCCCATTATGATAAAAATAAAAATAGAAAGATTTTGTCCTGCTTGCATTTATTGAATCAAAGAACAAGAAAATTAGGGGGCCCTATGGGCTCCCTCAGGCTCAGGGCTCCCGAATCCGCGGGGTCTACTGGTACCAAGTTACGCCACTGAGTGTATTTTTGAAAATAAACGAAAACACCATTTTGTTTATTTATATTCAAACAATGCCACTGAAATAAAATAACTAGATTAAATTGGGATTTTCTTAAACCCTTTCACATTCAGTGTTATTTGAATTTGGCAAATAAATGTGCAATTTTAAAGTAAGCGCTTTAATAGGTTGCGGACATGCAGTTACTATGAAATCAACTAAATTATTGTATTTTTATTACAACTAAGTAGTCATGGAAACATAGGCTTCATATTCAACGATTAAGAAAACACTGTATATTTACAAACTGTGCATATGGTATGGTGTCACGTTCATCTGTAATTTTTAATAGATCCCTTATAGAGCAAATCTTTCTTGGGAAATAGGAATTGGCAATTCAGATATGGTAGTATCATAGAGAGTTGTAGATCTATCTCTATGCTACTACCAAAAAATTTTGAATTCTTTATGTATGAAACATTATCGGAAAAAATTGTCAATACAACAGCATGCATTTCTATAGTAGAAAATACGTTACTACCAACCTAATCGAATTTGCTGAATACATTCAAATAGATGCCATCCATGTATACCGATTGTAGCAAGGTCTTTGCCAAGCTGAACCATCAGCCTTTGGGTTGGCGTCTTGCGGTTAGTGTGCATGGTGACTTAATCCGTTAGCTTGCTGCATGCATATCAAATCATTCACGAGCTGAGGGGCTATACAGGGTAGACATAAATTAGCTAGAAAGCTACAGGTGACAATATTCTTTGGGGTTGTAATACGAAAATGTTGGTGGTGTTCATGGGCCTTCACAAGCGGTAGATCAAGACATTTTTTATTTGGGCAAGTTTTATGTTCTAAATGCTTCAAAATATTAAGAACAAAATTTAATGTAAAATTACTTTTATGAAATTGTGTATATTGGATGAAGTACGTTCACATTCTGTCTGACATACGGTAGGAACTACCTTGGGCCTTTGTTGTTTATCATAATATATTTGCATCATTTTAACAAAGTTTCTCTCAACAACTCAACAATAGTCTTCTCCAGAAGAATAAGTAAATTAGATATTAGGTAATAATTATAAATATCGATTTGTGCATAATTTACTGCATTCATTCTATTGTATCCCGAATAGGTAAAATAAATAACTACGATTATGCTACATGTAAAATTTGAACAGTCAGATGATTCTATATTCATTCAAACTTCACAAGTGACACTCCCTAATTTCCGCAGAGAGTATTTGTAAATTTTTCTGCTCTATTAACAATGTGTAAACAAATCCATTAGTTGAGTGCTCTTGTTACACAAAGCTTTAGAATTTATAACATCTAAACATTCTCGTTAGAGGACTCCCATGGCAATGCTTTTATGTCAACAACTTAAACTCTAGTGGCTTTTCATTGCTCTCCTGAAAATTGACACTTTAAGAAGTGGCCGGGTTTCAGAACACGTTCGACACTCCTCGTCCACGTAAATTTGGTCGTCATATTCCAAATCGTATTACATTCCTTTTAAGATGTATCGCTACAATAAAAGTATCCCCATATATGTCACGTAAATGCCACAGATTACAAAGCTAGGCCCCAGCAACTCATAAAAGTAGATGTATAAATCTTGCAGCATGCAGGGGAATTTAAGCGGCACGCGAGAACAATTCGATATTACTTCTAAAATATTGTTTCAGGTTATTTTGGGCGGCGGCAGAAGACACTGGATGCCCAAAGTAGCTCGCGACCCCGAGCAGACGAAGGAGGAAGGTCGGCGCCTCGACGGCAGAAATTTAATCGACGACTGGGTCCGCGATAAGAAGAAACGCGGCCTGAAGGCAGAATACGTTTGGAACAAAGGGCAGCTGGATAAAATCAATCCTAATCACGTTGACTACTTACTGGGTAAGCTTGTTGCAAATATTTTATTGAATAAATAGCGAGGCCGCGTGGCGACTGAGCTGAACGGATTGCCGCATTCCACTGCAAAAATTTGGTACAGAATTGGTATCAGATGGGGATTTTAATAACGAGTTCCCATTTCGGAAAAGTCTTTTGCTACAATAATACGATATAAACCAATTATGACAAATTGAATCGTTTGCGTTTCTCTTTTGAGGAAGTTTTGAGATTTACGAAAATCATGTATTGTACGGCATAATTGTTTGATACGTAGGTTTTATAGTGGAGCACTAATAATTTCATAAGTATCACAGAGTCGCTTATATTTAAGAAAAATTGTTCGGAATTATTGATCAAATAAAAATTCTTTTATAAACGTTGAATGGTGATAAACATTTCTGAATTATGGGTCAGAAAATAGTAAAATAAGAATTTGTCGTTTCTAGTGAACACAATCTTTAGTTACAACTAAAATAGTATAAAATTGAATGACATAAATATACTAGTGTGCCGTATCCGGGTCACTATTTTTTATTGTAAGAAATAATATTATTGCAACAAGCCTTTGCTTAGACAACATTTCCAACATAGGCTATGAATTTATTTTAATAGAAAACAGGTCAGGCCAACTCAGAGCAGTTGCAATTACATATAACAGTAACAACTACACATTAAAATAGGAAAACTACTCCAAAGAGTATACATATGAGACGTTTGAAAATATAATCACTATTTCAGTCATGAATTGTTATATTAATTGTTACCAATAATGAACGGAAACATGTCATCGACTAATTAAGGAGAGGGATAAGTTCACTTACATCCGAAAAAGTGAAATAAATAAAAACTTGTAAATACAGTCATCAACAACTTCTCGAAAACTCTTAAATAACTAACAAATATCAAAAATGGCTTATCAATAACTTATAAATGAGAAGGGGAATCCTAGTTTCCAGTGTGCTATCTATTCAGACATGCAGACGGAAGCAATTTAATTATCGTTACCGAAAGTCTTCTAATACAACAACATTGCTGGATACGGGGCGCAGCCTAACAGGACTCCCTCAATAACCTTCAATGGCACCAAGAAACATTTGGTTACTCAAGCTTCCACTTCAAAAAAGGCTAACAAAAAATACGAATCATGGAGAATACTTACCAGAAAAATCTGCCTGTCAAGCTTAGAAATGGAAATTTTCAATGAGCACGCTGCCCGTAGTTTTTGAGGTTAAAAATAATATTCCGTCATCCAGAACTTCCTGGACCACTACAACTACCAGGTATTCGCTCTTACCACATAATGCTGTGATATAAGCCATTTATAGCCACATAAACTCAACAAAAACTCAAAATTTTTACATGTGGTTGCAGAACAAAAAATCGAAAGGACACGGCGTGCCACTCTCTCTCTCTCTCGCTTTCTTTCTCTCTCTCTCTCTCTCGCTTTCTTTCTCTCTCTCTCTCTCTCTCTCTCTCTCTCTCTCTCTCTCTCTCTCTATCTCTCTCTCTCTATCTCTCTCTAAGGTGCAATGCCGGTTGCGTTCTAACAGGTGGCAGATACTGGTATTCGAAATAAATCGTCTTGGAATTATAAAATTTTTTAATTTTCAAGTGTTATACATACCACATGAGATGAAAATTTTTGAGATCATTTTTGCGTACAAGTTATTGTATTTAAATTTCTATAAATAGAAGTTGCATCAAAAATTCTAGGAGACCGTAAGTAGAGTAAAATTTTAACGGTTTTTGTTGCAATGAATTTGCAGTAGTTTAAATATAAACAATCCTATGAACAGCGTTACCTTCGAGTACTTTGGTAGTTGAAAAGATTATTTAACAATATAAATGCGATTTCTAACATTTTCAACTATTAATTCAATACTGGAACTTCCAAAACGATTACAATTAATTTTTAGAACGACGAACATTTACAAGCCTCACTTTGATGTTTTAGCGATAAGTCCATAAATGTTAAATGGAATATATAATATATAAGTCGCGATTGCGTGAAAACACTGCGACATTAAGTGTTTTCAGATACAGTTAATTTTTATTAGCTTTTTGTAATAAATTAACCCGTTTCATTTGTTTGTTTATTATGCTGTTGATCCATTCTACAAAAGAGTGATTATGTATAGTCGATAATGGAACTCACGGATAATTTCATTAAATAGTTTTTTGAGTCTAAGTGATGGTCATATTAATTAGTGTTTTATTTAATTCGCCTGTTCTATTACGGGTGCCTTTAATTAAACTAATCATTTATGCGCTTACTATGAAGCCCCATATGCTCTTTTCTAAATATTCATATAATAATAATACGGATTTATTGTTTAAAAAAACTAATTTGAAGTACATTAACAAGAACACGGTGTAAATAGGAAATACATGAAGATTGAATACAAATTACTTTATAAGATGTTCGGGGGATCTAGCAGGCCACTCAATTTCGCCTCTCCTCCCTATCCACTGATTTGGGAACATTTGGTTCAAAAATTGCCGCACCTGTAAACCAAAATGAGCGGGGGCGCCATCTTGTTGAAACCAGATTTTGACAGATAAATCCGTCAAACCTTATATCGTTGAATTTGTCTTTTGAAGGACTATTTGTTTCCTCGGTAATATACTGCAATAGCTCACCAGGTAAACTATGCCTTAATTCATGTAATGTTTTAAGTATCAAATGATAACTGCTTTTAAATCGAGAGCTCTTATTTTCAGGGTGGGTTCATCAAAATCTAGTTTGCTATCAATGATACTTAACGTCAAACTTGACTTTCAAAATTAATCAAACCAGGTAAACTGACAACTGTATCTCACATTGACATTTACTACTATTCAAATCACCTATGTAAGTACTAACAAAACTTTATGTTATCACTTTCAAAATTGACAGTTATTCAAAGTGCCTTTTCAACTTATCTTAACAAACCTTAATAGCTGCTCATGCTTTCACTGCAAACACCAATCACTACTGGATCCTGTCATCGATAGACTGCAGCACTTAATGTCCAATTCACCAACAGCAACCCCTTTGATGGTCCGTGACTCCTTTCAACTACTCTTGACCTGTCAAACCAACTGCTCAGATCCCTAATTCCAGTCCTAGCTCCTCCTGGATGTCACCGTCACACGATCTACCTCCTGGTAACCTCCTTCTGGCTCCGTCCGATCAAATCACCTACCTTGGTTCCAAAATCCAGTCCTGGTTACTCCTGGATGTCACTGTTCCTGCGGGCTGCCACGGTTCCTTCTGGATATTACCGTCACACGATCCAAATCAAATAATAAATTGTAAAATACCTCTTCTAATATCTTGTACGTATGAATAAATCCAAATCCCCTCAACCAGTATAATGTCCGGTATTCTATATCCAATTAATGGTATCTGTAGCTTCTTCTCTAACACTTGATGTCACAATATCGTTTCCATTTTAAATATTTCACTTTATTTTACCTCGTAGATTTGTTTTCAGCCTTTATTTAATTTGTTATTACCAAAATTAGACAAATTAAGGCAGAGATTCTATTTTTTATTATACCAAAATTGTTATAGCCAAATTACATACATGCTTTCTTGAGTTGTTTTATGTAACTGTTTTTAAACAAACTCTTTATATCTATTAGAGACAATTCTTAATGCATACTTCCTATTTTTTCTAAATAATGCTATTATAGAATTTTCTTAACAAATACATTTGTCAATGTTACCTTGGCTTATTTTTATAAATATTAAATACAACCATTAAGTTTAATCCACTCCAATAAATATAACAATATTAAATGATTTACAATGAAAAGAACCCTTGTATCTTTTACTTTCATTATTTATGTTCAAAACTTTATACCCATCAAGATTCAATTATTGTAACTGTCCAACTTTATTAGTTCATTTTAAATATTTCTTTCATATGGTTTAATTTCCTGCATCATGTATCATAACAATACAGGGTGTCCAATTTAAAATACAAAAGTTGGTATTTTTTCTGACTTACCTTGTACAGTTACAAAAACGGTTTTGTTCTTCCTAGATGCGCCGTTTTTACCTATATAAGTCTGGAAATTTTGAAAAATTCATCTCCAATAGTTTTTGAAATATGTGCTATATTCCAGACTTTTTTTACACCCTGTATATCGGATGTAAATTACTTAACTGACTTTTGGGTCCGTTTGAATCAGTGTTGGGTAGTAACTAAGTAAAAGTAACTCGTTACCGGTAACTAGTTACTTTTCAGTAACTTAATAGTAACTTAATTACTTTTGTGTTTTTAGTAATTGTAACTATAACACGTTACAATTATTTAGTAACTTAAGTAACTGAATATGCCAAGTTACATTTTCGTGCTACAAATGTAAAATATTTTAAAATGTTCGGTTTTTAATGCGTAGTATTTAAGAAATTATACCTGAAGCTGAAGAATTTGTGGAAATTTCCAATGCTTTAGTATGCAAATGCTAATACCGACCGCAGAAATACCTTCTTGTACTTGTCGATAATAAATAATATTTGACGGATCCTATTTGGGTGGTGACAGATTTTTCCAGTAATCTTTAATCCTTTAACAACTAGAAGCTCTCTGAGCAGGTATGTGGATTACTGCAAAGTACATTCCTAACGCCTGTGCGCAGGTTGGGTGTGTCTAATTTAGACGAAAACGCTGTTACATTATTAGAAAATGAAGTAAAAAATCGTGCTTCTACTTCATCAGTTTGTCCACTTCCCAGTCCACAAAATAATGATGGAGACAAAGGAGAATACCATTTTTTTCCTTCAAAACCGTAAAGCGGTCCAAAAATATGGACGAAACTGAAACATATATGAAGTGCCATTCATCTAATTTAACAACTTTAGATAAATTTCCAAGGATTAGGGAAATATTTATTAAATATAATACTGCCCTCCCTTCCAGTGCTCCAGTAAAACGATTATTCAGCACTGCAAAAGACGTTCTCCACTTCAAACAAACAAAATTAACTGATAAAAAATTTGAAATGCAGTTATTATTACAAACCAATAAATTTTATATAGTCACTTATAATACCATGAGTAGTCAAAGTTATGTCGAATATTTTTGCCGTGGTATCACGAATGTCCATTGCGCTTAGTATCGATTAGGACGAGTGCTCTAGCACGAGTACTAATCCTAAGCGCAATGGACATGAGTGGTGATACCATCGCAAAAATTTTCTACTTAACTTTGACTAAGAATGGTATTCGAGAGACTATTCAATGAACCAAACTACTTTTTCAAATTAGTTTTCAGTAAATCTAGCACGAAACTACGCAATTTCTATAGTAACGGAACACTAATATTGACTTTTTCTAATAAAAATCAAATTTGTTTAAAATATTCACTATACCACTAGTGAAAATTGTCGATTATTTTCACTAGTGAAAATTGTCAATATAGTTCTTTTTTATTGGCTGAAAGATGTCAAATCTTGTATTTTTATTGGTCAGTTTTTGGTAGATGACTAGTGAGTTGAATAGTCATATTTATACCCATTCGGAGTCACGTGATAATCTAGTAACTTCACGTATGTCGATTCTTAAAAATGCAATTTTAGGGTAATAAATGACATTTTGTATTGTGGGTTATCATGGCATCTACCAATTTCTAAAACAGGGTTGCTACGGGTCTTTTTCTCTTATATGAAATTAAACTGACTTTACAGGTTAGAGAAAACATAGCGTGTCGTAACATGTAAATTTAATAAAGATATGTCGGCTGCTACATTAAAAACCTGCTGCATATAGCAAATTTTAAGTCAATTTGTCAATTTCTGTTCATGCATATTCTGTTATAGAACCTATTTCTTGATTTTGCCATTTGAAGCCTATATCCTTGCACCGTCTATTTAGGGAAGAAACTGAATGTGAAGAATCTCCTCCAGATTCTTCAACCAAGAGTTTCTTTAGGCTTTCTATGGTTACAAATTTTTTTGCTAGATACATTTCATATATAGTGCCCTGGTAGAGTGCTTGACTACTTCGTCGACTTCCGTTTTTGCATTTTCCACTTTCTAGCTCATATTTTCAGTAAATAATGTGTCGCACTGTAACCCGTCTTTCTTTAATTTATAAATTTTGCTCTCCGAGATACTTAACGCACGGCGAAAAACGTTGGATGGTGAAACTGTTGGTTTACCATTGTTAATATTGTCATACTGTTCACCAAAAAAACGCATAACATTCAAAATTAATTGTTGTGTACTGCTCGTTATACCGCATGTTCGATGGTTTCTTTGTATTTTCAGTTTTCTGCTCAAATAATTTAGGTTTCATTTAGGTTTTATTACGATTGTTTCAATAACTTACACTAAAAATATCTGACGGATTAGAAACGTCAATTTTTAAAATTAATTTATTGTTCATTGAAATGTTAAACAGTGTTTAACATGATCGCGTCCTCGAATGTTAAGATACATTTAACATGCATCCACTCGGGTCCTCGAATGTTAAGATACATTTAACATGCATCCGCTCATTTAACATGCATTCACTATAGCAACATCACACATATTCATGGTAGTCCGATTTCGATTTAGCAGTTTTTAGTAATTATTATTGATTCAAAATTATTGCCTCAATGAACAATAAACTAATGAACGCATTTCGATGGGAAACCGTCTTAACATTTCTCACATAAATTACCACTCTTGTTTCGCTGCGCTCACTCGAGTGGTAAAAATATGCTCGAATGTTAAGACTGGGTTACCCCTCTTAATAGGTTAATTACTATTTTGTAATCGACATGCCTTTTTTTAGAATTTCTTCCATTTCATCTATTTTACTAAACAGGAACAGTGACAGACAAAAGTCACGCGACCCCGAATGGGTATAATTTTGACTATACATAAGCAATCAGACAAAAATTTAGAACTAGGAATCTAATTTACTAGTAACAAAGATTATACCCTATAGAATATTAGTTAATAAATATTTGTTTATAAACATGTGTTTCTGTTGATATTAAGTTGATAGTAATTGCATGTCGATTAGTAGCCTCTCATAAAAAAGGTAACTTAAAAAATAACGAGTTACTTTATGGTAACTTAGTAACTTATTCAAGTTACTTTTATAATTCTGTAACTTAGTAACTTAATCAGTTACTTTTTTGCCAAGTAACTGATTAACTTACTTAGTTACTTTTTTAGAGTAACTTACCCAACACTGGTTTGAATACAACGAACTTGATATTATTGTTGCTTGATGTCGACTAACTATGAGTTTTTGTGTGGAGTCGTTTAAATTTCAATTTTCTGGGAACGTTTTATAATCCAAGTGAGTTTGAGTTACTATTGTTATTGTATTACCGAGGTTACAATGTTAATCTACTTATATACTTTTCGGTGTAATGTTTGACTGGGTCCTTAGGGGGATTTTGTTTTTGTTCGGCAGTATTTGTTTTCCTGAGTGTCTAATCTGTTTTTGTCGTATCTTACCTCGCACCTCAACTGTCCCGTATTGTTCTGCGGAGTATGTCATGGCAGGTCGTAACCTCTGTCGCCCTAAGCTTTCGCTACTGGCATTGGTTAAGTATAGATGTGTATTATTTTGTCTCCGTTGCTCCTCTCCCGCTTTAGTTCTTGAGTTGTCATTTATAAATCAGATTTCGGCGTGAATACCGGGGCAAAAATTTTACCCAAAAATACTGCAACAAAAATGGCGTAAACTACAAAATGAAAACTTTATATCAAAATCCGAAATGGTTCTCCATCCAAGGCATTATTTTTGTCGGAAGTGATAATACCAATATTTTATTCTTTTTTTCAGTTTGCCTCCGAATGAAGTATAATTCTCATCTTAAGCTTCAAGAGAATGTTAATGCCGACTCTAAATAGATTTTAAATTAATAGAAAGAATTAAAATTTTTAGAACAGGTATGAGCACACAATATTTATGTGTAACTCAAGGTTAAAATATATTTTTTCTCCAACCACACAAATAAGACGCCATATTGTCGAATAATTTTGTATAAAAAGTAAGTCATTTCGGGATGTTCACCAATTACCTTGGCAACCGTACACTTTTCGATTCATATTTGCACTAGTACAAAAATGGTCGCAAGATAGGGTTTTACATGGTAAATTTTAAATAAAAAACAAACGCTTCGGCAATATTCGGCAATCGCCGTCGTTATTGTTTAATTTTCCCGTATAGTTTTTGTTTATTTGCGCCATGACAGTTCTACAATATAACCTACAATGTTTGATTCTAAATAATAAGTCATATTACCGAATTTATGAGTAGTTGGAGAAAAAATAGTATGTTTCATTCGCACGAAAAATGCGTTTTCGGGACGCTCAAGACTCGCCGGACTCCGCTGCGCGTCGTCCGGCGATCTGTCTTACTTGTCCCGAAATCATGCATTTTTTGTACTAATGAAACAAATAACTATAGTTTGCTGCTCTCTGAAAAATTATGCAATATCCATACGAGCCAGGAATAGGTGAATATAATGTTGGAAAAATATGAGAATATGGAGCTATTTATATTAAGCGTTTATTTGTGAAACAGTATTTTGGGATCATTGTTTTCTGCTGAACTCTTAATACTTGTATATCCCTCTGCGATTTTGCTGTATTCCTATTTATACCAACATATTGTTTTGTACTCTTTGCGTTCCCATATTTAAGAAACGATCTTATATTTTCATTTGGTTCTAAATATTTCAATGTGATCCAAAACGTCAAGTTTCTACTTGAAATTATAAATCCTTTTTTTAGGTTTGTTTTACGTTAGCTATCTCATTCGAGTAACTGATGTATGTGTAATATGTTCAACCCGAAGATATGAATATTTTTTCTGTTTCCAATTGAATTTATTAAGTGGTGAGATGCATTACGTTGAATACCGGTCCCACGCCGAGAATTTTGCTTCAAATATGCTAGTAACACTTCTCTGTTGAAAACCTTCACTTCCTTATTTTTTCCTGTGCTCCACCGGTAATGATGATGGTGATTGTCGTTTCTTCTTCTAGAACATTTATTATGTTTTCCAGGGGCAAGTGATACATTTTCGTGAACAGAAACGCTTTAATTAATTTATTGGATAAACTGCATCAATATATTTGTCAATTTAATATTTTAACTTAAACACTTAGTTTTAGCAATTATTGTTCTATAGTTAATTAATTAATTAGTGTTTTATTACAATATGTAGATTACCAGTTGCAATATAAAAATGATTTAAATTTTATAGTTATCCACAAACTATCAAATCAGCGTGAACACTTATAGTTGCATTATTCTTATAAAATTTTCTTAATATTAAGGCAGTTTTCGAAAAACATTTGTTTGCAAAGGTAACATTTGCATTCTAGATTTATAAAAAAACTATTAACATTTTTGAGTTGATAGCTGTTCGCTGTTATTTTAACGCCTTGGCGAATTATCCTGAATATAACATAAAAGTTTTAGGGAAAAAATTACAGCCCCGGCCATCAATGCCGTTGTATAGGGAAGAACGTGAAAATAGTTACTAACAATTTCATTATTGAAAGTGATCAATGGATCAGTACTACCAGCATATTTCGAAGTAAAATTTACGTTGTGGGACCCAATCAATGTTAAAGACGAAATTTTTAGTGAGAAAATATCGACATGATACCTTAAAACTTCTATATCAAGCATTAGCACGTCGAAAATTAGAATACTGCTGTATGTGTGGAACCCAAGTTCTATAGCAGAGAACAATATAGTTTAAAATCGACTTTTAAAGTTCTTAGAGAATTATAAGTTTAACTCTTACCCATACTATTCGAATACACAAACAAATGATTTATTACGTATGTTGAAAATAATTTCTCCGAATGATGGACACTGGTTTTATATAACAATGATGTGTTAAAAAGAATGTAACAATGACATAGATTTAAGTGAACTCGTGAATTTCTGCTCCTTAAGGGTGCCTCGTAGATTAACAAGAAGCCAGATTGTTCACATTATCTCTTATAACAGCGTCTCCTTTCACCTTTTAGAAGTGTAATTTTGCAATATTTGTGTAACTATAGGTCAACATTTATATAACCATATCACTAAGATTCTTATAGTACTTTCCAGATAATATGCAGATTCTACCTAGTTATGTCATTGATACTATTTTGTTTATATACAGTGTGTCTTAGTGACTACCAGACATGGAAAAATTAACATTGGGAAATTATATAAGGATCAGCCATTGCCATAATCTATATATTATTATTCTTCCTGAGTGTGCAAAACAAAATATTTAAAACAAACAGAAGTTTACTTCTATCAAATTATTTTCATATTACATAATTATTTAAAGGAAATTTATTTAAAATAATTAATATTACATTTTCAAATACCTAACAATGAATGTGTATACAACAGTAGAACAAATTCAAAAGGTAACATGGATTTTAGCATGTAACAGTTTGCGAAGAACTTTCAAGGTTTTTAGTGTTTATTTTAATGAAAGGCCTATTCTCTGCAAACACACAGTTGCACGAATTGTAAAACAATTCCGAGAAGCTTACTTTATACGGAATATTACTTAGACAACGTAATTACTATACCACATTATTTATCCCTAAATACTATTGATTTCCAATAATATTGATAATTAAATGGTGATAGTTGTGTTGTGTCAGCAAATTCGAAAAATAATAGTAATCTGACAGTAATGTAAATTTGATTAATTCAACTACCTGCTGTTTCATTTGTGACAATCACATTTTTAGTTGCAGACACAGCAATGGTTGTTCCTTATATAATTTACCAATGTTAATTATGCTATGTCTGGTAGTTACTGAAACACACTGTATAAGTCAATAATGTCTGTTTGACAATAAAGAAATAAATAAAATGTTTGCTAGTTAGCTATAAAAAAAGTAAAGGAAATGGCATAGCAAGCTGATAAATCTCGCCAGACTAACAAATAGTAAAAAATTTATTTATTTAACTTGAAAATATTACCGATGAGATCATTCACTCTAAGGAACTACCTAACATAAAACACAACTGCAGAGATAATTCACAATTACTTCAGGCTGAAACAAAGTTTTGGGTCACATCGAAATGTTTACAAAGTATTCTATTTTTGGCCACATGGCTAACTGAAAATATAAGATGTTTTCTTAAATATCGAAAGCAAAATGTACAAAACAATCTGTGGAGGCCTACTACAAAATTGCAGAAGGATATATTGCGAACTCGGCAGAAAACAATGGTTTCCAAAATACTGGCTCACAAATAAATAGTTAATATAACAAGCAATTTTTTTTCAAATTTAGTTTACAAAATTACATTTACCTGTTTCTAACCCATTTAGATACTGCAATAAAATAGTTGTTGAGATAGTAGCAGAAAAAATATTACGCTAACTCTGAGTTATGCATACACTTTTAAATTATCCTTTATCTAATATACTTGTCTGTCCGGGACGCTGTTTCAGCAGCCAAACCGTAAAAGATAGAGAAAAAAGTTATGAAAGTTATATGTTTGGAATTGTCATGTCAGGTCAGGAACCGAATTTCAGTCACGTGACACTTCCGGTTTTCGAGAAATCACGTGATTTCCGTCCGTCCGGGACGCTGGTCCGTCCGGGACGCTGTTTTAGCAGCCAAACCGTAAGAGATAGAGACAAAAGTTGTGAAAGTTATATGTTTGGAATGGTCATGTCAGGTCAGGAACCGAATTTCAGTCACCTGACACTTCCGGTTTTCGAGAAATCACGTGATTTCCGTGCGTCCGGGACGCTGGTCCGTCCGGGACGCTGTTTCAGCAGCCAAACCGTAAGAGATAGAGAAAAAATTATTAAAGTTATATGTTTGGAATGGTCATGTCAGGTCAGGAACCGAATTTCAGTCACGTGACACTTCCGGTTTTCGAGAAATCACGTGATTTCCGTCCGTCCGGGACGCTGGTCCGTCCGGGACGCTGTTTTAGCAGCCAAACCGTAAGAGATAGAGACAAAAGTTGTGAAAGTTATATGTTTGGAATGGTCATGTCAGGTCAGGAACCGAATTTCAGTCACCTGACACTTCCGGTTTTCGAGAAATCACGTGATTTCCGTGCGTCCGGGACGCTGGTCCGTCCGGGACGCTGTTTCAGCAGCCAAACCGTAAGAGATAGAGAAAAAAATTATTAAAGTTATATGTTTGGAATGGTCATGTCAGGTCAGGAACCGAATTTCAATCACGTGATTTTAAAAAATATTATTGTTTTTATTTAATACGCGTTCTATTTGAAAAATGGTCTTTTTTGTTTTATTAAATGAGACATTTGTCTCACTGGTTGCTAGTGTGTTTATAATTTTTCTAGCAATGTAGTAACTTGTTGTTATTTAAAATTTTTTAGTTATTGCAGTGTTCTAGTGATTATTTTATTCGTAGAGATTTCAACCAATCAAAAGGCTGGATTTAGTTAAGTTATCTTGTATAATTTCGATTATACAACTCATTATAAATTTGGCCAATAGTAATTGAGAATTTTACTTAGTTACTAGGTATAGATAAACGGATATACCCTTGACGACGTGGTATAATCACTTCGGTGTTTCGGTGGGTCCAACAAAGCAAAAATAATGGATAATAATAATCTAGAGCCATGATGTAATAGCTGTCTATTGCAAATTCGAGGTTAGCAGGTTAGGTTTTGCGTCAGTTTTGACACAAACTGACGCAAAACCTAACCTGATAACGTCGAATTTGACATAGACTTACAGTGCCACCAACATAAACAGTGCCACTAACACAAACAGTGCCGACCTAAGAAATAAAATAATTTATTATTATCGGTCTATTCATTATATAATCGTAACGAATACCACTCGAGCAATCGAAAATAATGATTATTTTTCACTCGTAACTCGACGTAATCCTTAAAATACCACTCGAGCTGCGCTCTCGTGGTTTTTCGCAGATTACGTCTCGTTACTCGGAAAATAATCGATTATTTTCGATGCTCTTGTGATATTATAACTGATTATACAAAATCGATTATACTATAGTAACTTCACTAGGCAACGCAATAACTTTTGTCAACTTGATGTTATTTTCATGCAGATGACTTTCAGCTAGGTTAATTCAAACAAATCGAGCTGCCAATAAAATATTTATTTGTTCCTAATATTAAAATTTACTCACAAAATAATCAAATCGAATACAATGCGTACTTCGAACAGGTTATACGTCTCAAACTTCCTGCACAATAACAAATCGTGTCAGTTTGACAGAATAATCCTCCCGCTGACGCGGTCGGACTATTTAACCTGTCAAACTGACACTCTTTTATTATTGTACAAGTTATCGACATATAACCCGATAATATCGAAGTACTTATAGTATTACTTCTGATTATATGAAGCAGGAGTGGAAACGACCTAGTTCACATATATTTATTTATCAACGACTACTGTACATTGCTATGGATAACCATTTATAACATTTACAACAATAGCAGCGTCTATAAACAAAGCCTAAACAATACTCTCACTCTTTGTTTACAGGTGCAAAGTAACTGAAAGTAAATGTGTGTTTTCTGTAAACTTCAGTGGTGGTAGAGCCTTGGTAAACATATCAGCCAACTGTGCTTCCGAATTAACAGAGATGACTGACACTGAACCTTTTTCTACATGCTGGCGTATAAAATGATATTTAATATCTATATGTTTTGTCTGCTTATGGTGTTCTTCATTTTTAACTAGTCGAATAGCACTTTTGTTATCGACAAATAATTTTGTGGGTCCATTTAAACTCATACCAAGTTCTTGTAGAAATCTTCTTAACCACACTACTTCTTGGGCAGCGTTAGATGCAGCTATATATTCTGATTCTTTAGTTGAACGTGAAACACACTTTTGCCTATGTGAAGACCAACTAACAGGTACTCCAGCTGCAACAGTCACATATCCAGTATCTTGGTCCCCGGCAAAATCAGCATCAGAATATGCAGTCACATTAAGTTCCTTCCCCCTGTAGCATAGACGGAAATCTTTGGTTCCTTTCAAATAACGAAATATTCTTTTTACAGCAGCCCAATGTTCTTTATTTGAATTGTTTAAATATCTACTAACTTGACTCACTGCGTACATGATATCTGGTCTTTGTTCCGTTTAATTTCGATTCCTACATAATATTCTGGGTTACAAATGGTAATTTCAAAACTGGCACCCATATCGTTCACTATGGTCTGAATAATTAAATCAGATTTACTTATAATCAGTCCATTATCAATGTACAGCGCAAGAAAAACTTCTTCCCCTTCAAATTTGCCATAAAATACACAATGAATTTTTGGTTCCAACATCTTGGTGACTGTTTTAGGCCATAAAGACTTTTGTAATTTGCAAACCAAAGTTGAATCATCCTCAGCAAATCCTTCCGGCTGTTTAATGTAGATTTCTTCATGCATATCGCCATTGAGGAAAGCAGTTTTCCACATCAAACTGTCTAATTTCTAATTCCTTGACAGCTGTCATTGCTAATAATAATCTTACACAATCATACCTAACCACCGGTGAAAAAGTGTCTTTATATAAGCCGTTCACGATCTTTTTGGGTCAGGTGAGGCTATGACCGTCTAGTAATTTTGTTGGCAGCACCTCTGTTGCAACTAAACTCCCTCATGGAAATTGACACTTTTTGTATTAGGTTAGGTTGTTTTCAGTTTAAGGTTATATTTTCTGAATAGGTACATTGTTGCCGGATATTCTCTAGTCTCCACATCCACTCGCGTTCCTTTAAATTTGGTCTGTACTTTTTAAATTGGAAGTAGGATCGTTTAATGGAAATTTTTAGTTGTAACAAAATTATTTTGGGCATTTTGACTTTTCCTCTGACGGAAATTAAAATTATTTTTTCACATTTGATAAATCATTTATTTTCTTAGGAATATTAAAATAATAAATCTGGCAATGTGGTGGCAAGAAAATGTCGAACAGACACTGACAGAAAAAAAAGTTGCATCACCGAATCAGTTAGTCCAACATGAAAAGAAAAAATCATAGCCAACTCTGTCCCAAAAAGGTCGTGAACGGCTTATAGTTAATACCAGCTGTGTATGGTGCGCTGGTTTCGTGCATTATACCCCTTTTCTTGAAATGATCAGCAAATTGTTGATTTACATATTCTTTTACATTGTCAGTTCGGAATATTTTGATTTTGTTATCAGTCTGCCTTTCTACCATTCTTTCAAATTCCAAAAACTTTGAGAAAACATCGCTTTTGTGTTTGAAAAAATAAACAAAGAGATATGACGTACAATCATCCTTAAATTAAATTAATTAATTTGCTCCACCAGTTGATGTATTTGATATTTTGCCACATACATCTGAATGTATATATTCGCCTGGTTTTTGAGCACGTAATTGAAGGTTTGTTTTAAAGGGTTTTCTGTGCTGCTTGCCAAACTGACAACTTTGACAGAAAAAACTGTCTGTCTCTTTAATATTTACTCCAGGTAGATATCCTTTATCTGACATTTGTTTCAAAGTTTGAAAATTAACGTGACCTAACCTCTCGTGCCATAATAAAACTTTATTTACCTCTGCTGCATTTCCTTGTTGAATATGAGGCATTTAAAAGTGCATTTTATAACATTGGTTTGCTATTTTTATACCTGAAACTACTAAGCCATGAGAGTTTCTAACCTCTATTGTATGTTTGCGAAACATAACTTCGCAATTCCTGTTTGTCACTGCTTCAACTGAAAATTGATTTTTCTTTAAATTAGGAACATACAACGTATTTACCAGAGTACGTCGTACTCCTCTGTCATTTACTGATGCAATAAGTTGAACCTTTCCAATTCCTTCTGCTTGTATAAAAGAATTGTTACCTATCTGAATTACTATTGAAGATAGTAAAGGTTCAATATCGGTAAACCATTCCTTGTGCGAAGTCATATGCTTTGACGCTGCACTATCAGCTAACCAAATATCTTCACAACCATCAGCACTAATATTTTTAATTTCTGCGCTCAAAGCTTGATTTTTATCATAATAGCTACTATTACCTCTTTGACCTTGGTTTCTTAGTCTTGATCTGCATTCGGACTAGAAGTGACCTCTTTTTGAGCAATAAAAGCACACTACATTTTTCTTGCTTCTAAAATTATTTTTGTTAGCTTGCGACTGAGTTGTCTTCTGAGTTTTAACTGCAGCAAAAACAGTCGATACATCATCTGCTTCACTTAGTCGGAGTTCTTCCTTGAGAAGTCTGGCAGTCAAATTGTCAAACGTTTGTTTACTCTCGTCATAAGAATCCAATGCTGTTGTAAATGGGAAATATTTGGGAGGTAAACTACCTAGAACTTTAGCTATTTTATCAATATCTGCTACTTTTGTCCAACATCTGCTAAGGCTTGTGCCATCGACTGGATCTTGCTAATATGTTGTGCAATGCTGCCTGTCTTGGACATACGGTAATTGAAAAACTGTTGTTTCAACATAACCTTGTTAACTGCTGACTTCTGTTCATGAATTATTTTTAATCTTTTCCAAATTTCCGAAGCTGTTTCACAGGTCATAACTGTTTGTAACTGACCAAATTCCATCGAAGTTGATATTATAAGCATTGCTTTTGCATTAAGGTCTTCCCATTCCTTCTTTAATTTGGCGTCAGGCGTTTCTGCTGGACGTTCTATTCTTCCATTAACCAAATCTGCGATACCTTCAGCCTTGAAAATAATCTCCATCTGATACTTCCAAAGTTGGAAATTTTTTCGATCAAATTTTTGAATGTTTAGGAATCTAATCTTGTCCATCTGATTATTGAATATCCTCACTCTACTTTCCACAAGCAGATCAAGTAAGTGAAACCTGATGTGACAATGTGACACTTTTTAAATGTCAAACCTTCCCTTTACCAAAAATAGAGTTTTTTATCTATCTTCCTGCTTTAGCCTCCAAATCACTATTCTCTGTGATCTGGGCCCGTAACCTTTTAGTTATTGCAGTGTTCTAGTGATTATATGAAGCAGGAGTGAAAACGACCTCGTTCACATATACAGTGAATTTATTTTAATGGTTAACATAGCAGTTTCGTTTCTATGCCAGCATTTAATTATACAGGTGACTTCCATAGTTATCAATGGAATCAATAGATTAGAGCGTTTATTTTAGAAGTTAACATACGAATTTGAATTAGGTACTTGCTAATAAGAAACTTTAATTTTGTTACCGGAATGTAGGTATGCAACTAAAAAGTAGATACGTAGGAACAACTTGTGTGTTGTATCTGTTATTCAGTGGTATACATTAGGATAACATTTAATTGTCTTTTTGGCAAATAATAATTCCTATGTTAACTCATAAAATACACGCTCTAATCTATTGGTCTCATTTGTAACTATGGAATTCACCAGTATGATTAAATGGTGGCATAAAAACGAAACGCTTATGTTAACTATTTAAATAAATTCCCTGTATTTATTTATCAACGACTACTGTACATTGCTATGGATAACCATTTATAACATTTACAACAATAGTACGGTCTATAAACAAAACCTAAACAATAAAATCTATTTAGAATCAGCATGAACATTCTCTTGGAGCTTAAGGCAAAACGTATAGTTTATTCAGATCGCTGAAAAACATTTCTGACAAAACTCTTGTCTTTAACTAAGGAAAATTTTTATATTTTGTTATAATGCCTAATCTTACATATTTTTTTGAATATTTTTGGATAAAATATAACCAACAAGATGATGTGCCCAATATCCATCCAAAACTGATTCATTACAGTAAATTTAAATATTCCAATAACAAAAGCTTTAAATTACATGCGAGCAAATGATAAACCTGCTAAATTTAGTTTGAGAAACTTTCTCGTTTCTTGTTCATTTCACGTTTGTTTAAAAATAATCAGTTTAATTCCTTGAAAAATAAGCGTCAGTACAAAGCAAAAATATAAATGTTTCAGGAAGGAAGTAATTGTAAGCATATTACTATGGCCACTTCAAGTAAATGATGTCCGTCCGCGGTCACTAGTGAGAAAAAATTAAAATCAGGGAGAAATAATTAGTTTAGGGTTATTACCATACTAAGTAATCCAAGTTTTGCTTGTAATTTCAAAATTTGGTTAATAGTACATCAAATGTTATATAACTGTCACACAATTTAAAAACTATATATTCAAAGACAAGGGGGCCTCTTTCGTGAGTAATATATTATATTCCACACTTATGCAGTTAGAAGTCACTTTCGAGTCTCAAATGCTTTCACCATTTGGTAATTAAACCGAGAAGACTACTACTACTATTATAAGCTGTACCTACAACTGTTGAACTTATTTTAGAGTATTCAAAATGCTTTTTACTTAACATACAAAACTCTTTCAAATGCTTTATTAATAAAAAAATTGTTATTTAAGTTACAAACGACTTCCACTATTGGACCGTGTCATGATTGAGATAGGAGAACTCAACGTTTCGCCCACTTTCGTAAGGGGCTTCACAGGAGGAAGAAAGCAAAAGAGCACGGTAACCCAACGTATTAACCACGCTAGAGGCGAAACTCTTTGCAGGGAAGGGACAGAAGAGCACTGTAACTCAACGTGTGAACCACGTCAGAGGCGAAACTCGACTGGAAGCCTCTTACGAAAGTGGGCGAAACGTTGAGTTCTTCGATCTCAATCATGACACGGTCCAATCCCGGAAGTCGTTTGTTACTTAATGACAATGGCCGTAAAAGCCTCAAAAATCAAAATTGTTATTTGGTACTATAAAATTAAAGGATGCTGATTTTGCTAATATGTATAGCAGCATCGCATAATAATATATTTAGTAAACAAGCAGTAATGGATTGTGCACCTAACACCTGTATTGCTGTATTACTTCGATCGTTAACGGTTCTTCGCTTCCAGATTTTTAACTCGCAAAGTTACAGAATTGTCAAATAATATTTTTATTTTATTTTACTTCTTAAGTTTATCGCAAGTTTGCAGCAAGTCGGTTGTAATACTGCTAAAGCTGTGTTGAAGTTGTGGTTATGAATGAATATTTGAAATGAGTAGGTGGCTCATTAGTGCGGCTAAGGCTAAGCCAATATTGCTCTGGGTTTGCTTGTTGTCACCTGGAATGCTGAAACTAGGCATAAATAAAAACTCACCAGTTTACACAAAAAGATATATAATCTGTAAGACAAACACAAATACAGGAAAGTTAATGTACATAAAACATCAAGAATAAACGATGCTAAATCTAAATGGCCAAGTGTTAGATAGGATGCAACAAAATATAAGAAGGGTCGAAATTGGTGATTTTGTATAGATTTCAGGCATAAAACAGCATGGTAAAGTGGTAGAAATATGCAAAGAACCATGTTCGTATATTGTAAAAACAGATAAACGATATTATCGTCGAAATAGGTGGCATTTGATAGAGGCGCCTTAGCGCAGTAAAACTGACAATAACATTGATATACATGCGCCTGATATGTTGGAAAGTTTTGAGAATTCTCTCAGGATGAACGAGTTTTGGATAATAATATTCCTGAAAATGATTTAAGAGAAAATACTGAGAAGTTAGTGGATTCAGAAGCATATAGACCAATGCGAAATAGAAAACGACCAAAGTATAGTTGTTTCATAATTTTATTAAAAAAATCTGGTGTGATACACGCACACAACTTCCTCTTACAGTGATCTTATAATTATCCAAAAATTTGATTTTACATTTTTAAGCATTTGTCAAAAATTTTCAAAAATTACAAATTCTACAAAAAGGGTACAAAATAAAGCGTTAGTTGAAGAGACAAATTTTACCTGGAATTTTAAGCTGAATTCAAAAATTTAATAATATACCGGGTGTTCTATTTAAAATAGGAGTTAATAAGAAAAAAAAAACACAAGAAACCCATTTTAGAAGTATTCAACTGGAAAATCACCTATTTCACATCAATACACATTAAAACTGTAATAAAAATGTGAAGTTTTAAAAAAACGTGAAGATCTGTTGAAAACTCAATTTACAATTTTTTGGGTGAATCCACTACTTCCGTTATTGTAAATGGAAGCAAAAGGGATGTTGTATTAGTTAGTTGGCTTGGGTTGTTTTATAGGTTTATGTTAAATGTACGTGGAATTAAATATACTAGGCTACTATTTAATCCGATTTTCCCGCATGTTTTATTGAATATATCATAACGTAAACCAACAACGCAATTCAAGTTTTCTAAAATAAAGCCTTGTTTATAGCTGAAAACCTTCTTAATGCTAGTACGGCTATTAAATAAATTAAATGTGATCTAGATAGCTTCAAATTCATTTTCAGTAACATTTCCAGAAGGAATAACTTTCTCGGGGATTTTTAAAAGTGGATTACTAAATATTTATTAAATAAAAATGGTTCGTAATTACCTAACGTAAATATTTACTATAAACGCAACCGTTGTCACAACCAAATCCAGGAAAGAAGACAATTGGCTGTAAATAACTAATGCGATTACTTCAACGAACCGCTAAGAATGCATGTAGGGATTTCTCTGGAGATAGCATTCACACAATCAATTGCTTTTCTTCTAGTACGTTTTGTTTTGATGTCGGGAAATTCTCGGAGTTCGACACAAATATTTAACAATGTTTACTTTTCAGCTTTCACTGTTCTTATACTGTTTGCTTTGTTTTCTGCGTTCTCCTACTTTTGATGCCTCCCCTATTTGGATTTCCGCTCGAACGAAATCTCCCCATTGTTTTGACTGATGCTTTCTAAAGCCGGTTAAACAGACGAAGTCCGTGCCGAGAAAAACGTATACGTCCTATATAATGTTCCCAACTTCAACTTGTCATCTTCGTCCTCATTCTGATGCTGCCACAATACGATTCCAGCAAAGTTTCGCGATTTGCTACAGAAAAAAGGGAAAGATAAAGTTATTCAACTAGAACTTATTAAGAGTGCTTTTCATCAAATAGACATATCTGGAGAAGTTGACAGAGCTATGAAAAATAAAACTGGACGAGCTTTTTCTAAGTCGAGTAGCTCTTGCCGGCGCGGCGTGTATAATTTCGATCCTTCTGAAGAAATTTAATGATGAAGAGTTGTAACATACGTACCTACTGCTCTTTTAAGTCAGATTTTGCTTGAAATGCATTTTAAAGTAGTTATTCCTTATATACGCGACTATCCACAATTAAAAAGATGATGTTGCCTAACTACTTTTAATTTCAATACCATTTCATCTGCATAATAATTTAATTTCAGGTCTTCCAATTAGACCCTATTAGAATTTATTAAAATTTAAATAGAACAAGATTCCTCTCAAAGGAGGAACTATACGAGCAAAGAAGGCATCGAGAGGCTCCTACCTCTAGGGGCAGTTTTGGGATGCTGAAACCGACAAACGTAATATTCTATTTATTCATGCTTTGCACGGCGGCTACAAGCCACATTGATTAAACTAAGGGAGCGCAAGGAGAATTGGACTATAATATTGATTTAGTGTACGATTATAAGCAATAACGATATGAGATTTTTTTTAATTTAATCAATGGTTTCGATATATTTAATTGCTACAGAGCCAAGCCCTCTCATAAATATAGAAAAAGGTGTGGATTCGGACACTTTTCCTTAGGAATTCTATTACCTAACTCAATATTCAATAAAAGGTGGCGTGGGGTGAGATGGCGGGTATATGTTTTAATATAAATATTTGGCAGCGTTGACCCTAAAAACAATTTTCTGAGCCGATCAATTAGGAAGCATTTAAAAAAAAAAGCTTTACAGTCAATGACTGTTGCCACTAAAGGTTCGACGAATCTGTTATTGATTGAAATAGAATACAGTGCTTGTTCTACAAATTTGATATAATTAACAAAAGTTACCTTAAATTATTTCCAAATTCATAAGAATATACTGTATTTCATTACATGCAGCTTTAGTGCCTGTTTGTATTGTTGAAATAACATATTTTATACCACTCGCTTCTTATATTGATACAAACAACTGGTTTCGCAAGCAGCGGATAGTACCTACTTGCTTAAAAACGTAAAATTATTTCGGTTTCCAATTTTCTGTAGAGTAGACTGCCTAATTTTTCACAGCTGGTATTGTTACCTAGCGTAGAGCGTGCTCATCAGCGCATCGAGAAGGGGAAGGCCAGCAAAACCATGGAAAACCTTCTAGGCAATGGGATATGTGGGCGGTGCTCAACTGCAGCTATACTTAACTCGGCATCAAAATACGAACAGCTACTCTACGTTTTACAAATGAGAATATAATTCATGTATCACGTGACGGTATTTCAACCAATGAGGGGCATGCAAATGCCTAGTTACACATTATCACAGCGGTAGTAATTTATTTTCGTAATTGTTTCTACGGGTGATCATAAATGGTTGTGATTTTTTTCTTAGGTTGGCACTGTTAATGTTGGTTACCCTGCTGTCAATTTTAAGTATGTGTCAAATTCGACGTTAGCAGGTTAGGTTTTGTGTCAGTTTGTGTCAAAACAGACGGAAAATCTAACCTGCTAACCTCGAATTTGACATAGACTTAACATTGACAGCAGGGTAACCAACATTAACAGTGCCAACCTAAGAACAAAAAATAAATATTTGATATTTTGCATTTCATTCAATATATTCTCTTTCCAAATATAATTCGTGTAATGATTAATGATCGATGATTTTTTTACTCGTTAAAACCGAAACAGCAAATTTAACTCGTGCTACGCACTCGTTAAATTTAGGTTCCGGTTTTAACTCGGAAAAAAATCATCGATAATAATCATTCCACTTGTTATATTACAACTGAAAATAATGCAGTAAATTTAAAAACTCTATTAGTATAACATTAATAGCGGTGCTTCTAGTCTAGTTTCAATTAATAATATAATAGTATATTGTATGTTAAGAGCTGAAAGTGCATTCTTGCCGCTTGCGCATGAATATTGCTGGTTGAGACGAAGTCGAAACCAGCAATCATGCAAAAGCGGCAAGCGCACTTTTAGCTCGGAACATACATACTTACTATTTTTTCGACGACTGAGCATATTATTAAAAGAAAATATCAAATTTCATTTTATCGCAGAAATTAATTGGCAATCAAGTTAACATTACTCGCGCAGTCTATTAGACATGTGACGCGATTATTTCGACAAATGACGGGCATTGTCAAGGAAACATTCGGACGTGGCTACCTATTTTGTTCACGCGGAAACCCAAAACGCTCGGCGAGCGGCAAAATGATGAAAACGCACGCTCAGCGGCAAATTGTCAACTTTCTGTTGTCAAATGACAGTGAGAAAAATCTACTTTCGATGTCAGTCGTCGAAAAAACTATAAGCGTTGCACTAAGTTTTATGTGCATTTACCAGTCAACCAAAACGAGAACAACTACTGCCGACATATATTCATGATTAAACGATATGAAGACGAAATCAGCAGAATCGCATTATATGCGCAAATAAAATCGCATAAAAGCCCACCCTGCATGAAAGCCAATCCTTCTCGCTGATTTCAACGAACCTTGCTGTGTATCCGAACTCTCTAGCAATAAGCTGACGCTTGACGTCACAAGGTCATCTGGTTTTAACTCGAGGTGACTCAGATTGGTGCAATTGGTTAACCAAATAGATTTTAAATAGGAATACCACCAACATTTACTAATTGCGTGCGGGTACGCAATGTACGTATTTCCCAGCTGTGGTAGGCCTCACCACGTAGTTTGAAGACTAGCAGTATTGTCTAGACGTTTTGCAGCACCTGGCTGGAGATGCTATCGACTGTCCACAGCTGGTGGTTATTAAGAACCCGCAAAATTGTACAGGAATCTGACTCGGAACATTAATTCTGGGATCCGGATTGTGAAACAACACCTCGCACTAAAATGCACTTTCTTGAGCGCTACCCATTCGGTAGTGCAAAATTATCACCATGCGCACTGCAAGTGCCACATTTAGCTGCCGCACTTAACTTCTTTCGCACCTTAAAACACTCACTTCTGGCATATCTATACTCCGCGAAAATCGCGGAATGATTTAACCGGAGTTATTTGAATTCAAATTAACTAAACAGATAGTCTTATTTGTAAATAGTACAGAATACATAGAAGTACTCGTTGGTTGCATATTCAAAGACTCTTAGCTACTGGTATTGAGCTTAGATCTGTAGTTGAGCAAAATTCCGTTTCAGGGCCAACCTTGTAGCTGTAACTGCAACACAAAAGGGTATCAAAGGCAATTCCTAAAAGTGCGTATCCATTTGTTGCGTATCCACGTATCGTATCATCGTTGCGTATCAGTGGAGACGGGAAGACGTTGCACCGTTGCGTATCAAAATGTGATACAAAGAAACGCAACGGACCCGATCGGTCATTTGGCGGTTTTCCGCCGTGACATCAAAGACATGCAACGCCACGGAGTGAAATCAGTATAGACGGCACGTTGTTATAATCGCGTTGCATGTTTATTCCTGTCGCAGACTAGCACCAAGCTGGTAATCAAATTTGTAGTGACAGCTAGTTGTTTGTTTAGTACGGCCATTTTTTGCACAAATGAACTGGAGTAAAGAGGAAAGCTTACGGTTTATAGAAATTTACCGTAAAAAGGACCTCATTTGGAACCCGAAACGTCCAGATCATTATAACAAATTACGGAAGGAGGATGCGTGGGCGGATATTTCAAAAGAAATGAAACAGTCCGTAAACAGATGCAAGAAGAAGATGGAATATCTTCTGGCGGCCCTAAGAAGAGAAAAAATAACAGAAACTCAAAATCAGTTGGGTGCATTCTTCTAAATGTTTGTACAATCCAGCTATACGCTGAAAATTCAAGTCGGTCAATAAACTTGAACCACTGTACACTTCCCTGCTTGTATACAGTTTTGACATCCACCAACTCGGAGGTTTTCGTTTATTTTTTTTTATATAGAATGAATAAAAATATACAAGGCAGCTGTTATTTGAAAAGACGTCATATGGTCGCTGCACGAACAGTACTGACTGACTCCTACTCTGTATCGTAATACCGTATCTTCCGTTTTTAACATAAACGCAACGATGATACAAAGCAAAAATTCAGTACGTTGCACGTTGCACGTATCGTATCTTGATACGCGACGGTGATACGTTACGTGGATACGCAACAAATGGATACGCGCCTTAAGAATTCTACTTGCTAGTAATCAGTAAAACTAGCAGATGTGCCCGCCTGTCAAAATCTCACAAGGAAAACAATGTTGATACATTGGTGCAGAGGGCTGAAGGCGTTACTGTACTGTTAACGGAGATACTTCCTCAAAATTATTTCACAAAGTTGCTCTAAAGAATATAAGTCGAGTAACGCACGGCTACGCTGCAGATATCGTATGCCTTCATTCTTTAGCTAATTGCGAGCGCAAACAATTCGGTCATTGCAAAAGTATGGAATCAAGAAACCAGCAAGACGGCCGTTCCCTGGAAAGCAGGCAACTGTGACAAGCAGTACTGTGTTCTTAAATAATGAGGGTTAAAAAACAGCAGATATACATCGGAGAATACAGCTTCGTTTCAGCAGAGGCCTACAAGAGGGGTTTCACATTTGGTAGATGGAGCTCGTCCTGGCGGGCCAACAAAGAAAAAACTATAGATTTGAATTTGGGGTGTCTTCCACATCTAGAATACTTCCCTAATCTGGCAAAGTATGATCTTCAGGTGTTTGGGAGCTTCAAGGAGGAGCCAGAAAGTAGTCAGCATGGACGATGATTTACACAGTGCATAGGTAGTTACAAAGCCAATCAAAAAGAGCTTTGAAAGTTAGCAGACCTGCATTGAACGTGGTGTGGCCTATATTTAAAAGTAATAACATGCTCTCAATCCTATTATACATAATGTGTTAATAAAAATAATATTAAAGTTAGTTTTAGATGGGTGCATTGCAAACTACCCGTAGTTTAAATATGTTTGCAGCATGAAGTAATAAAACCATAAATGCGATTTAGCTAAAATACAGTTCAATTGACAGCAAAATGCCACAACCAATGGAGGTCACAGCCAACGTACCGAATCGCTAGTCGCCAAGGTTGAACCGTAAAACCAGGTTTGCAACTGATGGAGCTCGTGGCTCAAAGACGGAAGCAAAATAGAGAGCTTCTCTAGAGATTGGCGACGGCAAAATTTGCTTGGTTCTACTCGCCAATGTGACGTCAGGCCCCTTAGCGCTGCGTCGGCCAGATGATAGAGGATGGACAGCAGATGTACAAAGATTTTTACAAGCAGTTAGCGTGAATATACACGCGATAACCGAAAGGTTTTTCCAGGAAGGTATCCCTTCGTAGATCGATAGAAAACACATCGAATTTTAAAATCGAGACAGGAAGTGTAGACTTTGTTTCGATGGATCTGAATATCCGAAAACCATCAGCATTTTACTAAAACAGGCACGATAAGATTTTCCCAAACGGCGATATTTACGGACCATAACACACAGCATATAACCTTTGTGGTTGACTCCTGGACAATCTCGCTACATAAAATTTTGCTGCCAAATGCAGAGCGAATTACTCGGTTTCTTTCAAAAGAACGTAGCAACTGGTAAGAAGCAAAGAAACAATTACAGTACACTTTCAGCCAGAGAGATAGGAAAGAAAACCCATTCTATTTATTATAGAAGTTTCGCTTTATTCTGAAAACATTAGCAAGGCCTAGCCATTACTTTCTATAATCGAATTGCCCCTTACTATAAAAAAGTAGTAGTATATTGCATACCGAGGTGGAAAGTGTTTCATTACTGTCGAGAGATAAGTAGTTAACCGAAATGCTACATGCGGCACCCCCACACTGTGTAAATGGTATAAAGGATTATAGATTATGTATGTAGTTTTAATATAAATTAGGAGGTCTCACTGAATTTTAGTTAAAATCAGCCAACCCAAGAACGTAACACAACGTTAGAGGTATGGTTTCTGAAACTTTCGTAGATTTGCATTTTTACAAGCACTGAAAGAAGGTCATATGGTGACCACACCTAATTTTTTACGAACAGTTTGGTGCAGTACTGAATTATTTAGCACTCTTTGTTTTCTTTTTTATAACAACAGTAATAGTTTAGTTAACTCATAAAATGTGGCATAACATTTTTAACTTACAAAATATAGTAAGACAAGTATCATACTTATTTATTTTTTGTAGAATTGATAATTACACAATGATCTACTGAATTTTTCCAATATGTCATATGCAACAAGAAAAAATTAAACACAGAAATGACTAAATTCTAAATTCTCTGTTGTGTTTTCTTATATGACAATTTTCTGAGATCTGTCTAACACTTTTTGCTCTTTATTTGTTAAAAAAAGGTACAAAGCTTCAAAGATATATCTTAATTTATTTTCTTTCAGTAGTATGGAAAAGTTTACTGCAAAAGTCTATTTCTAAATTGCTTCGGTCACCCTCTGTCTATCACATGCCATATTTACGTCAATCGCTGGTTTTCAGGAACAAACTTTGTTTAAGTTCAGGCAACTTTTTTCTTTCTGTTTGAATAAACCCATGTGCAGTTTTACAGTTTCTGTATACGTACAACTTCCAAATTTATATTTAGTTAATGTTGTTGACTGACAAGTATGCGAAAGATTATATCTGTAGATGGATTTCATGTTATTTAAATAAAACTAACCATATGTGTATAATTCAGATAAATAACATATATAGTTGAGTTGCAATTCGAAAACTTACGATATCTATCCAAACTAAAATAACCTGATTTTTTAAATATGAAGATGCCAATTGGGTTATGTGTATAACAATAACTAGAGAATGCATAATACAAATCACACAGTATTATGATACATTATGTGGTTATGAATACATTAATGAAAAAAGTGCTGTGATGAACAATACCAGTTTTACTATATTGTTTTCTATAGTATATAAGATTTCACTGCGAAGAATGGTATTTTCTGCTTTTCTATTTCTATTCTATTTTTTATGAACACAATTGAGGTTAACGTTTTGTAACAACCATTACAATTATTGCAAAGTTTTCTACTGCGGGTGGAGGTATACATTATATTCACTCATTAAAATAGAAAACCGTCGAAGACCATAATGTAAATAAAAAGTATATTATGGAACTCAGATAATAGAAATATTTAGGTGTTGTCTATAATGCGTATCTAAAAATTGCTCTCAAATAAAAAGATAATTTAAATTCTTCTCAAATACAGAATCTATTTTTATCATAAGAGACTGAAAAACCTCCAACACTATTATTAGTTTTTTGAAACATTGAAAAGTGTTACAAATCTAAATTATCCGTGTTTATAAAATACAACACAAGTATTCATGTTCTTTTGGTAAAAAATACTTTTAACGTTGCGGGATTAAAAGAAAATTGTATTACAAGGCGGAAGTTTCATTATAGATATTAACAATACGAGTGTAATTGCCAAAATGAGGCGGTGAGCCGAGTTTTGCGGCAATGAAACGAGTCTCGTTAAGTGCCATAAGCAAACGTGTATTGTCTAATATTTTACCTTCATCAATAAATTATGGTTCAATGTATTTTTTATATATAGAAAGAGTGCAGTAAGGATGCTCTAAATGATACTAGCATTAATTTGGTTAATAGTATATAACAACACGGATGAAGATAAAAATAGTAACCAAACTGAAGACTGTAGATTGTCTTTTACACTTTAAAGAAATAAATACACAGCATGGTTTTCGGAATTCCTATAATATAAAAAATTCATAACAAGTACTCCGACTGATATTTTTCTACACATCACTTGTAAATTAAGGAAACATAGCCAAAGAAGAAGTGTCATTTTAAAAAGCGGAAAAGAACGTTTGAGAGCGCATAATTTGGAGCGAGCTTTGTGCTCGAAGACTCAAGCGCTATTAGAAGCCCATACGTTTAGGCGTAGGAACTTTGGGCGCGGGAACAGTTAGGCGCCACGTGAACACGTTTTCACTTGGTATGCACATCGACTTTATTACCTAACTAAAAATAATTACATGACTACCTCTTTCATAACAAACATAGAAACTAATTAGTTACGTTAACTGGTCGGAAAATGTGAACGGATAGTTTTCGACTAGTTAAAGAGATTTATTGTGCACGTGCTGAAATGTTCGTGTAAAATCTCAAATTTTGAATATTATATTTTGGTATTTCGAAATATTTAATATTATTGATTTAAACTTTCGCAAAGGGCAGCTGTGCCTTTGTATTAGCTCATTATCAAAACTACGCCCAGCAGTAAGAAACTGGCCACAAAAAATATTTTAAATATAACTTTGAAATGAACTGTTCGATCTGTGGAAACTTGTCATCAGATGCTTGCGTTTAACATTTAACTCTTTCTTAGTCTTTTATTATAGGCCAGTTGCTGGTTTTTAACTACAAAGTGGTTTAATGGCTTCTCTTTACTCGTAAGTCCAGTAGGTGGCTAGCCTTGCCTGCCGAAATGAAGGAAAAGTTCCCTTGCTAAGGAAGGTTAACAACCACCACAGGTATTGGTGTGGTAACCGGGAACCGAGAGTATCCGAGCATTGCACCTGCTATTGGACTAAAACACTTAAATTTTAGATTTTACACAAAAATAAGAAGAAGTGGCCGCAATACTTGCAAAATGGGTCCCATTTAATTTTCGAAAACGTTAAGACTCCTAATAAATATTTATATTTTGCAATTAGCTACACAAATAACTAGTTTCTACCTCTGTTTTGTTAAAAATGTCTAGCTACACAACGTATTTCAACTAGGTCAAAATATCAGCGCCCAAAGGTTCGCTCTTAAGGGGGATAAGGAGAGGGGTTAGGCAACACACTGCGTTACTCAAATTTTAGGATAAAACTTAAATTGTTTCGTATAATATCACAGCCGCAAAAATGTATTTGGAGAAAGGCTCGCTAATTGATTTAGATACTATGAAATAGCGTTATGCTGTCTCGCATTTATTTTTTTCAAAAAGCTATCAAAAGCGATTAAACATGGCAAAAGGAATACCTACTTTTATTCATTGGATCATACGGCTAATCGAATAAATAATTAAAAAAATAGTCTCCACTACAGCATACGTAAAGGCTTTTATAGTACAATTGTGCCTTTGAAACAGTTTTAATAAAATTCCTGATCTGGTAATTACACACGAACTAATATTTTACAACACTTTTCGCGATTATTTTTAATCTAAAGTTAGAAGTATTATAGGCAACTTAACTAACAGCTATTTTTGTTTACGAATAACAGGTATTGGAATGTACTAATCCCCTAATAGGTACACACTCTAATCCCTTTTTGGTTTGTCAGGTAAGAATCTTTAAACACTAAATACTTTTAAAGGGTCTCTTTCAGTATTTATGACGATTTTGTAAATGTTTTGATCTTCTAAAATATTAATTAACTATTAGGTAACATTTTTTCGTCAAATTAAAAAAATGCAGGGAAATATATTTAAACATTTATTTACTACTGAAAAAGAGTACAACGGAAAAACATACAAATAATAATTAATTATAAGCAGTTATAAATAATTACAAACTTGAATTAATATCTAAATAGAGCTACATTTTATAAGGATCCACTATTGTCTGTCATAAATCAGAAAATACGACTGCTAGTTCAAAGAAAAATAATCCAGGAGTGACTTTCTCGCTGACTTTCTCGGGGTCGAATTTTTGGACGACTGTGAGACTTTCTCTATACGAGAAAGTAATAAAAACAGTTAAAAAAATTAAATATCAAATTGAATAACTTTGGAGTCTTTAGTGATTCTATCGGTTTTATTACTGATAAGTGAATGGAAAAATTAATAAAATACTTATTTTTAACACATGAACTTTTAATTTAATGAACTTTGATTTTAATAATTTAAAAATGTTTGCTTATATGAAATTGTTCACAGTTCATTATGCTATAGCTTTAAAAAATAAAGTCTGTGCGTCGTGCTAAAAATACTAAAAATATTATCACCAAAAGGAAAATAGTTAGAACGGTGGTAGATATATTATTATTTTTTTAAATTAGAAAGTAATTTGTCCGTATTTTCTATAGAATATCAAAGTGATTTAGTAATAATCAAAATGTAAGTGAAGTATTAATTAATCTTTGAACGAATTTAAGTTTCACTAACAGAACCGTATTAAAGTGTAAGTAAATTTGTAAAATGATTTTACTAATCAATAATTAAATATTTTCGATCGAAGGGATGACGCTTCAATGCACTGTTTGTAACAATGCGTTATAGCGCGACGGAATAGTAATTTAAAGTACATGTGCTAAGAACATATTTTATTAACGAGCGAATAAAATGTCTTTATTCAAGAGTGCTGTATGGAATTTTATCCAATATTCAGTACTTTAAAATTGAAATTTGTCAAAAAAATTTGTATCTAGCATTTTATGAAAATAAATAATTTTTAAAACACAATTTACTTGCCAATGTGACATGTAAAATTTGTTAACCAGGTGAGCTGATATTTTGTTAAAGCAATATTAGTAGATCCTTGTTAAATTTCATTCTACAAAAATTACGTCAAATACACTTCTCTTATATCTTGCTTCCGGCACTTTCTAGAGTCCACTAACTCGAGAAGCAAGCATTTTAGAAAAAAATTGTTTAACTTGGTGACCATATTTGCCCTCCAAAATTTGTCATCCCTAAAAAAGAATAAGTAGGAGATAAATTTCGTGAAGAGTATAGTGATATAGGTATTACCTTTTGATTTCTTCTACGGAGATGCCCCCTTTTGGATATATGATGAAATAGCAAGTTTCACGTTTTGTAATTCGCAATAATCCTTGGATTTGATAAAAATAATTGTGATTACGTTTAAGAGTAACATGTCCATTTTCACACAAGCAGTAATCTATCTTCTTTTGAATTACTGCATCCACTGGAGACAGATTGCCACTTTTTTCGGAGCCGTCAGGGGAACATGCTAAATATGGAAACGCTTCGTCTATAACTAAACCACTTCTACGCACGGATTTTTCAAACTGGTTTTCGAATAATAAGATAGCCTTATCTTCATTATCCAGTCCAAATTTAGTAGCACTAGTACCAGAGAAAGTGGAATATAATAAAGAAACAACCGTCTTCACGGTAGATGTAGTTTTCTTTAATTTGCAAATTTTTACAAAATTAGATGCAGTAACTCGTTTTCTTCGTTCAACTTTCCAGATTTCGCTGTTGGACTGTAACATAGTTTCTTGAAATATACGTTCCTTGTCAAATTCTGCCAAGTCGCGTAAAAATTGGGCAGATTTTACAGCATATTCTTCCTCGTTCATATCTGGGACAACGTTTGAAACCGCAGGACCAACATCTCCCGTGTCTCTTGCTAGTTTTGCCTCTTCTTCACCAGCAACTTTCATAAGTTGTTGGTTTTCATCATCAACCACCGATGATATTTGGTTATGATATTTTATGTACGTTTTATTTGACATACACGGAATATCAACTGCTGTAAAGAGTTCTGAGAGTTGACTACATCCTATGCCAATAGAAATAGCTCCCAAAACAGCTACTAAATTTGAATTGGCTTCAGTATTAGGATCTTCAGACTGTACAGTTTGCATTAAATTACAAACACGGCATTTTAACGAAAAAATACTCCGTAAGCCCTCTTTTTTTCGGAAACCAAATCGATATCAAAGAAAGAACAGCCAAATCCTAAACAAAACCCAAAACTTAATAAGGTGCCCCCACTAAATTACTTGTTTTAGTACCTTCATGTTTCAAACCTTTTAACTCGTTCAAAAAATAATATATATTTACAATTCGTCGACCGCTTATACTAAATACACTTTTTCTGGTATCTAATTCTTGAAAATTTGTATCGTCGCTAGTACTAGAGTCGTTTTGTTCAGAATTGGAAACGCTGGCGTAGGGTTGACTATCGACATCCAAGATTTCTGGTAAAGATTGAGTCTCACACAAGTCTTCAGTATCTGTGATACATCCTGTATCTTGCTGAGACAAAAGTGTTGTTTCGGGTACTTGACCGTCGAAAAAAGCAAGTTCGGGAGAAGGATTTCTGAGCATTCCGGTATTGCTGGAGACGGACATGAGACTTTCACAGTCATCGGTTGACATATTATCAGAGCAACTAGTACCAACGCCCTTTAAACTTGCTTCCAACTTTCCAATTGATTTCCACCTCCTATATAGCAAAGTTGTAGTAATTATATCAATACATCAAATTTATTAAAACATTGAAATTGAAGTGAATAAATGAAACCTAGGTTGAACATACCAAAGTAAGTTTATAAAAAAGTGGACGTGACTACCTCCCTGGACTTTCCCATACTGGAAACTGTTCATATCGTCTTTATTCAACAGTCTTTACAACATACCAAAATTTCAACTCGATGACTCACGTCTTCACCGTGATAAGCGTTTACACTTTCACGTAAATTGCGGGTAAATATAAAAGAATGTGTAGTTCAAAACGTGACCACCGAGCTTCTGTAGATGGCGCCAAGTGAAAAAGCCGCCACTGTGCTAGTTTATGTATTGTTTTCCTCAAAACGGCTGTAGCACCGAGGTGAAATTTTCTAAGTACCCGGAAATGATATTTTCTAGGGCATACAAAATCGATTTTTTTATTTTCGCGGAAAAAGATTCTTTGACGCAAAAATATAACAACCGTTAGAATAAAAAAATTATTTTTCAAAAATAGACGGGGGAGGGGGCCGGTGCGCTTACATATATCCACGAGTGTAATATTTTTTTTGCATATTCATATGCTCCATTATGCACTCAGCAATACAGTGAAAACCCCAGCTACCTATCTTGTTTTGTTTATTAATTAAAGGGGTTTACATTTTCAAACTTCAAAGCTTCGTAGAGGGCGCCACAGATAATTCATGAGATTCTCTAAAAAACAGATCGATAGCCCTTTTTGGGGTCTATCAGTGTATGAAGTTTAAACAAATTCCTGTGGGCAGTTTTTGAGAAATGATTTTTAGAAAATTTCCAAAACTTTGAAAATTTGTAATTTAGGCCCCTTAATATTTTTCAAAACACTTTTTATATCACCTCATGTTAGCCTTCATATACTATTCAGAAAAAAAAATCAATTGAATCGATTCATCCGTTTTGGAGTAATAGGGCGTTAAACTCAAAATTTTCAAAAAATCATAGCGCCCTTCATTTTAAACCTAGCGAATTCGGCAAAAAACTAACAGATTTGTCTTATGACCCTCTATCGTTATCCGCGATAAAATTTTCAAAATTTTAATCACGAAAACAGTGATACCAAAAAAACGTGCGTAACTTCCGCTTCCGGTTTCGGATTTTTTTGAAAAGCTTATTTTGTCGATGAATTTTCGATACACCCCCGCATTCCACCCACACACAGACAGAAATTTTTTAAAAACCACTTTTTTGGGTTCCTAGAGGCCCAAAACGGATATTTCTGTGAAAATCTCGATTTCCAAAATTTTCATGATTCCAAGACTTCCCTATACCTATGGGTATGGAAAAGTAAAAAATGTTACTTGCTAACCCTGAATGTGAAATAATAAATTGCAAATAAAATAATCAACCAAAAAGGTTTCGGAAGACAATCTCTCGCAAAAAATCGTAGCTAGCAAAAACCGTTTTCGTAAAAATAAAATTTATTCCATTGCTTTATCATATACGTATGTAAAAAGAAACTATGACTATTTTTGCCGTGAGAAAAACACTACTGCTATTGTCTATTTCAAATCGAACCACATGAGGGTTTGCCATGACTGTTGGACAGATTTCACTGTATAGTACCGATGGGGCCACAATTATATATAACAGCAATAAGATAACATGAACAAGAAAATAACTCGTATTGCTTGAGTAAGAAAGAGATAAACATAGTAGCAAATATTCGAGAAGGCTTGACGCTTAATTTAATTATGACATTTGCCAACTAAACATGCCTACTAAAATAATTTTTTCGTATGGCTATCTCTTTTTTACTCAAGCATTCTATTTTGTTATTCATGTTATCTCATTGCTGTTATATATAATTATGGCCCCATCCGTATAGTAATATTGACAACTTCAGAAAATCCATGTTGCCAAAATTCCTAAGAAGTTTTAAGTTTAGTTATACAATACAGACAATATGTATAAGTTTAATTACCTTATTGTAGATTAGATAATAATAATAATAATAATAATCGTACAACTCGTCACTTGTTTTACCAGGCCCCACAAGTAAAGCTTGTGTGGGAGGGCGGTGCGATTAATATTATTATTCGCTATATATATTTATATATATTATATCGTCTTCAACCGTTTTAAAATCTTTTTTAAAGGTGCTACACTTGTTTAGCATATTGGCATTAAAATGTGATTTTAGAAGCAGCATTCCAATGCTGAATATTTTTTATAACAAATGCAAACTATGAAATGGTAAATATTTGGATTAGAACTTTATTTCTAAAGATTACCAGTAAGCTTTTGCATAGAAATTTAATGTTTACTTAATTTTTACAATACATAGCAATTTATTCTTTTTTAATAACTGACTTCGTCGTGTAAATTAAAGAAACCCTAACCTTGAATTACTATACAGCAGAAGCTGAAACTTGGTTCAAGTATTTAGCATACACTTGTTTCCAGTTTTGGAACATAATTGGGTCTCAGTAGTATTTCCAGAAAAAAATTACTGCGAAGAGTTTACTATTGGAAAGCGGTCACGTTTAGGTACCTGAGTTTGTTTTTACATACCTGAAAGCGGCTTATACTCGTATTGGTGCCTTATTTCTGAAGTATCTAAAAATTTCAGTTTAAACGCATTGAATTTGACGATCAGAAAAATAAAAAACAAGCCCATCGCGTTTGTTCTGCAAACTTTTCTTCAGAAGTATTTATAATAGCAACTTCTAAATTAGCAAAGTTCAATCAGCCATTACTGCTACATTACCCGTCCTGAAGTTAATAAATGTTTTATACTTTTTAAGCGAATCCACATTTTAATTGATTTAATTTAGTTGTCTACGTAACGAAATTGTGACAATTTGTTGCTGTATTATTACGTCAAATAATTAATGAAAAAATTCTAAAGGTTTTTCTCTCGAAAGACGACGTGGTTACAACATGAAACAATTTTTATAGGTATATACATATCTGCTGTTAACACAAAAATAAATAGGGCTGTCCTAAATTCGCTTAAAAATTATTCGTTGTTAAATTAAGTTTCAGTAACAAGAGGATGAAACATCTTATTAAATAAGTCCCGCAATCAGCGTATGCCCTTAGTTCGTTAACCTCCTCTCGCCACTTCAACCGCAAATTTCCCGATAGTTTTCCCTAGAGGAAACTTCTTGAAACATTCATAAGATGCACATCTCCTAAAGGAACCGCGTAGCAAATTAGGCATTTCTCACAATAATTTAACTTTCTCGAAATGTGTTCAGCATAATTTTTGACTGCAAAGGAAAATGTTATTAAAACTGTGATAGATAAAAGTCTAGATAATTTATAAAATTACCTAAGGTTCTTGTGAACTGCATTATTAATCTTGAACTACTTTGATATGTAAATGGGATGCATATAGTGCAATTTCGACGAGGAATGTGTGCCATCGTTACACTTCGTGATAAAAAACTACCGCTGCAAATGCTCTGCTGATAATCTGATAATTTCGAGTAAACGCTTTTCAGCTATAATTTACCAAGGGCAGTGATAATCACCCGCAATAATTTTGACAAATAACAACCCGAAAGTGCTTGCCTAGAAATAACACGAGGCGAAGCCGAGGGTTATTTCTTACAGGCAACGCACTTGAGGAATATTATTTATCAAAATTGTAAGGATTTATCACTGGCCGCGGTGAATTCGGAAAGATAAGTTCTTAAATAAATTAGCCATTTTCTGACAAATTAATTTGACACTTCATTATAATAATATTATGTTGATGGCACTGTAAGTCTATGTCAAATTTCAGGTTATCAGGTTAGTTTTTGCGTTAGTTTTGACACAGACTGACAGAAAACCTAACCTGCTAACGTCGAATTTGACTTAGATTTACAGTGCCACCAACTTGTGATAGGATACTACTGAAATTTAACTAGGTAGTTTCCATAGTAATTGAAAATCACCCTAGGGTCGTTTTCACTTCAAGTGTGGTCTGATTTGTCAAACTGACTCACGTGATTAAAAATAATCAAATCGGATTGGTTTGCAATATATGTAAGAACTTATCACTAAAATTATACATTCTATCGTATCAGATCGTAAAGATACGAGTACCACAGAAATAGCGTTGACCATGTATTAAAGAAGCTTACCAAGTCAGCGGTAATATTTGCCGTTTGTATAGCTATGGTTCATTCTCTAAATCATGACATAATACTAAAATGCATGTGTTCTACGTAGAGAAGTGAGAATTTAGAAATACGTTGAATATTTACCCACAAATAATGAAGAAAATAGAAGATACAGAAAATAGAACAAGCAAACATCGCGATACGTTAGAGAAAGAGGAAATACTAGATAGACAGCCACGTGGAACGAATAGGGAAAACATAAAATATAATATTAAATCTTTCTGGCAGCAGATAAGGAGATCTGAAAGATGAAAAATAAAACTGCGTTACCAAGAAAGAATGCTAAAAAAGAGATGAGAGAGCTGATATACGTAGTTACTGATAGAAGTAAACGAAGAAAAAATACATGAGAAACAAGAAGAGGAAGGGCGATAAAATTGAAGACCAATTTGTCAGGACATTTTTAAATTGTACGAACGTACGGCTATTAGAGTATTTTTCTAAATTACCACCCCAATGGAATATGGGTTTTTCATATTATTCCGCTTGTTAAGTTTAGCTTATCGAATTTCATGCGAGCAGTTAATGGCTTATAGCGTACACAGCTGCCCTCGCCGCCGTAGAATCTGAAAGGCGTTTATTTCTTATCTTTGCCTATATTCGTTGGCACGCTAGGTTACGAATATCGATTTAGTCTGCAGACGCATTCTAGAATATTCCGCGACATGAATTTAACAAACAACGCCCGTGGGTGCGAGCGAGTCCGCAAGCTTGCAGTCATCTTTTCCATCGTTGCACGTGTTTCGCGCGAGACACTGACGCGCTTCCTCCCGTCCCGCTTTCGCAGCGCTGGGGCAGCGTGGCGTGTTTTTTTGGGTGTGTGTTTTCGGACTTGAAGCGAGTCAGTCGCAGCATGTGTGTGGCTGAGGTTTTGTGTTGTGTTTGTTTCCGTCGAATTGCCAGGCGCTTCTCTGTTTCGTCGAATGGGCCGTTGTGCCAATGTAACCCCTATGTGTATGTGGGATCAAATTGAGGGCTTTTACCTATGGTCAAATTTTACGTGCGAGCCTTGTCGATTATTCTGGTCGCATTGTGACTTCTGGTTAGGAAACTGCGGGACTCCATCACCAACGCCTACGCTTCGAGCTCCTGGAGCCCCTCGCCCCGTTTCGTAATCTTGAGACACTCGCCGAACTCCAAGCTGGGCTCCCTTCGACAGGTAAGGTTAAGTTAAGGAATGGTAGGTATTCTGCGCTAATCAAAAGTGTGCGTGTACAGCGCCATATGCAAGCGCATCATATTTGTGTACTAACTAATGTCTGTTTATCATATTTGTGTAATAACTAACGTTTTTTTCAACACTCCTTTTTCGTTATGCAGTGCGAATAGATTCTCATTGTACGATGCCATATGTAAGCGCATCACATTTGCGCACTAACTAATGTCTGTTTATCATATTTGTGTACTAACTAACGTTTGTTTCAACACCCCTTTTTCGTTAGGCAATGCGAACTAACCAATGTTTGTGTACCTTCTTTGTGTACCGTATGTGTTTGAAGAACAATAGACTTATTTGTTAAACGATTCCGCTGTATTTTCTTTGTGTTGCATGCTGAGTTTCAGTTTAAACAATCTATAGTGTCGTCGCCCGGGCGACTGGTGTATGATTGGTGTAAAGCGATTTCTGGACAAATTTGTGAGCTTCAAGGTAGGTTTGAATGCTCCAGCTGCCGGTTTCGGGGAGTCCCAAGGCTACAGTCATACCCTACCCCGTTTGGCTTTCGGGTTCCTGTCAGACGTGAGCTCAAATTCCGAATCCCGTGGCACCTATTATTTTGTGACACCCTGTATATGTCGTCACGCTTGTTCCAACAATTAGTCTCATTCGTAGGACCACGCCCATCTCCCTGGGCGTATTCAACCGTGGCTATTAGTCTGTTCTCGAGAATTCTAAGGCAAGTGGTGACGTTTGCCCGAGGTGTCGTAAAAACAGTTTTATACCGTAACACATGCTAGAGTGAACGGAATAGATGGACAACTAATAATGTACGGAGAAACACGAATTTTTTGTGGTCATCAGATAATAATATGAAATAAATGAGATCTGCAAACAATGGTGGAAAGCGATAGTGGCAGAATTTTGCAAGAAATGAATGTAGAAAAATATTCGAACTACAAGAAAATAATAATATCTAACAAATGAATAAACATTAAACAGGGCTAGTAAAATACACCAAAAAAGCTAGAAAAATATATTAATCCGGTTTTCATGAGTGTAAAGCAACAACTGATGTAACATATAGTAAAATAAGTAATCGAAAAATTCTATGAGCATATAGCCCAGTTACATTAGACTAAAAAACGCAGCATCTGCCGAAAAAATCCAAGTGAGCTGAAATTTTTCATACGCCTTTATTTTGACATTATAAATAATGTATCAAAAGCCCCCATCGATATCGCGATTGCGTTTTGAGTTATTTAAGGTCAAAGGTCACAGGAATAAGTTTTTCGCAAATATCTCTCTTTCTATGAGACGTATGACTTTTTCGTTATTACAAGAAATGAAGGCTAGGAAATTCTCTACAAAAAAGATTATACAGGTATTTTACGTAAAACTAACCATTCAGTAAATAATACACTGTTAAGTTTTGCAGATGGGTGTTACTTCCTTTTACGATAAAGGAACTCTTGGATTCACCCCAAAAATTCGAAATTGAGTTTTCAACAGATATTCACGTTTTAGAGTCCCCTGAACCCAAAAAACATGTTTTTTTTTATTGGTCTGTGTGCCTGTGTGTCTGTGTGTCTCTCTGTCTGTGAACAAAATATCTCAAAAACGAAAAGAGGTAGTACGTTGAAACTTCATATATAAGTTTTGTGTATTATCTAAATGCGACAGCAAGACTTTGAAGAAAATCGCATAACCGTGAGTATGGTGTTTACTCTTGTGATATTTCAGTTTTAAAATATATTTTAAATAGGAGTTAATAAAAAAAACAAAAAACACAAATTAAACCCATTTTTAGAGGTATTCAACTGGAAAATTACCTATACTACATCAATACATTCAAAATGTAATAAAAATGTAAAGTTTAAAAAAAATGTTAGAGCCGTTTTTGAAAAAAATCGAAAGAAACTGAAAAATCACAAGAGTAAACACCATACTTTCGGTTATGCGATTTTCTTCCAAAGATTGATGTCTTATATACATAGTACACAAAACCTATATATGCAGTTTCAACGCCATGCCTCTTTTCCCTTTTTGAGATATTCTGTTCAGACAGAGAGACACACCGACACACAGGCACACAGACCAATCAGCCAAAACAATCATGTTTTTTGGGTTCAGGGGAGTCTAAAACGTGAATAAAATAGGTAGCCACTTCTGAATGTTTCCTTTACAATGCCCGTAATTTGTCGAAATAATCGCGTCACATGTCTAATTGACTGCGCGAGTAATGTTGACTTGATTGTCAATTAATATTTGCAATAAAATGAAATATGATATTTTCGATTAATAATATGCTCAGTCGTCGAAAAAATAGTATGTATGTTTCGAGCTAAAAGTGCGCTTGCCGCTTTTGCATGATTGCTGGTTTCGGCTTTGCCTCAACCAGCAATATTCATGCGCAAGCGGCAAGAATGCACTTTCAGCTCTTAACATACAATATACTATTCTGTGACCTTTGACCTTGAATAACTCAAAACTCAAGCGCGATATCGATGGGGACTTTTGACACATTATTTATAATGTGAAAATAACGGTGTATGCACAATTTCAGCTCACTTGGATTTTTTCGGCAGACGGATTCTAATGTAACTGGACTAATAACGCACCCTTCCATATAGTATTCGTGGATTTTAAGACTCCATTTAACACCGTAACAAGAATTAAATAACGACGTAATATGAAAGAACTGATTTTCGAGAAAACTGCTTAGACGTAAGAAGCCGCAGCACTGTCGAATATATCTTAAGAAATATACTAAAAAAATAAATATTCAGATACAGCGATCAATAAAGGAATTCAAATTCTAACATACAAAGACTAGTTAGATTTAATAATAAGAAGCTATAGAGGAAGCGACAATGAAGAAAGGACTACACAAAGGTTAAATAAAACAAGTGTGAAATTTAAGGAACTAACAAAATTAAGTAGTAACACAAAAATTTGAGAATATAACTAATAGAAGGAGTAGAAACCTTAAAATACTTTGGAATACAAATGAACAATAAAGATGTAGAAGAGGCACATGATTCGAACGGTATACAACTTATGCCTATAAAAAAATTGAAAGGAAAAGTTAACCCTTGGCTCCTTTAGCAGCAGCAGCAGATGCAGAAACGCTGAATGCACAACCTACTGCGCTAGTGCAAGAAGAGATGTTACAGGATAAACGACTAAAAGCTAAAGATATGTCACCAAAGTGTGACTTTTCAAGACCACGTTGATTAAAATTTTACACGTTCGTCTTGGAACAAACAAAGTGAGTGCAAGATGAGTTTCAAAACTTTTGCGTGTTGTCCAAAAACATCGATCGAATGTTGTACTGTATCTTTAGCACTCTTCGTGCTTCAATGGTCCTCCCAATAAAAGCAAAAGTATCACAATCCTAAGGAAGATCATGGGCACAATGTTTCGGAATTGTTAGGAAATTCCGCTGGTAAACTTTAACAAACGAAATAATACAAAAACAGGTGAGTATTATGCAACACCAATATACAAATGGAATGATTCAATCAAAAAGAAGCGTCGAGGATAGCTCTCTTGGAGAGTGATTTTATTGCATGACAATGCGCCAGCGCATACTTTAAGAGCTGGAAAACCATCTATTTAACGATCTGGTTTCTATGAATTAAATCTACAGACCCTTCAGCCGTGATCTAGCCTCTAGCAACCATTTTGGTCAGATCTGCTGTTCGAGCTTAGCAGGTTAGGTTTTGCGTCAGCCTGTGTCAAAACTGACGCAAAACCTAACCTGCTAACCTCGAATTTGACATAAACTTACAGTGTCCCCAACAATACATTTCAGTATTGCCAATTGTTTCAGACTATCCAAGGCAGTATGAAATAAACCGTTGTATTCACCACGAACAAAAAGTGTTTTTAAAGGTCCTCGCAAGTAATTCCGTCCTCGGCTAACGCCTCGGAAGTAAACCACTTTCTCGTCTTTAAAATTCCACTTTTCGTTCTAGATAAATAAACTACAATTATTGTAGCTAGAACATAAAACAAGTTAGGTAATCAAAGTCCACATTACAACAAGATAAAGATAAAATAACAATACAAATATAATCGGACCTTGGCAATAGTTTCAATTAAAGATTATACAGGAGTTCTATAGCCTGATGCTTGAATTTTTTTAAAGATAAATAAAATATGTCTTCGTCTGTACACATATTAGCAAAATCAGTCATCTTATCTATAGGATAGTTAAAAGAGTAACTCGTATGGTTTGTGGACACCGCAAACGTAGGAACGGTTCTATGGCAATACATCGGGCTATTGAAGAAAAGCTTCTATAACATATGAAATGAGTCGATTCTATATTGGATAATTTTTTACAAATAAATATTGAATTTAAAAGCAGAAAATTAAGTTGGATTAATGTACAATTTTGCCGTAGTAATTTAAAAATAAAATTCAAAATATTAAAGATACCTTTTTAACATACCTATTTATAACTGGCCAAATAAAATGTCAATGAAACCAATGGAACTTCATACCTTTTTGCATCCCAACCTCCTTCCAAATTTAGACCGATAACCAATAATTAGTAACCATAAAGACTGTGCTTCTATGAACCATCTTCGGGTTTACGCAGAGCAGGTGACTAGATTGATCCACTGAATTTTTATGAAGAATATTCTCTCATAGGGATCAGTAGTAATGGTGTTCGTATGCTGACCGTATGACGGCACTAACTGTTGGTTTGTAACACTGGAATTCATTACTGGAAATGCAAACTCCTTACCCTGTTCTGGTCTCGATTTTCCAATTTTAACATTATTTTAATTTATGCAACTACAATATTAAATATTGTAGTATCTAGTCATGTCGAATAATATTATCAAACGAAATACTAAATATTAATTTAATCACTTATTTGTTCCGTTGAGTGACGAGGAATCCCAACAGCCCCCGCAGTTTTGTTTCTTGTGATAAGCGAGGTGTTGAGAGTAACGATCCCGCTTCTTAGGTACCCTTCTGCAGCATCTGTTAATATTACGCCGAGCAGTGAGGTAGTTAGAATAACTATTTTTCACCGAGTTGTGTATGAAACTTGGCACCACCCCTTGTGTCTTGAATGCGCCATTGTTGCGGGGTTAAAAATAAAATTCTTGTGTGAAGTGAAGTGAAGTTCATTTAATTGGCAAGCTACTATCTGTTTTAATGACGGTGACTGTTAATAAAAATTTCGGAAACTAATCAATTCTGTTTTTATCGGATTTTCCGCAAATATTTACTATTTAATAGTACACGCGCTTTTTTCTCGCTGTTATACACTTGAACACTAGATATGGTGCTGCATACTACATACAGCAACTAAATAATCCCTGCAAAAGAGGTGCACCGAGCAGTATGAAATTGCGTTTTGAAGTCGAGCTCTTGGTTGACTGGTTCGAGCACTCCGATTAAAAACAAACCAGTAGCAGAACTGGCAAATGGAATCAAGTGTATTTCCATTTAGCAATACTGAACCGATATTATTGCGAGCCGCTCAAAACTCAGGTAACTTAAATTTTCTCGAAAAATAGAAGCAACAGAATACTGTTACTTATTTTGTTGTGCTAATTTGTATTCTATAATATTAAACGCAAAATTTAAAATAAATAAAGAGTTCTTCAAATCAATTCTTTGAAAAATTCTATTAAGTTCTATACTTCTTGAAGTATGGCCATGTGAAGTTTAAGAGAGAAACAATATATACTGTTAGTCAAATACGTTATACAGGACTGCGAATTACTTTTACTAATTTATATCAGAAGGGATATCTTGGAGCCGTAGTAACTGTGTAGTGAAAGAAATGTTGCAACCGGTCGGTATATACAGGGTATTTCTAAAAAGTCCGTATAAAATGCTGACACAAATTCTTGAAACTTAATTATGACGATCTCGCCCAACTTACCTGGTGAAAAAGTTGATAATTTTCAAAATACAGGTGCCAAAGTTATTATGTTTCGTTATTTTTTTAAATAATTGTCATGTAATATCCGGATATGCACGAAATTCGGTGCTAATGGTTTTATTTTCTTTTGGGATTGAAAACCAGATCTGATCACAATTTTTATGTACATTACAGGAGGTGCCACGAGCAACCTTTCGCATATATAGAAAGCTTCATAACTTTTTTTTTACTAGGGGCATTAGATTTTTAACAAAAAATTATTATTCCCCTGAAGTATACTTGGTAGGTCTCGCTTCGAGCAATCATTTCTTAGAGACCCTGTATATAGATCTAACTATATGCAGGGACTCTACCGTTTCTGAGGTAAATGAATTTATCCGCAAACGTCATAAAAGTGACAACTTATGTGTCTTTATTGACAAGGTAAAAGTGTCACTTTATCGGATTAGGCAGATAAAAGAGAAAATTTTCCGTACTTTATCTTCCTAATCACACAAAATACAAAACAGCGAAATGTTTACATCGTAACCACGGAAAAATTGTATTAGGTATTAGATTATTTTATTAATTTACTTGCTAATAATTAGTGTTACTCTTTATCAATTTTTAATTTATCTGAATACGTTTGCGGATAAAATAGTATATGTTATTCTGAGTAAAAGTGACTTTATTGGCCTCACTAACGTTCGGCTAAATAAACTTCAGCTTCGCCACATAAAGTATCACTTTTACTCCTAATAACTTAATCTACTATAAAATGTTTCATTGCGTAGTAGAACTTGTAGTTGCCTTACTTTACACTTTATCCAGGCTTAGGACTGGTCCAAAAAATAAGCGTATTTAAGGGCCAATGGGCCAAGAACAATAAAAATTTAAATAGCAACGAGTTATAAAATATGCAATATAAGTGTTTGTAAATATATCAATCTTGTTTACATGTTCATTTGCGTGCCTCGATCCTTCATATTTCCAGTCAGCTGCCACTGTTGAATTGTTATTTACATTTCATTAATATTTTTTCACACGGCAGCTCCACTGTATATTTATGATGTAGATTATAAGGTAACTCGAGGCCCTCATGATGATTAAGCTGTCGGAGTCGAATTTTTACTTGTTTTCATAGAGTGATTTAATACAGTTCATTCAAACGATACTATGCCGGGAATACAAATCCAAATTACCTCGGAAAATAATGAATGAAAAAGAATCGAAAATATTAATGTGCGCTAATTTAAGAATACGCTGCAATTTGCAGGATATTCAGCAGCATTATTTAGCAGTAATTAATGGTCGATAATTTGTAACGCAGCAAACATTTGGAATTGTAACAAACACGTACATCACGCTTATCTTGGATTTTACGGCCATGTAGCGCACCAATGCAAGTCGTTACAGAATTTTAAGTACCCAATTATCGGTTCTTCCGAATGATCCCTTTCAAACTTGTGAAAACTTTCCGTAATGTGATGCCAGTTGGCGTTTCCAAACTTCTACCTTTTGCACGTGAAGGAAATAGCTCTGCAGTCGCCAACTAGAAGTACTCAGAAGTCGGGTAAAGGGAGTAACAAATCTATGCCCGTTTTTAAAGTTATTTGAAGTGTGGTATTTATTATTACTACAATAAAAGTCCTCAAATGTATAACAAGTTTAATGCTTTTAACAACAATGAAACAACTAGGAGATTACATGCACAGTTCGCGTTATCACGGTTGATGCTGTCCGAGCACTGGTCAGTTCCGCTTCTCACTTATCTGGTTGCGCCCTCACACTGGATGTTACCACTTCCTGTGGTGAAGGTGGCGCGAAATTTAAACATGGCACGTCGCCACATCACTCTCTCCCCAGTGACGTTGGTGTGTAATGTCACGAATCGAGAAAACGAACTGGGCGACGTACAGATCTGCCAGTTCTCGTTACGGTGGCAGGTAACTGCTGTTCCTGTGGTGCCGATGACGTTGCAACAGGTAGCTGCTGGTCCTGCTGCCCACTTGGCGTTTTCGTGGGTTCGTCCCCAGTTCGCACGAGGTGGGCTGGTTTGAGGCGGTCCACAGAGATATTTAATTCTTTATTGTTTACCCTGACTCTGTAGACTTTGTCATTTAGTCGTTGAAGGATGGGATGTGGCCCTGAGAACGGTTGCTGGAGGGGCCTCCTTACAGTGTCATCCTTCACAAAAACATGGCTGCAGGTAATTAAATCTCTGTGAACGAAAAGGCTTGGTTTATGGTGATGTTGGGGTGGCATTGGCCTGAGTGCCTTCATGTGCTCTCTTAAAGTGTCCACGAACACAGTAGGGGTGGTACTTCCGGGGTGATTTACAAAAAATTCCCCCGGCAGCCGTAGGGTTGTGCCATACAGCAGCTCTGCGGGCGATGCTTGTAGATCCTCCTTGAAGGCGGTGCGCAGTCCAAGAAGGACGATGGGCAGGACTTCAACCCAGCGGTCGGTTTCATGGCACATTATTGCTGCTTTAAATGACCTGTGCCACCTCCCGATTATGCCATCACGTCGGGGTCACCACTGTGGTATTTATTATTACTACAATAAAAGTCCTCAAATGTATAACAAGTTTAATGCTTTTAACAACAATGAAACAACTAGGAGATTACATGCACAGTTCGCGTTATCACGGTTGATGCTGTCCGAGCACTGGTCAGTTCCGCTTCTCACTTATCTGGTTGCGCCCTCACACTGGATGTTACCACTTCCTGTGGTGAAGGTGGCGCGACATTTAAACATGGCACGTCGCCACAGAAGTTTTGTGGAATTTTAAAAAGCTTAACCTTCGCCGTACGGTGCGAGGTATAAACGTACCCCGCGTTGGTTTTGTTGTCATAATTTTGAAATTCGGAGAATATATAATAATAATGGTGAGGCACTAACACCCCATGAAGGAGCTTGGCCTGCAAGGCGGAAGGTCAGAGCTTCCGTATGCTCGCTATCACACCCGGCTGTCGCGTGTCAAATTCATGACACGTGGTATTGTGGTGAGCATCACGCATTAGACAACCGCATTATTACCCCTTATTCTTTCGAATGCAAGTTCCCAATTAGTTAAAGCGACTGGGTAGTCCGCCCGCCAGGCATCGATCTGGGATTTGAACTCCAGACTTCCGCGCCGCAGTCCAATGCTCTAGCCACCGAGCCACGCTGGCGGTCGGAGAATATATACTTTCATATTTAATGTTATCTTTCATTAATGCTTGCAAAAGAGAATCCTTGGACAATTCTGCAAAAAGCAGACCCAAAAACCTAATAAAAAAAAACTGACATGGGGTACATTTGTACCCCTCATCGTATTCCGTGCCATATATTTTTAAAGCCAGTAAGACATGCGCACAACAAATCACGTGTCATAATCTCCCATGATTTTACTAGGAATTTGCAGTTTCTGTCTAGAATCCATACGTGGCGGCTCGTGTTATGTTGGTAAACTTCATATGTTTATATTGTATCCATAAGTTTTTATTATTAGTATGCCTAATAAGGTAGCAATTCGTAATTCCAAGAAATTGGCCGAGTTTGAGTTAGAACAATATTATAACGATGACTCAGAGTTGATGGATGTCCATGGCTATATTTGGCCAGCTTTTAGATATTTCCGGAATAAACGCTTACAAAAGCAAAGATGGTAGAAGACATTTCTTTTTGGACCTGGAAGGGGCACTGGTTCGGGAACACATAATTAGAAGATTCAGTACACAGAAGAATATGAAAAAACGTATCCCAAGTTACATAATTGCACGAAAGATGTGGCCAATTAACAGATCCACAAAATGGATCCACGAAATGGATCTGGCCACCTCTTTCGTGCGATTTGACGCCGTTAGATAATTTTCTTTGAGGATATGTAAAGTCGCATGTCTATGTCGATAAACCGGAAACAATTGAGCACTTGGAAGCCAACATTCGACGCGTTATTGCCGAAATACAGTCTGATTTACTGCAAAGAGTGTGTGAAAATTGGACCTCCAGATTACGTCATGTACACGCCAGCCGCGACGGTCACATGCCCGAAATCATATTCAAACAGAAATGCCGTAAAATTATCTTTCAAATAAAGCCAATTTCATGGATATTAAAAACATTTTTCTGTGTTTTATTTCAATTTAAAGTTTTCCAACTCTATAAAAAACACCCTTTATGTACTATGCAAGACAAAAAAACTGGAAAACTCTTGATAGAGATTTTGACATAATTTGATTAGCTTAACCGAGGCTTTAGGCAATTACCTTTATTATAACATATTTGAATTATAACAACGTCTAAACAAGTTGACAATTAAGTTAGAAATATTTAGCAACGACACATATTAATGCAGTTACATTCACAACAGACCATATTAAGTGTCACAGCCTTTTTCTTGCATAGTACATGGCACAAGTAAAGATTAAGGTCAAATTAAGTATGTTTGATCATTTTCCAGTTTAATTGACAGAAAAAGTTTATATTGAACTATTTCTTAAAAATAATTTTAAAACAAAGAATGCCACAGTGTTTCCGTTTCTCCAGCAAATATTCTATTAATAAAAATTTATCTTCTTCACGTTTGATCTTTCGCAGCTGTAATTAATACATGGGTTCTCCATTCGTGTCCAATCGTTGATGTTTTTGAACCAGAGACATCATCTCCGACCACGTTTGCTTTTCCTTCAACTTTTCCCATAAAATATTGTATTTGTAGTTAGAGTATAGGTGTTCAATATATGCTATTTTCTCTTTTTTGTCAGTTGATAGTAGAGTCTTACCTTTGTACAGATGGTTAACTGAAAACATGTTCTTAACGACACAAAAAAGATTCTCAAGTGGGCAAAACAAGGCCACACGCTTGGTAGCCATAATTTGTTACCCACAAAAACGACTTTAACAACATGAAAACGACACAATCGGGAACTCAACCGAATACGTAGCCACAACCCCGTTACGATGGAAATATTGATGCGCCACCATATTCGGGCTAAATCGGCAAAACAAAATCAGGAACACAGGTGAACTCACTTTGAATGTGGAAGCGAGTGATTCAGCTTTCTACTTTTACCTTGCCACAGCTCGAGGTGGCGGCTACTACAGTTGAATCGAACGTAGCTTTAGCTGCACTTGCTTACATCGTCTGGATTCCTATACATCTAACCAAAACATAAAAAGGTGTGCAAATACCTATGAAAAACGTAGATCATTAACAATTAACTCTATTTAAGTAATAAAGTATATGAATAACAATGAACATGGAAATGTTTACTGGTTACAGTTAAAAATAATTGGCAAAAGGGGCTAGTCAGGTTAAATGGCGACGTTTAAACTATACACAGCGCTTATAACGGCGTTGGTTGTTTTGGGTGACATTTCGATCAAGCAGAAAGTGCTGATATGCTGGGAATTTATTTTAATGCGCCATGTGGTATTCCAGTTTCCATGAAGACTTGATTTTTACTATTGATTTTTAAGGGTACGCCACGCCATGTGCAAATGCGTTTATTTTAACATGCAATATATAAACCATAATTTTATTGAAAAAGAAGCATCACAAATAACAAGAGGAAATGTAACATGTAATAACCCACATCTTTGCTGTGGACTGAAGTCTTTATACCATTTGATCAACAGAATTCCTTCCTCCGTAGAATATATTATGTTTTTACATACTCAGTAGCGTTTCCATATTACATTTTAAAATAAACGTATTTACACATTGCGCGGTATAATAAATTCTCTGCAGTTCAATAGAATTTAGATATTATGAAATAGTTATTTTCACACGATCGTGTTTTCTTACATACTTAATAGATCTAGTAAGTTGATGTTACGACACCTTACTGGTTTCCATAGAAATTCTATAACATAACAAGTGCGGTAAGTAAATACTACGTAACACAAGAAACTAACCAATAGCAAATTGTTTTAATCCGAATAATACATACTATTTTTCTGCGACCTATAAAAGTACAAAATGTTCAAAATTTTAGATGATTGATTACTTTTGACGTTTCTCACTTAGAAACCAATAAGACAACTGCATCTATAGGCGTCCAGTTAGAAGTTACTTTTAGTTCATAGGAAGTTATAGTTATTTACTATACAAGTAGTGTTATGCGAATATTACTTACTAAAGAAAAGTTTGGCCCGCCCACGACGTCATAGGCCGTAGGGGCTAATTTTATCATGTCTGTAAAAATTCATAACACTACGCTTGTAGTTCAATATTTTATCCATACCTCTCAATAACCTCAGAAAAGGTATCGAACTCAAAATTTTGTTTCAAATCACAGTGCCCCTTTTGTTTTAATTGAATAAAATTTGATGTTGCACACGACGACAAAGTTATTATTATCCACTCTTTAATCATTAACGTATCGACTTAGTCTCGACGTTAAACTGTTCACTCGTGGATAAAATTAAATTTTATCGTCTTACATAATAAATAAGAATTAGTTCTAAGAGAAGTATTGCATAGCAACATATACTTTTTGTATCAGTAAGAAAAACGTCAACTTTAATGAGATATTTTGGTATTAAAAGTAATGACTTTTAATAAGGTGACGGAATATAGTTATGTATGCTACAAAGGAATAAATAGGCATTTTATCATAAGAGGAAAAAGAGGCAAAGCCGAGTGAGATAATTTCCCAGAATGAATAAAATCTCTTTATTCACGTGTGTCATATCAAATCGTTTCCAATACCTACATTTAGTTATATAAATCAGTTTTGAAATTGGATAAATAATTTCAAATTAACATCATGTTTCCTGTTTTTGTACTAGTTACCACGGTAGCACGTATTTATTTTGTTAGTTGCTATGGATTACTAACTGTTCGTTAAAATATTACTTTATCATGGAGATTTTCGTAGATAAAATACAGCGAATTATTGCAATGGTTCTGAGTTTCAGGATATTATATTAAACGAATAATTATATTAAAAGATAGAAATAGATACCTCACTTAGATATCAATATGATACAGATTCATTAAAATGCTGTTATTTGTAGTACGATTGATAAAAACTAACGAAAATCTTAATTTGTATGCAACTACACAGTTTCTTTTTATGACAATGAGCCAGTTTCTGTTCATTCTCCTAGCGGTACGTAGATTAGTGAAGCAATGAAGGCATGTACAAAGAGCTGGATGACCTATTATTAATGAAATTGTTTAAAGCATAAGAAAAGTAATAAAAGAAAATGTTATAATGGAATTTAATTCGATAGGGTGCATCAGATATGAAGGAAGATGCAGTTTTGTGATACAATGCGACTCCGATAATCCAGACCTTCATTATACCGGATTCTTCAATAATCCGGCCAAGCATTTCAATTGCATTGTGTACTTTATAATCCGGATTTGATAGTACTCGGTAATCCGGGCCTGTGTTTTTAGACGTCTTCGTCATCGATCTTGAGGAATTTCCCTAACTTTTTTAATTCGGCCGGATCTGATATCTGGGGGTTCATATAAGTAGTGTGTGCCTTCGCTTTGACTGCTACGTATCGCGTCTGAGGATTAATAATTGCTCAGCTGTTGGTTGCTACATAGTATGTACGTTTGTATGCATGGTTTAGTACACAACGATCAAGGCACGTCCCAATTTTATATGAAATTTTATCTGCCAAAGCAAAACAGTTTCATACCGAAACCTATTGAATTAATCATTTTAGAGCTAGCAGGGGCTGCATTTCTAATTTTAGCAAAAGGCATGGTCTGCGTGCTTTAGAAGTGGTTGGCGAAAAACTATCCAATGATCAAAGTGCGGTCAATCCCCTCCGAAATGAGTTTGCAGAGAAGATAACACAATTAAACCTCGCACCTACTCAAATATACAATGCAGATGAATCTGCTCTGTATTGGAAAGTGTTGTCCAAAAAAAGCGTTGATGGTTCACAAAAATTAAAGCCGTGGATGATATGAAAGGCAAAAAATGTGGACATACCTGTTGAATACAAATCATCTGCCAATTCATGGATGACTACAGCAATTTTTTAGACTGGTTTCATTCCTCATTTATTCATCAAGTTAGAAGTGATTTAAGAAGTCTCAATTTGCCTGAACGAGCCCTGTTAATCGTCGATAACGCCTCGAGCCATGGAACTATAGAAGAGCTGACTAGTGAGGATGGACAATCTACAACATTATTTCTTCCACTAAATTGTACAGCATGTTATATTATAAATTGCCGATATTGAATGGGAACATGCACTCGTACTAACTCAGTGGAGAGGCGTAGGTAAGTTACCTTCAAAACTAAAAGATACTAAATTATAGGGGCGCCGAATGATTCAGGCCCATGTTCCCTTGTTCATTTGAGAGAACGAGCCATTAAACTGCTCAAAGGTAACAACACAATAGAATCAATAAAACCCACAGTTCGAAAAATCGTATAGTGTTTCAAATAAGTAATTCATCAACAATAAGGGAGAATAAAATCGATTTGTAACGACTGGCATCAACAAACAATAAACAATACTATACTACATAATTGTTACTTTATCACATATTTAAATATCACAGTCTTAATAAGTCAAACCTGAGATAGTGTGTCTGGAAACGCAGCCTTTGCTGAGTAAATATATATGCCAATTTCCAAACTGGATTAATTTAAACTTTAAAATTGCCAAATCAATTAATTTGGAAGCAAACCATAGACTGAATGAATGCTATTATGTTACTGCGTTCCACCCTTAGGGATTTAATTGCATTTCACGAATAATCCTCCATGCAGATATCTGCATGGTAGCCGTGATAATTCTGGGATCGCTTTTCCCAGCCAGCAAACTTGATATAGGCGATATTTATAGGAACAAACGTAAGTGGTGTAGTCATCCACTCAGCTAGTTTTCAGCATACGAGGCGACGTTATCTATTTCTGAATTAAACTCAGCTCGAAGCTGGCGCTAATATTACACACATAAAAATACAATTTGATAATACAACGGTGAAGCCGTTAGCCATAAAGTTGAAGGCATATGAATTTATAGAACAAGTAAAAATAAGCCGTTAGGCCCAAACCCCATGCAGCACGAGGTGGAGGCGATGTTAAATTCCAGCTGGTTCTGCCTGCGAGCCCAATCAACCAAAACCAAAAGATTAATGCGAACAAACGAAATGAAAGTGCCAAGATCCATAACCGGACTGACACTGAGCGACAGAATAAGAATTGATAATATTTAGAACTTGTGAAACGCAGGATATTGTTAGATGGGTACGACAACGACGAGGAAACTGGAACGAACATGTAATACGAGAGATGAGAGACTAGTAAAAATATCCCTCAATGGAAAACCAATAGGAACCACACCACCAAGAAGACCCCGAAAGAGATGGCGTGACAGTTGGCAGTCCACATCAAGAGAACAGCTTACACCGTGATAGAAAACTACCAGATTAACAGGTCTTGGATCTAAAATACGAAGAAGAGGAAGCAGAAAAACAAAGTAAAAAAGTGCAGTCGTTAAAATTTTACCCAGCGCCATAGCCATGAGCAATCTGATTGCTAGTCAAACGCTTTATCCGCTTAGCTAAAGAAAGCTGCCTCACGTACTTGCTTATCGTTGCATTATAACGCCCGCTGTGACGACAGGACGGATCGAAAGCGAAGTGCCCTCGATGGGTGCCGACGCATATGCACCCAGACAGATACCGCACACGTTTATCTATAAGGATAGCAATAGAAGCGTGTTGAAAATAAATGCACGTCATAGGAAAACTGCTGAATATTAATTGACGCCATTTTGAAAATAAGATTTGTGACTTATTACACCCACCTATCATAAAAAAGACGTTTCTTTAGCTAGTTTTTCCTTATTGCGTTATGCCGGTTTTGTTGCTGTCGTTGAGATGTTTCTATTATGCCACGTACTAAGTCTGCATTGCAATAATCGAGAGTGCATTTCTAAATTTGTGATACCATACTTTTGAATTTTGTTCTAGTATTCAGTAGCTGTAATTTTCAGCTATTCTACGATAATTTAGTGGGGATTGCCTATTGCTATTTTTTTTTCGTTCCTGCATTATGTTCGTTACAGTAGAGATACTTCAAGGAACAATTGGAAACACAGAAGCAAAACTAAATACACGACCAACGACAAAGTAGAACAAACCATCATTCAACACTTATGATAGAAAATTATCACAAATAGAGGCTCCGCCATTTTATTTACAGTATTTCGACTTCGCAGTTGTAATCAGTTGTTTCAAAAACCAATTCTTATCAAAGCTTGTCAATTTTTCACGTGGCCGCTCATTAAATCCGCCATATTAAATCCGACACTTTGTTTACAGTAATTTTGATTCGATATTTGTAATCATGGAACTAAACTCTCCCTGCGTACTAATTTTTTATTTCTTAGCTTTTCGGGATTTAAACCCAATGTGCGGAGCTGTTTTCTTGTTTGAGGATTCCCTCCACCGCACACAGATGGCAACAGGACATATTTCGAGTCTGCGTACTCAAATCAATATGGTCACCAATTTTTAGTTTGTATGTTTTAACTGGTATTGGGAGATTTACCTTGAACTAATTGTGATTTTGGGTGAATTATAATTTCGATAATTAAATAAAATATCTTATAACACCTGTTACATAAGTTTTGGGAAAAACTTATACAAATATATCATTTAAATTTAAGAAACTTTTATCAAGTAAACATAACATAATAACAACTAATGGATCTTAGACTTTAACACTTGTTTGCCATATTGCTGCCAAGGGTCCCCTACCTTCAATAAGACGAAGTTTCTGTCTTACGTGTCGCATCAGCGTCTGGAGGCTTTCTAAGTCGAATTCCCTAATTTTTTGAGAAATTATTTGCAGCAAGTGTTGTTGATTCCGTGCTTCCCAATTAATATCAAATACATTTTCTGCCATTACAGCCCAAAATTTTCAATTAGCTTTGCCTGGGTGACATTTCCAGAAGGCTTTGCATAGTTAAAGGTAAAATATTTTTCGTCGTCCATAACAATGATCCGTCTCAATACACGGCAACGACAAGGGATTTTGGCCAATCGTGCGTGAGTATACTTGGGACATTTTTTGCGTTTTCTGTATTTTAAGCCTCTTCTTGCGATGTATCGAGAAATTGTAGCATTCGAAACATGGAAACGACGAGAAATCTTACGGGTGGACACCCCAATGATGTTTTGGAACGCTAGGCTAGTCTATTGACCTGAACTTCAGTTAATTTACGTGGACGGCCTGTTTTTCGCAGGTTTATACATGGAATACCCTCTTCGCATTCCCAAATTGTAGGATATATAATAGTACTTCTTGAAATATTTTGTTCTCGAAGAATGTTTACTATATCTCGTTTTGGCAGCTGTCCAAACAGGTTGTAGACTGATTTTCGAACTTCTAATTTATACACCATTTCTCAAATGACAACTAAAAATGTGAAATATTAGGCCCACCGCCCAAGGTGCGACTGTTTTGAGACAAAGGTTGTAAACTAGTTTACTCTGCAACTAGTTTACAACTAATATGAAACTTCTGCACGCACACGGATACGACTCACTATGAAACAGTTTCAATCAGTTGGCATAGCAGTGCAATTAATAATTTTTACAATGTTAAATTCTGAATCAGATGAGGAAGACATGATTGATTATTATCGATACCGCAGACAACGGAGGACACAAAGGGAGTACTGGGTCCATCCATACATAAGGGGAACTCTGAATTCTAGACTGTTTGTAGCAGCACAGGAACTGTCCCAAACAGATAGAAAGTTTATAGCTTTTTATCGAATGTCTTGATCACTCATTTTGAAATAAATAAAATGACCACGTGGTAAACACCTTGAAAACGGGGCAACTTCTAACTGCAACGCAACTGCGACCGCGGAACAATGGTCGCGTACAACCGATTTTAACTGATTGCAAACTAGTTTCATTCGAATCGACTCGTGTGCGGTTCCACACTACTACACGTTGCCGAGGTTACAAAAGAGTTGCAAGATCAACTGATTTGCAACCTTCGTCTCAAAACAGTCGCACCGTGGGTGGTTGGCCTTAAACACATTGGCGAAACCTCTAGCAAGATGTTTCTCCATAGTTGACTAGATGTATTAGCTTCAATATGTCACAGAGGGCTGTATAAGTTTTTCCAAAACTTATGTAACAGGTGTTATGCCGCTATTAATAAAAAAATCAATAAACAGTGCATTATTTCAATAACATTGGCCCTGTCTATCTATTTGTGTTACTTTCCGGTCCTGATACTGACCACGAAAATTAGACGACAGTCTATTGCAAGTAGTGCTTCTTTTCTCTCTTTCAACACCTCAATTGTTTTAATTATCTTTTAGTATTCGATTTAAAAATGCAATTAATATTAATGTTAGATGTAAGTGTAATTCATAATAGAACTACAAATAAGTACACGATACTCTTCTTATCTGCGGTGAATCCAATATGTCCTTTCGTGTCGTTAGCTGCAATCCCTCCCCGTTTACTCTTATAAATTAGTAATTTTTGAGATAGTCAAAATTATACTCACAGGTTCGAATCGTGCAGCAAGTAACAATAGCAATTCCAATCTTCGCTTTGTGTGCTTTTTTAGAGTTCTCACTATTGTTAATTTTAGATACATTTATTGCTTAATTAACATTTAGGGTATTATGATCTTCGATTACTTAACAAATTTTCGTAATATTTCCATTGACTTCAGATTATTATCTTTTATTTTCTTCCTGGAACGTTTTTAGCCGTTTGTGTGAAAAAGTTGGAAAACAATCTAATTCCGAGACTCAAGACTCAAGAGACTCTACAGGAACATATCTAATACGCTGCATATTTGCAAGCAATCTTGTTCGAGTAGACGGCCAAACAAATAGAACTAATTTTATTTTATAATTGGACAGCAGATATGACATTGCAATAAGGAAAAATGCCGTTCAAGTACTATCTCCTGCTTTTTAAAAAGTTAAACTCACATGGAAGCTAATTACTGGATCGAAAGGGAAAACCAAGCGTGTGTCTCCAACATATGCATAGCTCTTATTCAAGTGTAATCACGTACGCTATCCCGCAAACACATCCTTACACATGCAGGATCCTAATTCAATAACATTAACAATGCTGGGCTTTATGAAGCGGATATGTGTCAAAGCGGCGTGTCGGAAATTGAAACTGACTCTCACGTTAATAGTGCGAAACGCTGGTGCATAGTTCAGACGTACACGTCCCGTTATTTTGGCTGGCGAAGCCTAATAATTTTCGGGTTACCCGACTGAGTTAACCAAAATTCGCGTAAAGCAATTTATTAGGTGCGCTGCACGCCAGCGGGTCACTGTCGCCTTGTTTAACAGGCATTGTCACAGGCACACGGCAGTTAATTACGATTGCAATTCCGTTCGGATATCCGTTTTCATATCAAATTAATATAATTTATTGCCCGATCTATTGTCTGCCCGCCCGCCGATACCAGAACGAAGATGATTTCGAGGGACCGCGTGTTCGATTTTAATCCGAAAATGTTTACGAGCCCAAATCTGCTTTTAATTTGCTAACATCATCAACAGAGCAATCTGTAAGTTATCCACACCTCACTGGAACTTGTAGTTGAATTAAACAGCACGCAATTCGATTATACGTTTTGCAATTTAGATTTTGATGCCATGTTCTTTGTTGATGATAATGACGCCCCGGAAAGTGGAATGAAGGCCAATTAAAAATGTGCTGAGGGAAGATATTAGACTGTATAAACAAGGCTGGCTTGCTGGAACGCGTTGAATATAAATTATGCCCCTTTTCAAATGCAACTTCAAAACAACGTATGAAGGCTGTGCGAGTTAGCTAAAATATCCGAAGGGCTCTGGGCAAAATATGTTTTTGTTGTACAGCACACAAGCCGTCCAAAAGTGACAAAACAAATAGTTGTAGACATGCCAAGCTGAGTAAAAGTTTTAATGTAAACATGTTTTTGACAATCTCGCATCCGCTCTAGTGTTTTAGTCAAATTCTACCAACGTCTATTTTGGAAAACGCAAGACTTGATTCAAGAGATTGATCTGAATAGTTCCTGAAAATTATTATAGTAGATTATGCAATGAGGGAGAGAAATGCGTTATTTTGCTGAGGTACAATTTCTGACTCGAGGGCGAATCCCGAGAGTCAGAAATTGCACTGAAGCAAAATAGCATTCTCTCCGAGTTGCATATACTATTTTTTTCACGTTGCAGGAAGATTTAAAACGAAAACCCGTTTTTTTAAACGTCATTTATTGACATTTTAGTTACAATTATTTTAAAATTAGTAGCCTTTGCCAAATTTTAAAGTTGGTGGCACTGTAAGTCATTATGACAAGAGCTCACAATTATGTCAAATTCGAGGTTAATAGATGAGGTTTTGCGTCAGTTTATGTCAAAACTGACGCGAAACCTAACCTGTTAACCCCGAATTTACCATAGATTACCATAGATACGGTAACATTTTTTACTTTAGTCCCTAGGGGCTAAAGTAATTACTTCTGTCCCTAGAGATAAAATGAGCTACTTTAGTCCCTGAAATAAGTGACTAAAGTGCCAACTTTAGTCCCGCAAGTGCAAAAAATATGTTATATTCAGCTTTAATGGATTTTAATCCAATCATACGACTGAAATTTCAATATTCCGTATGGTATCGCTTCAAATGCACTAAATTATTGAATCGATAATGGTGTGTGAACGGAAATGGCGAGGCTGCCAACGAGCAGTAATTTTAAGAATTATTCACTCAATAATCCACTGCGTTTCAATATTAATAATGTACTCATAGATGACAGATATACACATTCACAAATGTATATTAACCAACTGTTTTAAAATACTGGCATTAAAACACAACTCGCATTGCTTCACTTCTTTATGTAGCAATTGCGTGAGTACTTCCAATAGTTCCAATGCGGCTCGCAATATCTCTTAAGGGCCGATTCTACAATGCGAGTATATACCTAGAATAAGCTATCCGAGGTATAATTGTCATAGTTACCTTTGTTACAACAATCGTTTCAAGGGTATTTATTCCTCGGATAACTTTATCCTTGGTTGGTAGAACCGGCCCTTACTTGAATACACCTACCACGCACTTAACAGTGCCTCCATTTTTTACAACATACTCTTATCCAGGACGTGGCATGTCTTTTGTATGTATTCTTTAGCTTCCAAATATTATGTTTCTATTCCGCAACTGCCGTATTTGCAGTTGCCCCTCGTCAGTAAGAAATTGCATTATAACCCGTTGACCTTGTTGGATGGACTTTTTATTGTAAATGGCATTTTAAAAATTGATGAAATTTACTATAAGTGAAATTAACTTCACGTTTCAAGGTCCCCAGATGACGAAAAAGAGGTTTTCTTAATTCCGTCTGTCTGTCTGTGTGACTTTCTGTCTGTCTGTTGGCGGTATAACTTAAAAGGTATTTGTCGCAGGAAGCTGATATTTTGCATACACATTGTATATATATATATACCTGGCATGAAACCATTTCAGACAAATATACATAATATGTAATTTGTGCTTGTCCAAAAGCCTATTTAGCCCCTATCATATATACCGACTGATTTTTATTTATTTAAAAAATGTGGTTTTTCGAAATTGCCTGTCTGTCTGTTGGCAGTATAGCTCAAAAACAATTTTTCGGAAAAAGACGATATTTTGCATACGTCTTATACAGTGTGTCCCAGGATTGATGTTACAAGAGGTGAGATGGCCTAAAAATTTTTGAAATTTATTTTAAAGTTCTGGGATTCGGTACTGTTTGGTTTGAAAAGAATTTTAAGAATATTTTCAGTTTTTTTAAAACAAGTAGGCCTTGACAGGAATGCGAAAACTATTTTATTTTCGGGAAAACCACCCTTTCTGTTCATGATACGGCAAAATTTTATTAAGAAAAATTGTTCAGAATAAGAAATTATGGCCTATACAAAATTTCAGAAAGATATGTCGACTTAGAAGAATGTTATTTTTTAGATAATTGTCTGTTATTTTCAGGTAAACTACTCTTTTTGTTTATGATACGGTAAAATTTTATTAATAAAAGTTGTTTATAATAATAAATTATGACCCCATACAAAATTTTAGAAAGATCTGTCGACTTCGATTAAAACGTTATTTTTTAGATTAAACAAATTACATTTATTAAAAATGAGGGTTAAATCTAAGTCGACAGATCTTTCTGAAATTTTGTATAGGGCCATAATTTCTCATTATGAACAACTTTTCTTCATACAATTTTGACGTATCATGCATAAAAAGGGTAGTTTACCTGAAAATAAAATAAAATAATTTAAAAAATAACGGTTTTTTCTAATTCGACAGATATTTCTGAAATTTTGTATAGGACCGTCATTTATCATTATGAGCAACTTTTCTTAATAGAATTTTGCCGTATCATAAAGAAAAAGGGTAGTTTCCCTGAAAATAAAATAGTTTTCGCTTCCCTGTCAATGCCTACTTGTTTTTCAAAAAATGAAAATATTCTTAAAATTATTTTCAAACCAAGCAGGACCGAATCGCAGAACCTTAAAATAAAATTCAAAAAAATGTAGTACATCTCACCTCTTGTAACATCAATCCTGGGACACACTGTATATCTACCTCGCATAAAACCGGTACAATTACATACAAATACACACAGGGTGAGTACCTTACAAAAATAAATGTTTGTTTATTTTTGCGTTAATTTTGAAATAGAAGGAAGTAATAACTTTTACATTGGTCAGGCTTTACATTTGCCGAAAATAAGACTCAACCGATATAGGATAATGTCACAAAAGAGTAAAAACGTTTCAACAATAAGACCCCTCTGTTCAAGAGAGGCACGCACGAACGTATTTCGAAGAGGTTAGGTAGCGTAATTGGATTTATCGATACAAATACGATCTCTAAGCAGAGGTGCGGTTACGATCGCTTTGCAGATGCGGCGGGTTCAAACCCCAACGGAATACATTTTTTTAATTTGGAAATGTATTTAATTTGAAGAAACGTGAAGATATTTTTACCCCTAGCTTAATTTGATTTTAAAAATTATTTAATGTCACAATGTCGATAAGGGAAGTTGTGGGTAAAGCATTTTACAAAGTTTTTTAAATTGCGTCTCTTTTCAAGAACAAGGTTGGTCACATAAACAATTTACCGACATTCTACAACCTTATAAATAAACTTAACACGACTTCGCTAACGGATGCGTGCGAGTGCCGGGAAAGGATCCCTGGTTTTTTTGAGGGCGGCAGCACGACTTTGCGCAGGGGACGGCTGATGGCGGGCGTGGGGGCGGAGCAGGCCTCTTCCTACAGCTGCTGGAATTCCTGGTCTTCGACAGGCCTCAGATGGAATTTCCAGTTCCAGCTTCTGGGGGCGGCAAGTAAGCTGTGTTTCTTTGTTGAACTCCCCACCTTGCGAAGTGGGAGATTTGTTTGATTAATATTATTTATTTTGGCTGGGGCTCTGCTAATGAAGCCGATAGCGAGATTCATCAGTTGCACCTTGTGTTCAACGTTAAACTGCATCTTTTGATACCTCACTCGCTATATAGTCTTATAAGGCGTGGATTTTTATTAATTCGCGCGCTTCCTTGCAATCCGCGCTTTTAATGTCTTTCCATTTCGGTTTGTAAGGTAGGTCAAGATGGCGGTTTTTAAATCCTTATGTTTTGTCGCAGCAGGTATCGTCTCCGGAAATTTAAGCGTCCGTATTGTTTGTTAAACTGGGATGTTTACTTTGCGTGCTTATTATAGGCGAAAATGGTTGTCTTAAAAAACCGTTAGCTTGCTTTCGGCGGAGATTTCACTACTTTAAGGAATTTGTTAAGCTTGCATTATCCTTTGTTTTGGAAGCCAGGGGCTGGCGTTTTATTGGAGCCGCTTGTAAAACCACAGCCGGGTCTAGGCGGTTTTTTCTAGCCTCTGCGATTTCTTTGTGTGAACTCGGAGCATTGGTAATTGCGCAGAGTATATTTTTAATAATCGCAAGCTAGTTTCATACCAAACTTGAAGCTCATAAAGATATATAACCTCACCAGCACTATCACACAGCGTTATAGTACTGTGAAGTGATTGCCCTTTCTTCTATATTTCATTATACACAAACAGTGCATGTAACACCGAGCGGTCATTTGAAGGAAATATGAAGTTAAAAGTTAGAGCGATTAAGTTCTACTTGGAATTATAAGGTGGTAACTAAAAATTTTAACGTACAGATTATGGTAAGCACAACTCTGCCGGGACTTGAGGTGGCCGTACAGCCCTTCAACACTTTAAAGTCAGTATAACTTTAAAGCAACATATTTACATTATCGTAAATAAGCGATTACAATCAAGTTAGATTTATTAGTTAAAAGGACTTTAAAATTATTGCGACCATTTTATGGGCAAAACTTACTATGCCATTATTAAAAAAAAATGCAAAGGGTTATACTCTGAACTTTTCAGGCAAGTGGAAGTTGTGACACTAAACAATTTTAAAACTCAAAGAAATCTGGGGGTAAAAATACCTTAATCTTCCAATAATACTGTAACAATAAAAGGAACCACTTAGTAATGCGAATTACGTAAATTTTCAAATAAAAACGCAACTATAGCCCGTGCCGATGCGATTTCAAGTCCGCCGTGCGTCGCGTCGCACGCGGGTGTGCAGGATCTCCCGTATCTGTGTGATGCGCTGCTCTATTAAACAGAGCACACTTATTGTTGCTCCTTTTTGACTCTTGTACAACATTTACCCTCTATCTATATGGTTCGATATTCGTCAAGAGTAAAGCTTGAGCTATGTACTAATTATCACTTTTATCTATTTTAAACGGCAAAAATAAACTAAAGTTCTTTTAAGGTGCACACCCTGTATCTGTTTGGGCCAAAATATGCTTATTTTCGTCAAGATGCCATGGACAACATAGTAATTTCATGTAAGTAATACTTCTTGACTTAAAGCAAAAATGGGCAGAAATAATTCTTGATTTCAGCCAGAAAGGTATATAGTTCACGTGCAAAATACCGTTTTCCTTCAAGTAATAGCCTTTAAGTTATACCGGTAATAAACAGACAGATAGACAGAGAGACGGACAGACAAACAGAAAGAGAGGCAGGCAGACGACGGAATTAAGGAAACCTCTTTTTCGTCATCTACGGACCCTGAAAGTGAAGATCTATATAAACCTCGGAAGGTGATTTTTCACAAATAACACACTTCGTTTAGACGTCTTTTAGACGAGGGAAGTAAAAACATAAATCTTTACATAACATTGGCTCTAAAAAAATATCGTCGAATCTGCCCAAAAAATTATAAATTAAGCATGCTAATATTTAACAACTTACATTAGTCTTACTTGTGCACTCAGATCATTGAAATATATCATTCTAATATTATTTTTGTAATATGTCATTTAGCTTTTGAACTACAAAAATTGTCAAAGGATCGTGGGGGAACGGAAAGGTATAATAAAATCAGCTTTAAAGCAAATCAAGAAACACTAATCTAACGCAATAGAAAGTTTCATGAGTGTAGCAGCCACAACGTCGCCTTTACGTAACCACAACGTCAGTGTAACGTAACCGTACAAGTTCCAGGAACGTCGCCTCTACGTAACCACAACGTCAGTGTAACGTAACCGTACAAGTTCCAGGAACGTCGCTTAAATGTTGCGGTCACCAAAAATTAATACCCATCTTGGTTGCGTGCACGTAATGGAAATGTTCCTTTTACGTGCCCGTAAAGAGTAACAAAAAGCTTTAAAGTTCTGACAATGGTGGCCGGTTCGCTCCATAGACTAATTGTGCTAGTTGAGCTAGAACCTTCTACGAGATTATAATAGTAATGTCTGTGAATAAAACAATATTTTCTGCCGATTAATATGTTGGCCAGTCTTTTGGGTAATTTAATTAATGCAACAGTCACTTTTAAATAGACATAAATATTTGTTCATTATATCTTCGCCAGCTTGTTAGCAGTTTCAGAAATCACTTACATAGGCGTTCATATCTTTAATTTTGGTATACCCATCAACGAAGAGGACTACTAATAGAAAGAAGCTAGAGACCTGCTTTATATTGAAACAAACATAATACTAAAATTAGCTTCAACGGTTTTAGCACGTCAGCATTTTTTCCACTGTCAAACTGGACTAACATTATTTTCATTGAATTAACTTGTTCTGAAAATACATTTTACTATGAACATTATGTCTACATCAGCGATGTTAAATCGTTTATCACAAAACCACATCATCTATAGTATTGCTGCTAGTAGTATTTCTAATGTTTTGCTGTAAATAATACCTACATACAAATTACATATTTATTGCAATATTTTAGTATTCACATAGTTTTTAATCGCATCGCAGTACACCTGGTTTTAATTTATGTTCTTAAGTTGAATTTAGCTGTGAAAGTGAGCACTTTCATAAACATAGACAATAATAACGACCCTGTATTTGTACCTCTGACACTTCGAATTTAACTGCGCACTGCTCGCTGCAAAAATATTGAAATACTAGATTTTATTACTTAAATAGGATTCCAACTGCTTTATAAAGGTTCAAGTTAAGCAAAATGTTAGCCATATTTTAGCAGCAAAACGTACTTTATAAAAGACAAATCTGTCTTTATGACAGCAATCTGAATGCACTAGCTTTCGTTATGTTCTGCCTTAGAACAGAAAATAGGAAGGAAGGCGCATTTCTTTTAACTTGGCTGTAACATCTAGGCGACGGAAACGGCCATTTTGAAAACCCATGTATGACTAATGAGGTGTGATACCGGTTTGACAGTTTTGGTTTTAGTTAGTTTGAGAGTAATTTTGGTTGTTCTCAGACCCCAAATACCAGGACTTTGGGCATTACATTCCATCAGTAAGTATTAATATTACTTTTCACTTCAAATAGAGAGATAATTTCTCTGAACATGTCACTTGTCATACGTACTTGTACACAACAATAGTCATGGGCATAGAAGGGAACGTATAATGGGATCATTATTTGTAATCACACAATTTGAGGAAGCAATTTAAATTACAGACAGTGACCGAAGTCACACAAACTCACATGTAGTCATAAATCACATAGTGTAAAGTGCACTTAATAAAACTCTTGAAATTGTTTGCTGCACATGCACCCTGTCGATATGATACGCCACTGCCAAAAGGAAACAACCATCCGCCATTTTGAAAACCCATCGTGGTCGCACGGATTTCTTACAAATGCGGCTTCCTTTCTATTTTCTGTTCTAAGTGTTCTGCAAATCGTGTTAGCTCTGACTTTATGGATTAAACAGAAATAGAATAGTATTCTGGAAACATGCAAGTGACTAGTTGACGGTTACAGACTCCATATTTTGTGCATACATAAAGCAATTAAAAAATAAAATTGTGACAAATATCACACATACAGAGTTCGACCCTATAAGTTTGTATTGCGAGCATACTCTATACTTGTCACCTTCTAAGTAGACGAGAAGTCTTTTGTTGCTCTGATGTACCAAACATGTACTGATGATTAGAATACCTTTGTAGTGACAGTATTTGAGTTAGGTTTGCACCCTAGAGCCGCATAGTTGTTAGCGTTCGAGATATCTGTTTCTTGATATCTACGCAGTGTCCATTAACACATAAGGAAATGAAGCAAAATCTATAATTTCCAGTTGAGGAGAAATATTCCCTGACAAAGTTTGGCTGAGTGCTATTGATGTGTTCTTTAATAGCACGTCAAAACATATTTTAGAAATTATGAATAAGAGAGATTCATAACCTGGTGCCTGCCCGATGGTTCTTCGAAAGAATCGCTGCATATTTTGTTTTTTTTTTAAATTTACAGTAGCAGACGTTCTAATTGAGTTTAGCATTAATGCGGATATTAACACGTCTCAGAAACAACATTTACACCATAGCACCTTCAAAAATGTCGTCCAGCACAACCAACTCCCAACATCAACATCGACCCACGATTATATTGTATAATATAAATAGCATTATCTGCAACTACACTGCAGCACCGAAAATGCAAATATTTCATTAATCAGTTGTTATTTTAGAATACAGAGTAGAGGAATAAGATAAATTTAAGTCTGCAAAGCGCTAGCTTTTTCTTGCATTTGGAAATTAAACTTGCATCGAATTTCAAAGCGATATTTTCAAAAGTAACAATTTTTAGTTTAGAACTTTTCAATAGGAGCAACTTTGTTCCTGCGGTTCTATTCGGAAGCGGTATGTTAAAACGACTTTTATAAACAAAAAAATTCTAAATCATTAACATTGAAGGAAAACATACATTATATGAATTTCACAAAAATACCACAGAACTACAATCGTACTGTCTACTAATTTTCACAAATTCCGTGAAACGGAGTCGTATCTGAATTCGATAACCGTGTTTGTTTGTTTATATATTTTTTTTGGAATTTGTATGTTTTTACTTTAGATTCAGATAGAAAATCAAAAAGTAAAATAGGAATCTCGGAAGAACCGGCATCCTATCTTCTAAGAAATGTAGACAAAATGGCGATTTTTCTTCAGTTCAACTAAATTTGTATATATACTCTAGGAGTTCGTCTGGCAATGCTAGGCTTAGCAGTTTTAACTGATATCGAAAATATTATTTACATTTTACCTTACTTCTAACGACCACATGTTTTTGGTTGGTTTATCCGCAGCTTCCTCTTCGTGTTAGCGTTTCGACTGAAGTTACACAGACTTAAAAAATCTGTAAATCGGTTTACACCGAACTTTCCTCGAGCGAATTAGATCAATTTGCAAATTTAAAAAAAATGTATCTCGCTGGGGTTTGAACCCGCCATCCCGCCTTATTGAAATGAGTGCGGCGCGCATCTCGATTTAATGGAAGAGTCTTATTGTTGAAACGTTTCGATTCTTTTGTGACATTATCCTGTATCTGTTGAGTCCCGTTTTCGGTAAGTATAAAGCCTGACCTATGCGAAAATTGTCACTTCCTTCTATTTCAAAATGAACGCAAAAATAAACAAAATTTTATTTTATTAAGGTGCTTACCCTGTATATATTTTTCTAAAATTTTCACGGTTTCATTCCAATTATAATGTGTATGCAAAATATCATCTTCCTCCAACAAACAGTTTTTGAGTTATACCGCCAACAAACAGACAGAGAGACAGACAGACAAACGGAATTGAGAAAACCTGTTTTTTGGTCATCTAGGCAACCTGAAACATAAAGGTTTGAAGAAATCTCGGAAGGTGATATTTTCGTGATTACAATACTTCTTTCAGACGAGGGAAGTAAATTGTGTCACATGAATTAATTACATTATCCATACATAAAACTAGAATTAATATGAATAAAATTACAAGCAGAAGGTTAACAAAATATCACCACAATATGGTTGAAGTATCGGATACTCAGTGAAAGTTAAAACCTTAACAAATATCCGAAGATGATAAAGATTTGGCCGGTAAATTCAGGCTTACGGAAAGAGCAATGTACTCAGGTTCGTGTGCAGATATTCCCAGAATAATGCGTGACTGCACCGAGAAACAGATAGAAATAATGGGCAACGTTCAGTTACCAGAAGAAGTTCCTGAATATACGACGGCGCATGGGAAAAGGCTTCCGGAAGAACAACTGAAGAACTATGGAACTCGTTTTTGTCGAATCCGGCAATAAATGATAAACCGCAACAAACGTTTTCACTTAACCACGGTCCCTTTACAGTGGCTTTGCGAATTGGCCGCCAAACTAGTAGTACAAAGTTTAACAACTCCAGAGTGGTGGTATAAACTAGTGTAGTGAGAAGCTAATTACATTATTGAAAAAAGAGGGTAAGCCTACACACATCTTAAGCTCACGGTTTCAGAACTCGATATACACGCCGATAAGAATACTCAATTAATTCGGACGGTTAGAGGAAACCTAATAATCTCCGTTAACCTAACCCATCTGCGATAACGCGAGTCAACTAAGGAACACTATTTGGCCCTCAAAAAACATTCTCAAGCTACGACAAAGGCCAACAACGAAATATTCCAATCGGGTCGCCGAGGAAGGGTGACTATCAGAACGACTCACATAGCACACAGTAAAAAATCCAAGACCAACAATTTTATTTTTGCAGATTGGTATGTCCATACATCAATATACTCTATAAAGTCCGACCAGCTAGAAAGACGAACGAATTTAACCTATCCCGTCTATCACATAGACAGAAAATGGAGGGTGGTTTGTGTATTCCGTGTAGACCAGATGTGACTTCTTCAACATCATACGCCTAGGTGCAAAAACTCGAACACGCTTCATCACAGACCAGTAACACAATTACACCGCAAACACGAAAGCAACTGTATATTGCACAGTAGTATGTCCAACGTTGCTGTATGGGTGCGAGTAACTTTAGAAAAGTTCCACCAAAAACAGCTACGAAAACTCATGGGCAAAAGATGCTACCATTGACTATCCAATTACGAACCTCATGAGAAAGCTGGGTTCGAAAGTGAGGAAATGTCAATAACAAAAGCCGGCTTGTGATGGCGATTGTAAGGCATATGGAAGACAATAGAATTCCCAAATGTCTCTTACATGGGAGACTAATTGTCTTCAAAAAGAGGATGGCTGCGCAAAAGATACAAAGGTGTTATACAAACACCTGGGAACCCAAACCAACTAGGAAGACCTCGCATCTAGCAAAATATAACAACTCAGAATTATAGCTACATATAACAGAAGACTGTAAACACGAAGAAGGGTAGGCTATCTAAGAGGGAAATGTCCCGGTCCCACATGGAAGAGATTATATGCTTCACAAATTAATCTCTTGTATCACAAGGCGATACTCAGCAAACGCTGTTTCACCAACTATTTTGGAAGATATTATTGTTGAAAACTTTTAATATAAACAAACAACTATTACAAGTGCGTTATCTCGGCAGTGTAGCAAAACATGGAAAAAGAGGTCAATTTATATTCGTATTTATATTCGAGAACGTCTTTAATCTTATGTGACAAACTATAATACTTTATCATCCAAGAAGTGTAAGGCGAAGAAAATCTCTGTAAATGTTGCAATCTATTTTTATCCAAAGCGCTTAAGTAACACCCAAATATCACATCACAGTAATTAGGACGGGAGAGCAAGAGTAAACTGTACATCACAGTTTTAGTCGATAAAAGGTTGCTATAATAATATAGACAATCAAGGCCATTCCATATCAGACGAAGATGATGGCAGACATGCATTCTCTTGCCACTGTTATTAATATACTGAATCTACTACTTATGAGATCAGCACTGGAAGAATGGAAAGAACTACAATTTGAAAATCGCTTGTCAACTAGCGTTAGGGGCAGACATTGTAAGGAGACCAGATAAAAACCCCGAAAATCTTTTAATCGAAGGAAGAGCAGATGGCACCCGCAGTAGAAGAAGATCGCCCAAGGGATTGTTATGTAATGGACCTGATTGTTCCGGAATTTTCAAACTTAATTTCAAATTTCTACTACGGGTGCTTATTGAAACTTGACCAAAATTCGCTAATTTGCCCAGGGTTCGTTCTACTCAAATGTATAAAATAAAGGAATAACACAGTGTAGAAATAAAATGGTATAATGTGTTTAAGTATATACAACGTAATTCTTAGTTAATGAAAATGGTATGTACATAAATATTCTAAAATAAAATTTCTTCGGCTTATTAGTTCGGCGTTGGGTTATTTCTGGGACATTCGGCAACCCACACTGCACGCTGGCTTGGTTCGGTTGCTGTGCCTGGATCTTCCCAAAGACGGTAGGCGCAGGTGATCTGTAGCTCTGATGTACGGGAACCAACAGATCTGAAACAGACTATATCAGCGCCGGAAAATATGGCTTTCGTTATTTATAGTTGACGAGCGGACAAATAAAAAGAAAGTATTTTACGGTGGCTGTGATGTTTACTGCGACTATACTACGATTGGCTAGGTGTGTCGCTCTTTTTGTGCATAAGTTTGGACCACTCGGAATATTAGCTGGACGCTTTTACCTTTTACAAAGTCCGGCTCTGACAGCTCGAATCTCGGTCGCCGCTGGAAGATTTCCGTCGGTCCGGACTCACGGCAGGCAGACCAATTTGCCTATGTTGAGGTAGCTGGATTATGCCAGAAGCTTGGAGGTTTCTCTTAATATTCTAGTAAACCGTGTTTTATTTTAAGGTTATGTAGCGGTTATGGTAACACTAGCCTGTGAAGTCAGCTAATGGGGCATTAAACGGGATTGTTAGCATGTTGGGGCCGAATCCACCCGTATTAACTAGGTCAGAAAATTGTCCAGCAAGATGGGACCGAATGTACATACCGGTGCTAGCTACGGTAGGTACTAGGAAAGGAGCTCTAGGCCTTGGAGCCGGGATCTAGAGCTGGTAGTCAGGACCAAGTTCAGGTTCAAGTTTCAAGTGTCGTTAACTAGCTGCGAATTCTCCATTTATACTCTTCGATCACCTCGTTATCGGGACATTTCTATAGGGGCTCGGAGAAGTAACTGGATGACGTTCCGGTTTACGCTATCTCCGTGCATAGCGGCTAAGATCGGCTTATCAAAAATCCGAACGCTATGGAGATGTGAGTGAGGAGTGTAACGGGAACTAGCTCCATTCAAATTTCTAGCACACTATTTGATGTGGAGGCTAACTCTTCCCTAATAAGATCACTGCCAAGTACTTCTTTTTTTATATTGAAGCAAAATTGAAGATTTTTAAAAGAATTTTATGGAAGAAGAAATGGGTTGGTTGATCATTAAATATTATCTGGGTTTTTTATTTCTTGGTGTATCGTGGTGTTCTGAATAGCGCTTGACAACGATGTGACATAATAAATTGCAGGTGTTGCCTCATAATGTTAAAACGAATTAATTAACATTACGCCTGTGGTATGTCTACCTTTGGTGGGAAATTAATGTTAGTTCAACTAGTTCACCATAATATAGAATGAATAGAGAGCTTTGAAAGTTCTATTTTACTATGCTAAGTACTTCGAGTAGATCGTTTCTAAAAAAGAAAAATCGTTGAACCAGCATCCTCTAAGGCCTTTGACTACATAATGGAGTTTGCTTTACCAGGGCGGTAGTTATAAAAGCACAAATTCGACGAAAAACATTTCTCTGTATGCGATTAAACGTTTGTGCTAATTACAACCTTCAAGCGCATACGCACGGAAAGTTTAACTTTTAAGTACTATACGAAACACATGAGAGTTAACTGAAATGTGTTTGTTTAGTAATCCTGATAAAAGTTGGTTCTTGTAAACTGTATTTAAATTTTCATCCACCTGTTGGAGGATAAATGCGTTGATCAGCACGTTTGTATCTCTTACGGTGGGCCACCCTTAAAAATGTATTACGCTGGTGTTTACTTAGGACCAATGATCTAAATCGTGCGTAATAAAGGAAATTTACATTAATATTCGGAAATTACCTAATCTCTGAAAGGAGCATATACTTCAATGATGCGCTGCAACTGGAAATATTCTTTGATATTACCGTTAATTTCTTCATTAGGGAAACGTATGTAGAATGTATCTATTTAATATTTATCCTTTCGAAGTGTAAAAATGTATGTATTAGTTCTAAAAATTCATTTGGCAGTAATCAATGCCTCTAATAAGTTGCATAAAATTAAATTGAAATTACCGGTTCTGTAAGGATCTTGAAGTTGTAGCTTACCATGTCCGTGCTGATCAAATTACACATACATAAATGGGGGATTTGTTTACTTCCTCTTTTTTTTTAATTGAAAGAATTTCGGTATCTTGTTTTGCTGGCACTCCAGTTCATGTCGAATACCCACTGCCCCATTTCCTCATTAAGACAACAAGATGGCTGCCAATGTTGTGCACTCAACGCTCACCTCAGAGATGGCATCAAACCCAAACCTTGGACTACAGACTCCCTGGACCTTCACACCTTCCTTGCTTGGTTCAGTTTCTTAAATCTTCTGAACGGATTTTTATCACTCTTGGATTTACGAGTGACTGGTAGTGATTTGCTTATTTAGAGATTATTTTGTTCTTTAGGTTAGCTCACCGTAACCAGAGCTTTCGTTTTTAAGCTTTACTTATTCTGTTTGCACTTACATGCATGAGTTGGTCACTCCAAATACTTTGCGAAGATGGAGACTGCCTTTATTAAAAGACTATATACTTGTCACTTGCACTTAACATAAGGATGCGTCAGATTTAAATTTTGGGGAGCGCATCTGATTGGCTGATAAAAATTTGGCATATTTCAAACTGGCCAGTCCCAGCCAAGCAGTAAATTGCATAAATACATGAAATTCTAATTTTATACGCTATTTTTCCCTATCCTATTTTAGCAAAAATATGAACTACATGATTAACTTGCTCGTAAAATATTCTACGTTGCAATACTAAATATGGCTTACCTAAAAACTTATTGACAACTTATTAAATGTAACACATTTTAGCTAATTAACCATTTTAAACTTACTGTGCCGGGGTCGGTAGCTCAGTGGTAAGCATCCTGGCTACTGATCGTAGGGTCGCGAGTTCGATTTCCGGTCCCGGTGAGGTTTTCAAAAATAAAAAAAAATGCAGATGAAAACCTCTATACAGAATGTCATCTTTCGGAAGTGATGTAAAGCCGTGGGTTCCATGTTACTACGATGTGTAGCATGTAAAGGATCCCTTGCTAGGGTTGGAACTCCTTAGTCTCGGCAAAATTCTAAGTAGGACTGTGACTATATGACCATAGCAGTCGGTGTCTAAGGTACCTGGTATTCTGCATGCCTAGACCTTGTCCATTAACAAACAAACTTACTGTGCATTAAATAAGACTTAACCACAAAGTTACACGTATGACTGTAGTACCTATACATTTTCAAAATTTCAATATGAAAGTTTGTTATGACCTAAAACTAGTGTCGAATTGGTTTCTACGCCCTAAATTACCTTTATCTGCCACTTTTCTAAACCCCAAATGCATTTGAAATTATGAAAGCCTACGAATGTCTATTTTCTGTTGGTTGATTATCCAGTTGAATACATCTAAAATTAAACTGGAAAATCACCCATCTTACATCAATACACATTAAAAATGTAATAAAAATTTCAAGTGGCCGACCAGCAGCCAATTATATCTGTGTAAATTTATTTATTTATTATTTTTTATATCTGAAAATCTTCCTGGAACTTTAGAATTCTGCAACTTTTAAACAATTAAAGCTCGGCTAATTAAATTTGGCGTGTTGCTTGAAAATAAAATAAAAAAAGGAAGTGCGATTGCTAGGAGCACATTCCAAATGCATTTAAGTTAACGACAATAAATACTGATTGTTTCTCGTATACTGACAACAACAGGACAATCCCTTTACTAATTTTGCAAGTATCATATACTAATTACGATTTTTCTGAAATAAACATACTTTCAATACATTATTCTTTCCTCACAATATCGATATATTTTCATTTATCTACTACGTATTTTCCCTAACGGACAATTTGGCCTAACTTATATTTATAATCTGTAATCATAAGTGTGCCTTGCTCTAAACTAACTTGAAATGCTGAACGCGACTAAATGCAACATGGTTAAAACGAATTGATAAGGCGCGAGTACTTAGCGCTCAATTTTTTCATTTTCATCGCGCTACGCCGCAATCAAACCAAAAAGCTCCGGAATAGTTGAGCATAGGTATTGCTACACGAAACTTCTTGCACAAAAAGAAAAAATAATCGCTATTGCTCTAATCGTAAAGGTAGAAACAGTATGCCGACATTATAAACATTGCGGCAGCGCAGAATGCTAATCACACAGATCTCAAATTTAATTAACGCACGCCATCTAAATAAGGCTATTCACGAATGACGTTATAAATATCATGCGTGCAATTGCCTTGCTTGTCATGTTCGGAGCTTTATGAGCCTCCCTCGATGGGGTTTGAAGGAAATTGTAAATAAGGACGCGCACACGAGCAGTCATTATTCACGGCAGAATGGATATCAACACTATTCAAGCTGGGACACACGAAAGGCATATCGACAACTTTTCTATTACCTTTGCTTGTGAGTAGAGTCGATATTAATTTTTGAGTTCCGAACTCCGAGCGAAAGTTAGGGAGTTTCTTAATAATTACTAGCTTTTCTTTTCGCTCCTTTATTACTCCTTATTGACGTGCTAAATTATTACCCTTGGGGATCCAAGGCGTATTCTTTGTAATTGCTAAGGTGAACCTATCGACGTGATATTGTGATATTTTACCACATCCAGCATTAAGCATATTCGATTTGAAAATATATTTATTGTAAATATTTTCAAAAATGGTGCAACACTTAACGAGAGCTTTAAATTGTTAGAGTTGATGGAAATTCAATTTTCATTCAGAGGTCGAATTTAAGAACTTAACCGACACATGTGCCAGTAAGCTGAAAATATAAAAATGCAATCAACAAAACCACCGCATTTAAGATAGACAGAAACTTTAGTTCACCAAATAAGGCAAACTTGTGTGCGAACTTTGAAACTTTAGTAAACCCACAGAGATACGTGGGCGTATTCCCTAGTGTTTCAAGATCACAATATTCCCTTTGGAATATTCTCGTTCTACACAAGAAACAAATTCAGTCGTTACCTGTTGTTTTTCTTAGCGTAACGAAGTTTAATTATTTTTACCATATAAAGGTGTTCAATATCACTGCTTGTTCGGTAAAAATGAATCACGTCAAATCAGAATACCAGGAAGGTAATCAATAAATATATATACTAAATTAATTTACCATCGGTTGAAATGCCGTTTATATGAATATTAATTAAATAAGTACAATATAAGCAAAACAAGAAATTAGATAAATGAACTACAACACAACTCCCAACATAACTCATGTATCTTCATAATATTACTGCTGGTTGATCATCATTTTATTGCATCTATAAACAGTTAAAAACTTTCAGCCAATTTGTAACCCGGTACGATTAATTAATTAGTCAGTTTCTTAAAAAAACTTTTTCTGGTATGCCCTAAAAAGGAAGTGAAGTCGCTGGAGTATTTACAATTCCATAGGTAATATTAATAAGGGCCTATGCCTCTGTATAGATTTGGGAAATAAACCTACACCGTGGCGATGTTTTATGAAAATCGCTTTTACTACATTAGTAAAAAACATTACAGCTGTTCATTATACCCTCTAATTATATTTTGTATTGAATTATATTAACTATATAAATGGCATAATGTTTTCAATAATATACGTGCACGTAGAGGCGAATTGTGGGATGAATTGGCTCTCAGGTATGACTTAGAATATAAAAATAACTGCAAGCTTACAACGTACAAAGAGGTTTCATTTCCGTTCAGGTTTCAAAAGTACAATGAAACAATGAGAACTCTCATGTATTCACAAAAGGGCGAACAGTGGTATAAAAAGTTGTGTTCCATATAAATCCCTCCCGGAAATGCGTCAACCACATGAACACTTCATTTCTTCTAAATACAATTTTATATAATATTCAATCATATTTTTAATATGCGAAGAACATACGTATGTAAACTATGAAATAACGTAGAATATTAAATTGCTTCTGCCAAGTCTCTCTAGGAATGTTTTACTAGCATCCGATTATATTTATTTAGTAAAAGTTGTTTAAACTGAACACATAAATTGGTTTTACACTACATTGAAAATGCTACAACAAATTAGCGATATGTTATAATAATTCTCAATGCTTTCTGATAATTATAGTGTAGAATGTTTCAAAAGCAAATTTTGTGTTAGCTTGTTGAGGCCGAAAACAAATTTTATATCCTATTTTGACATTTACTCGGCATATCTTCTGCTGCATTACGTGAATCTTTAGCCCTTGACATGCGTTAGATGTCTGGAATATATTTTCTTTTTAGAATAACTTCCTTTTGATGAGTGAGTGCGCCTTCTCGATTTGTGTCCTTGTGGACCTTTTTCGTTTACAAGTAAATACACTATAACTGCAGTCGACGCTCTTAAAGAAAACCCAACAGCTGAAGACTATTTCGGTTCTACATTAAACCAAACCCACATTATCATAGGTAATAGGTATAAAAAGAGAACTAATTGATAAGGAAAGAGACGAACAGAGGGTAATGTAAAACACAAGGTAGTAGGACAATATTATGATATGAAGGTTTTCACGTGGAAAAACACAACAGGAAAATTAGCGCAATCCATAGTAGATTATATAGCATTAGGCAATATTCACATAGGGGAGTTGAGGATGTTAGAATATACAACCGATCAATATTCAGAACAGATCACATTCTATAATCAAGGATAGGATCTTTCCACCTAGGTTTAATCAAGAAAAAATGCACGAAGCTAAGGAAGAACAGTTGATGAACGAAAGGTTGTTTATATCGAGTAAAATTGGTTCAAAATTTAATGAAACCCGAAAAAAAAACAATCAGAAAAGCATACTATGAAGCAGTGGCGTGGCTCAGATGTAAGGACCTCTGGTTTGATCCTCACTTGCTTTAACGGCTTAAAAATTTCATATTGAGTTCACTGGAATTTCCTACCCCGGCTTTGGCAACCGTTGAGTATTAATACATAAACCTCTTCAAGTGGAATGGTAATAAGAAAGCTATGACGATATCAAAAGGGAAGTACAATTAAAATAACGTTGCACATTATGATGGTTAACTTAAAAAAAAGTATAGAAAACAAAGCAAGAAAAATAAAATCAACGGTAATAAAAATAAACAGCAGCAGCAGATTGAAGAAAAGTTAAATTATAGATAGGATCATAAAAACAAACGGAACACGGAAATTATTGTAAAGTATAAGATCAACAAATAAAATATTGCTACCACTAATAATAGAACAGCAATGGAAAATCTACTACAAAAACTGATTTATTGAAGCAGATCGAAATGAAATATATAGTTACATGAAATTATTATTCATTTAATAGAAACGTAAATTTATTATATTAACTTAGAGTTCAATAATTTACACTTTGCAAGTAATCACTAGCCGAAATATTAATACAAAACCAAACTAAATTATACTATTAACGGTATAAATACTATTTCTTGCCATAATGCTAGAAACAAACAGTTACACAGTTTGAATGCCAAAACATCATGAACAATGTTTTTCATTAGCTCTGTGTCTTGAAATCCGGAAACTGTTATTGTTCATTATGCGAAATCCGATGTCGAATTAGCCGTTTGATAAGGCTATATACAAAAAAATTAAATAAAAGACATGCAAGGGAGACATGCAGGGGATAGTATTTAAAAATAGGTTTAGGTAATGTGAAGAATATAATAGTAGCCATAAAATCCCAAAAAGCGTTTGATTTAGGAAGTATTAATATAAAGTTTTTGGCAAAGAAATAAATAGAAAAAGTGTATCCAATCAAAAACAGTTATATAATTATTACCAATCCACGTAACGAAAAGAAAAAGTTACGAAAACACCTATCAATGCATAGCTGTAACAAACATAATACTAATCACAAATGAGATAGAAGAACAATAATGAGAACAGTAGAGTAGAAGAAAAAAGTGGTTTCGAATTAAAATCTTTTGCTTATGATAGTTGATATAGGAAACTATAGGTACAGCAAGGAAATATTTATTATTTACAGATCTTAATAAAGTGTACGATAACGTGCCACTCAAAAAGCTGTAGGAAACAATGCAAAGTGCTAAGATTAATCTAATGGATTCTAATCGTTGCTGTGGTAAAGTTTACAGAGTCACCAAGGGTTTCAGACAAAAGTGCTGTATGCTTCAAATGCTATTGAATATAATATATTGCTATGATATCGGCTTTCACACCAGCAGTTGGGGGATATCATTGGTGTCAAGATAATAAGTTTATCTGCCACTAATCGTAATAGATAAATACTATAATATTGCAAGTGGAATGTAGCATTAATACCAGTGTCACACAAGATAAAACTAACACTAAAGGCATGCTCTTTCCTCAGAATATCACATTTAGTCAAAATAACTCTAAATCCAAGAAAATGTCGAACAACGATCAATGCACTTAAGTAACATCGAGAAACTATAAGTTGCTTTTTACTTGAAAATAATATCATCTTTGCTCTAATTATCTGCATACCTAATGCGTTAATTACGTAATGAACAAGCATCGCATAGGGAACATTGTTTTACAAGATGCCAATGACAAATTTACTGTTATGAAATATACGCTTAACAATATTTATGCGCCTAAAATCAATAGTGAAGCAGGTCCTGAAACATAAGTCTTCGTTCTGTCGAGAAAGGTAGATTTAAGAGTTCAACTAATGTAGCAAGCTCTTGTTCCATAGACCAGCTCCTACAATTGAATTTGAAGCAAGCCACTGGTATATCCGGAAGGTTAGTTTGGGTCAGAACCGATTTAGAAAATTTTGCAAGCGGGATCCATCACGCAGAAATGCTGAGTAGAGCAGAGCAGGTTCTCAAAATGGACCCAATAAAACTCTGCAAGGGAGACAGTGGAAGAAGCTCCGTTAAAACTGCTTAGCATAGAAAGTAGAATTTGTTGCAACGGGCACGAGGTCAGCAGATAACTTGCTATGGGCATTATACATATGACTTTTTCAACGAGTTTAATTGAATAAGTTTAAAAACTGTTTAGCAGTGTATGATTCAGTACTTCAAAGATAATGCAAAGCAAGTAACGCACAATGTAGTTGTTATGAATAAGTTCGTGTGGTCAAAAATAATTAACTGTCAGTTTGACAAAACGTTCAAGGACAAATAGGCAAATAGTGTTTTATTTTCTGTACCTCGATTCAAATTGACGCACAGAAAGTGTTTACAGCGATATTTCAATACAATTATTTTTGCATAAATGAAATTGTTTGCCTAAATAAAGTCGGTATTGTTGTTTCTATAATAAATGCATACAAAACTATATTCTACAATAGTTCTACCACCATTATATTCATAACGGGCTTTAGTTGTTGTTATACCAACCAACAAGAATATGGGCAGTTGACCTCATCGTCACAGATAGCGAACTCGAAAGCAAGTAAAAGTATGTTGGTAGTGTAAAAATTATATAAAAAACCATCTTTCTATTAGCGAGTAGGAAAATATTGTTTCCATTGGAAAATCCAGGTTACAGCAAGACTCAATATTATTAACCCGGCCATAATAGATATCAACCTTAAAAAATTATGTAATCCTAATTTTTGGCACAAGGTATGAATGGTCCTCGACACCGAAAGGTAAAAGAGGCTATATATCATGAATGAATAAATATTCCTTAGTACTGTAGGAGCGAACCTTTAAAAGCCATCGTCTCTGGGGTGCCTGCGTCGTATCAAGGAAGCCTTGGCAGTAGTTCTTTCTGAAATTTTACAACAGACTATAATTTTACATTCCTCACATCTACATTTAACAACATTTTTCTGTAATATGAACGGATAAGGTACTTCATTGTGATTTTTTTCTAATAAATACGCAGTTAATACTTCTAATTCTTGCTCCAAAGCCAATTATGACGCCGGCACCCCAGATACGAGAACTCTAAGGGTCGCTTCTATGGCACTAAGGAACATCTGTGCCAAAAATCAAGACTACATTATATTGTTTGAGGTTTCCCTTAAAATTTGTTTAATATTCCGGAACCTTATCTATACTAGAAGGTACTTATCATAACTCATCAATATAAAACCTGCAGAGCTGTGTTACTGTACATTCATCTTGGTCTTCATTTTATTGCAATATCGAGCAGAGGTGTTGCTAGGGACGATAAATATGATGAAGATGTTAAAGTGGTGCAATGTGGCGGTAAAATTTGGCATAAACTGTTGATATACGAATGGTATACGAGGGGCTTAAATGAATAGCCTAAGCTCAAATGCTTACATATAATAACGTCCTACAAAAACGAAGAGAAATGTGCAGGATCAAGATTAACTCCTGCTGACATTGAATTATGACAGCAATGTATATCTGTCAATAAATGAATTCATCAGCTCTCCGGCATCACTACATTTCACACAAAGTTAACCGGAATCGGTTCATCATGCTCAAGTAGTGTGTCTATTTCATCGCCTCGAAAAATAAAAGAGTGCGACAATGCCAAAGAAACTATATGAATCTGAAGTGCATTATATATGAAAGGAAGTTGAAGTTACAAGTCAGTTTCAAAATGTTTCTAGTATGACTTAATCCTGTTTACCTTGAGAGATATTCTTAAGACCATGGGCGAATGGGTTTGTTATTTTGGGGTAGTTATTTTTTACATATGGTGGAAACCGCTCCACATCACAATATCAAGAAATGACTTAAGTAACCATTATTAAGGTCTGTAAATGTCGTAATAGTGAAAACTTGTAGATCCAATTTACCACGAAAGTTAAATACGAAATTAATGTGGAAACATTTCTCAATACTAACAGGGTTGTAATAAAACTAATATTGTTGTTTTTCGAAAGGTAAGAAAATATTTTATTATAGGTTTAACATCGGTTTTAGCAATCCCTATGCAGATAATTATTCTGCATGCAAAAAAAACAAGTGTTCTTGAACAGGCAGAAGCACTTGACATACAAAAACTAAAAGTAAAGAAGCTTTATGAAATGATAAAGGAAACGACTCTGCAATCATAAATGTAGTTTTTGACATATTACAAGATCAATCATTACTCAATATTTTTGTAAGTGAAGTATTATTTATACGTCAGGTGTGACTTTATAACCTTAACCATTATTATTAGAGGTGGAAATGGAGTTAGTTGCCTTATGCATCTCTTGAATAATCTAGCAGATGAATTTGAAGAAATTTTTGATTATCGACAGATCAAAAACTTAAACTCCATCTGTTTTCAGATGTTTGTTATAGTCCAAATAAAATCACTATTTTAACTTCTTCGAGGGTAAAGCAAGCCACATCGTTATATCATCCACAAATACAAATTTATTTATTGCAGTCATTACCAAGTATTTCATTTTGAGATAGTTCTACATTAAAATCTTCATTGTACCGAATGTAAACTTTTCTCGATTTTATAACGTGTTCATTAAGAAAATCGTTTGGGGTGGTCTATGATTTATTAAACGTATGTCTAGATTTAGTGCAACTACTCTCAGTTGTCATGTTATCGGTCATGTCATTTTCGAATTCTTAATTAAGATAAAGATATATGGGTTTGAAGTCATGACGAACTCTAAAAGGGATCTGTTAATGAACACCCGTTATGCTCATCGTAGTTCTAGCAGACACATTATTATATTTCTTAACAAATTTTTCCACTCGTGCTATCGTAAGTACCTTATTACAACTGTGTAGGAAGGTACATAGGTACATATAAAATAACGAAGTAAATAAAGGTTAAAAGTTTTGTATGCTATGTTCAGAATGCGTATGGGATAAATAGCGGGAAAGGAAAAATGTTAAATGCCAGGATTAATTAATCATAATTATTATTAAAATATGTACTGACTGTTTAAATTAATGTAATTTATGGGAATAAAAGATGTTACAACTAAATAGCATAAATAATTTAACAATAAAATTAACTGAATTGCACCTAAGAATAATTTACGAATTTCAGTTGGCAAATTTAATTACTATTGTATTGAATACTAAGTAATATGTGAACGTCGCCTTAGATAATGTGTATTGGAATTTTAACGTATTACATAATAATACATAGTAGAACATCAATTATTTTTCATATCAAACAGTACGCAAGAAAAATGTTTTCAGGGCAAGAAAGTAACCCAGTTGTAACTTTCACTTTAAACTGTCACTGGGGACACCGAAAAATAATTTTAGTTTGTCCTTTGTCTCGCGCGAAGCTAACCGAGCCCTTAAAACATGATTTTGATAAGGCACATGAATGTCAGAAAATACAAGGCAGTTACCGTAAAAAATAATAATATTGGATCCTGTGGGATTGTACTACTCGAAGATAACACTTTTCTGGCTGCTCGGAACAACATTTTCGTTCGCATGAGCGACAGGCTGTCACTGTTGACCTTGGATCCGTATCGGTATGTTTGTTTTTGGATAATTGAATTTTTCACGCCCCACTAACAAAATTCAGTACATTCGTGGAGTGGCACACGAGCTGAGTTCCAAAGCGTTTGGCCGAACCATTAAACCCTTTCATTCGAAAGGAGGGTACCCCATTTTTGTAACACTGGATTTATTTTCCCATTCAATGCGAATTTTGATCGCACAATAGCGGGAGTGTATAATAGCATTTATTTTAAGACACTCTGTTAAATAAATCGTACGATTTTTGTTTAGACTTGGAATAGCACAATACACCGAGCGATAAAATAAAATTAAATTGGAACGATTTGTAAATCATCATAATGGGCGCGTAATACGTCAACATTAAATGTGAAATACTTTCAAGATTTAACAACTGCTATACAGAATATCAGTAAATTGATGTAATACATTTTAAATATAATATTGTGTTTTTAAGAAACCACAGATAGAAGTAATTAAATTATTCCAAGAAGTTGTTAAGATCTAGGTTTGGTGATAAAGAAGAGATTTGCAATAATTGTTCTAATATTCCTCGTATTGATTCCCAAATGTACGAAGGGGTATTGATACTTAGTTAACTAAGTGTCAATATCCCGATACTTAGTTAACCAGCATAGACTAATCAATAAATTAAACATATGTATTCAATGGAGATTAAGTTTTAGTTAACCGAGGACTTTACGTCTATGTGCGAGTGTGTTCTTAACAAAGTGTTTTATAGTGACTCTATACGCATAGTGTAACCCCCATGTTTCATGGAACTTCTTAATAGGATCGCAAGGAAAATCCAGAGAGAAATAACAATAATAATAATTCCTTAAAAAGTTAACACTATCAAACGAATTTCTTAACATCATGTATACATCAATAAATTCAATGCAGTGAGAAGCGATTTTCTTAATATCAGGGACGTAGATGAAATTGTAGTTGCTACAACGCTTTATGTAATCTACTTGTATGTCAAAATTATAAGAACTGAAAAGTTTAATGAAGATTTATTAAATGCTGTGGGTTGAAAAGTTAAAACATGAAAAGCCAACGCAAAGAAGGTGCCGATTACAACATGGACTGAAACATGTAATATAATTTAATATTGGGGAAGTGGAAGACTGGCTATGCCAAACTCCTACCATTTGTGTACCATTATGTGTATGCAATAAACTGATTTATTATTAAATATCTTCCAAAGATAGACACGATTTGGATGAGTTTTACATGAAGTTGGCAATGATTTAAGTATAAGTTTCCCGAAGGAACTGTAGCACCATAGATGCCCATTGTGGCTAATTATGATTATATATAAAACTTGCACTTTCTTTTTCTTAATCCAAGTGGTAGTTCATGACCAAAGAAATTTCAAAAAGAAAAGTAATTTTTAAAGAGGTTTTAGTAACCACACTGACAGGTTCTTTGATTTAATTGTAATCTAAGGATAATAAATCTTCTTTCTAACAAAACCTTATTTGCGTATGGTCACAGAAAGATGGTCTAGCATTTTCTCAGTATTTCCCCCAAATCCCGTTTTGTAAACCAGTAGTCCAGATTTCCGCCAACCATATGAGTAACCAGTTTTGTGCTAAACGTACTCAGAGTAGGATGTCCATAACTTGAAATTTTTTCAGAGCAACTTAATTCAAAAACGCTTTGCCCGGAGGACTAAATTAAATTAATTAACATGATCACTATGATCATCTGCGAAACCGTGTTTTCCGTGCAATTGAAATGCATTACGATCTTGGTGTTCCAGTGGAAGCTGCTACTTGTTCATTTTGAGAAAATTATTGAAAATTAAAAAATTTATCTCGTGGCACTGTATACACCCTCAAACTATCAAACCCCAACATACAGGCTACTGGCAGATTGAGGCCATATAGAGCATCGAGGTAAAACCATCTGCGTCATGCCGAGCTGCGCGGGTCTATGACGCGCGCCTTCAACGCATCCTCCATATTTGAATCCTCAGTCTGAATTCGAGATAACGCGGGCAAAAAAGCGTATAAAAGCACGCACTCCGAGCAGAATAAATAACTCTTCGAATTTGTCGGTCCTAATCAATCACCACTCCTAAACCCGAAAACACTACCTGGGTTGTGCACAAAGCGTTGGTTCAGGTGACGTGCACTACCATCCTTTCCAAAAACCCTAACTGAACTTGGCGCTGGTCTGTGACGAGTTTGGTTTCCGTCCATTAAACATCCTGTCTTCTCCTAGTGAATCGGTTGGCGCCGGATCGATTGACGAGTTTTCACCTAATCCACCGATCTGGACACTGACGCTAGTCCAGCTGACGTCCCATTTTCTCCGTAGAATATTTCGACCACCTTGTATATTATAACTCGAAACCTCCAAGTGTGGGGCATTGGATGCTACATTAATTTTACGACTTTCTGGCGGCCCGCCGTATAAGTCCCGAATTTTACTTTAGACGCAACTTCACGAAGCGGTCGCCGAAATAAACAATTCCAAAAGCGCCCGTTACAAAATTATATGAGCATAATCCGCACAGAGGAAAACTTCTCAGAAATTTGAAATTCTTCACTAGAGTACTCCTACCACCGACTAACCATGAGTTATTTTCAATAAATCGCAGCAGTTATTGACACGGGTAATGTTTGTTTTGTTCCCAGGTTTCAAATGTTAGCCATCTTTGAAACCTTCGTAGGAGGCGGAACCAGGCTCGCGACATCACCTATAGGCCACCAGTCGAGCTCCACGAGCGACATGGTTTCCAGCACGCTTTAGGCGTTTAGCTGTGTGCTGCACCTTACTGTTTTCAGACGTTTGAAGCAACTTAAATTAAGCGTGAGCTGCGAAAATGTGATTTCGCTTGCCGCCAAGTTAAATACCTCAAACATATGATTTTTTCTCAGGGTATCTCCACTATCTCCGTCGATCCACCCGATAGTTCGGTTTTACTTCGCTCTCTTGTTTGCGCTTATAATGACGGCTACTGTACGGTTTGATACCTATCCTCTCTATGATTACTCTGCAATTCATCACTCGAGTTGATTAATGCGCAACCCACTCTCGAAGCCGAAGTCGCTGACCAAGCTTGGCCTAACCATTGCCACTGGTAACCCGTCCTCAACTGGCCAGCTAGGCATGAAAACACCTGAGGCTTGCTGACCTCCAGCAGTACTCAAGTCGGTAGGCTTCATTACCCAATTTAATGAGTGTCAGTCTAAGGTTACCTTCACACACCTGCTACCTAAATTAATAGACTCCCCGACCCCGTTTGTTGGGTTGACCATCGAAGTTACTTTCGTGTACTTCGACTTCATATCCTGGCACCGTCTGGCGGCGCCAGAACTACTAAGAAAGTCAAGGAGAGAGAAGCCGAAACAGAAGGTTTTTAAAGTGCATCTCGTAGAGTATACCACTCCTCCTATGCTCTCCTAAGATGATATTTCTTTTAGTACTTATGCCGGTAGGCTCACCTACATCGTTCTAGGTCATAGATCTGCTTTATATGAGTATTCGCCGAGGCAACTTTTGTGCACGTACGAGTATATTCTATATCAGTGCAGTTAGTGGCTTCTCTTTGCGTTGCAGGATTGGGTATCTCCACTAGCTGTTTTACGTACCAGTAGCTCTCATGGAATCTACCATGCACTTGCTACCGTCAATCCATAGAAAATTACAGCTATCATGTGGCCACCTTTTGAGAATACGTAGCAGCTAGTCCCCTTCGCACCCAGTGTGAAGGCCTTTCTGCCATTCCATGCTGCTCTTCGTTGGATGTCGCTACTGTGTTCGTTTTGAGATTTCTTATTGACATATTATTCTATGTTTCTGCATAAACAAGGCATGATCAAAAATTATTTGTTTCACTACCTTATTTGTAAGTGATCCTTTCACTGTCACGTTTGAGGGATGTAGGAAACATTTACAAAAATTGTTACGGTTTCCTTGACAATGTATTTACTTCCCTAGAGAACTGAAGTGAATTACTTACATCCCGCATGTATTACAAAAGATAAGATGCCATGTCTTCCACTTGGTTAACACGAAGAAAACCATTATCGTTCGTACTATTATTAGAACAGGCGCCAGGGAAATCGTTAATAGGGCTTTACGTGCAATTCTTGGTACCAGCATTTTGGGCTAATGGGTGGGTGGGGGGCTGTGCTCTGAGTCTAACTTTAAGTTTTCGGATCGATCGAAGAAATTGTTTTTCCGCAATATCGAAAGAAGTGTTGAAAACGGTTTTTTAGCAATTTCTCGTTTCATGTTGCTCTGATGCTGAAATTGCATCAATACAAGTTTGTAGTTTATGAAATTCCTCACAACTTTTGGAAATACCTTTTTCTCGTGCGCTCAACAATTCAAAAGTTGTTACCCCATAAAGCCAAGAAATTAAGGGTTGAAATGAGTTTTACGTAAATATATCGCTTTCAGTTAATCCTACGATAAAAAATAATCTTATATTTTTTGTAGAACAACTAATTTGCATAAAATTTGTGTATGAGTATTTTTCCATTTGGACAATTATTTACCGATCTACAGCGCCGCAAATGTCGCAAGTCACGTAAACCGTACATTTAATGTGCACTTTCGAACGGCCCTGTTCCTTTGAGGTACAGTTTGTAGCGCGTCTTTTATGTGGTTTTCCCGATATGCCTACTCCACGAAGTGTATTTCTAACAGTCTCACACTTCCCATAGTCTTTTTGATGGACCGGGTTCTGCATCGTTGATCCCATTCATTGCAGAATAGTTGATTTTATCGCCCTTGTCAAGTTGTGTTTCCTTTGAAAAGAACTCGGAAAGAGAAAATATGTCGTCATAATTGATGTGATATTCGTCAACATCTGTAGTAAGCATTCTGGAGAATTCCTGCACGTTCTCACAGGATTCTCCGGCGGAAAGCAAATGACGGTGCACTTTAAACCAGCTTTGCGACAGCCATAGGCCTTTCCACATTTGGTCTTGCACCCGTATGAAATTAATTTTATCATTGCAAGAGGCGCGGGAAGTGTGTAAACGTACGGTCACTTTTCTTTCAGCCCCATCTTCCCGCGGGTAGAGTGTCACTAAACTTAAACAAAATAAAAATTTATATTCAAAATGAACGATTCACGACTTACCATATGAAGAACAATCAACTCGGTTATTCTGTTATTTGATTAATTTTTTGAATCTAGAGTGCAGTGTGTTTTTCTTTGCAAGCCCGGAAAACTGAATACGAAGAATACATCATGCGTGAAACACGACGATGCTGTATCAAAGCATATCTTGTTTTTGCATGCATTTTCTGGTTATGACACAACATCGGCTGCTTACGGTATGGGCAAAGTGAAATTTCTTAAAACCCTAGAAAAGACACCTAACCTGGAATCTGCAGTGAATCACTTTGCACAGAAAGATGTAGACGACGATATCATCGCATTAGCGGGAGAGCAATTCTTTATTGCGTTGTACGGTGGAGACATCCATAAAGACAAGTCAATCAACTTGCTGCGATACAAACACTTCGCGAAATCCCTTGCGAATTCAACGTTTAATCTGGCATCCCTGCCACCTACAAAAGACACGGCCAAGATGCACGCATTCCGGACATACCATCAAGTTCAATCCTGGCTTGGAAATGACACTCTACCCGCGGAAAGATGGGGCTGGAAGAAACGTGGCCGTACGTTTACACCGGTGCCTAGCACTGAGCCTCCCGCGCCTACTGCAATAATTAAATTAATTTTATGCGGGTGTAAGACCAAATGTGGAAAAGCTTGTGGCTGCCGCAAAGCGGGTTTAAAGTGCACCGCCATTTGCTCCATATGCGCCGGGGAATCCTGTGAGAACGTGCAAGAAATCTCCAGAATGCTTGCTACAGATGAAGACGAATACCACACCAGCTACGAAGATGACATATTTTCTCTTCCCGAGTTTGTTTCAAAGGAAACACTACTTAACCAGGGCGACAAAATCAACGATTCTGCAATGATTGGAATTGACGATGCAGAACCCGGCCCAACAAAAAAACCAAGGGAAGTGTAGAAATAGACTTCGTAGATTAGGCCTATAGGGAAGACCACGTAAAAAAAACGCGCCACAAGCTGTACCTCAAAGGTGGTGTGGAAAAAAGTTGGTGCAACACACTCGAAGGAACAGGGCCGTTCGAAAGTGTACACTAAATGTACGGTTTACGTGACTTGCGACATTTGCGGCGCTGTAGAACGGTAAATAATTGTCCAAATGGAAAAATACTCATACACAGATTTTATGCAAATTAGTTGTTCTACAAAAAATATAAGGATATTTTTTATCGTAGGATTAACTGAAAGCGATATATTTACGTAAAACCCATTTCAACCCTTAATTTCTTGGCTTTATGGGGTAACAACTTTTAAATTGTTGAGCGCACGAGAAAAAGGCATTTCCAAAAGTTGTGAGGAATTTCATAAACTACAAACTTGTACTGAAGCAATTCCAGTGCCAGAGCAACAGGAAACGAGAAATTGCTGAAAACCGTTTTCAACACTTCTTCCGATATTGCGGAAAAACAATTTCTCCGATCGATCCGAAAACTTAAAATTAGACTCAGAGCACAGCCCCCCACCCACCCATTAACACAAAATGCTGGTACCAAGAATTGCATGTGAAAATTCCCTGGCGCCTGTACTATATCCATTTTTAATAAAAATCAATCACATAGCTCACAAAACAGCATTCGCTATCCAATTCCCACATTCTTTCCAAGAATTTTTCACAGTGCGTTTATAACTGTCAAACAAAACGTCACAGCGCTATAAGGCTACTACAATTTAGCAAATGTTATAACATTACGCCAGGTATTACCTACCATTTACTTTACATAAGGAAACATTGGTAGTGAAAAAAATTATGTACTTTACACAGGATGTAGGAAGATTTACACCACCTCGTACCCTGCTGCCCCGGTCCTCGGTAGTGTAAATCTTACCTACATCCTTTGTAAAGTAATATACTATTTATGTAGTATGGCTATGGAATAATTTTAATTTATGAATTCAACTACGTATATACTTAAATGTAAAACTCAACATTTGATTTTTAAGTGACTCATAGTTGCAGTAGTAAATTAGAAACTATTTCATAGCCATATTAGATGAAAATAATTGTTATCATAAATATCATACCAAATGTCGGTTGCACGAGCATATCATTTGTGCTGTTGTCTTCTAACTACGTAATCGTCTTTACTTAATTGCGGATCTCACTGAAGTATGTAATATCTTAATGTACAACACCGTTCTAAGGAAAGATATTGCGTCTCTTTGCAGATATACACTTTCAAAGAATATTATTTATTTAAAAATGTAATCCGACCTGCCTCAATAATCCTTTTACCTTCACTGCCATTGTGACTTACAGCCCTTCGATTCTTAGGTTGCCATTCGAGTCTTTGACAGAGCACATTTATTAGGGAACAAAAATAATCTGGTGCTATTCTTAGATTTCCAACACTTTTATAAGGAAGTCTGATAATTGCACGTGGCATTTAATGATCACTCCTGCAATTTATTTCTTAGAAACGAGAAAGGAGCTAAATCAAGAGCAATTTTACGTTAGTGTAGTTTCAAGCGTCATAGAATATGTTTGGAGCAAAGGAATTTTATAGATGCTAATGAGTACACGACGTATTCATTCGGTTAAGTATCATCATATTTTTTTCCCTTTTATTGTTAAACTCCGACAAGCTAGAAAACTACTTCACAATTACTGTTAGTGCAAAATCAGCTTGAACTGGTAATACGTTTATTCCCTGAAGCTATTGTATTAGCCATAATGAAACTTAGGTTCTTCTGACATCCGATGTTGCTGTTTAGCAATTTAAAATAATGTTAATTTATGCATGGTATAAAGAATACAAGGTGAAACGTTCCCGGAGATGCGTAGTCGTTCAGATAGTGGAAGGGAGATGTCAACCAATCCCCCTTGTGCCTACACAGGAAATCTATTATGGCCGCGATCATGGTGTAACCATGGACGCGTTTGTATATTGTTGCTGGCACTGTCAGTCGATGTCAAATTCGAGGTTAGCAGGTTAGATTTTTCGTCAGTCTGACACCAACTGACGCAAAACCTAACCTCGAATTTGACATCGACAGCGTCTTCAACAATACACTTTAGTGCTACCAATTGTGCCATTTCTGGGCCCATGTCCTATTGGTTGAATTTGAGGTCCACCCACACTCTACGGAACGTTACACCTTGTATTCTTTACACCATTAATTTATCTAGCTATTCAATATGTATATATACGAGTACAATAATGGGTATATGATTTTATTTTATCCTATTATATTATTATGACAATAATTCCTTAGCAACGAGTTGCGTTAAGATGTATTTAGCAGCACTAGTGTTGTTAAGAAAAATAACATAACCATACTTTATTAGCATTTAATCACATGTTGACAGCACTGAAGTGTATTGTCAGTCTATGTCAAATTCGATGTTAGTAGGTTAGGTTTTGTTTGTTATTTGACACAAACTGACGCAAAACTTAACCTGAAAATCTCAAATTTAACATAAACTGACAGTGCTACCAACAATACAGTATTGAGTTTTTATCTTACTAGTGATACTACCACTCGCTGTTGTAAGTGTCATCAATAACCATTTTTCCATTTTTTAAGAAGATTAGTATTTTAGGAGAAAATAAACCGTGTTACGATATACGTAACGTTATCTCCTTTCTACATTACTCGAGAATTTTAAAGAACTCGCTCCTAACGTCGCTCTTTCATTCAAACTATTCTCTCGTAATGTAAAAAGCTTGGTAACATTACTTGCATCGTAAATTACTATTATATTATTTGAAACAGATTAGTATGATTATATTTAGTAATACCATAACGTCGGCGTTATTTATATTTCAAAATGAATTGTGGCTTTGCTGCAGGTGATCCTGTATTACAATATTATATCTCCTGCAATAAAAACAGTCTCTGATTGTACTAAATCAACTGAGCATCGAGTTCATAACTTTATTTACTATGCTAATTGCAGTATGGCAAACGTTTAAAAAATTGCAGAATTTTAATGTTCCCGTGTTGGCAAATGATAATTACCGGAGAATTATTAAATCGTTATTCCATCCTTTTATTCGGCAATCAACTGCAATGCGGGTGTATTATTGTGGCAAACCGCAGATTGCAATGTCAAACCTTCTGGCTATAAAAACACCACTGTCCTACCATAAATCTTGCATAACTGGAAAACACGCTCGATATAATACACCTATCCATCATTGCGTGGTAATCAATGTATGTTTGTCCTCAGGGCTATTTTCGTACTCCCACATGGATTTCGAAGTGGATCGCGACCCTGGACCAACGGGAGATCCGTCTCTGGCAGACATGACACGCTCAGCGCTTTCCATCCTGGTTAAAAATCCCAAAGGATTCTTTCTGTTTGTGGAGGGTGAGTTTGCTGGACATGCTTTTGCTATTTTAATCGTGCAATGTAGATCACCCGTAAGCTTGATGAAATATTAGCTTATTAGACTAAGCGAATTACCAAAAACCCTGTTAACGCAATTAAATGCTGACAACGTCCTTGCTGGAACTTTGCCATTAGCTGTCGTTCCTGAATTTCCAGTTGTATATTACAAGCAGCGAAATAAATTTTAGATTAATCTAATCTTGGTGTTCGTTTAAATTGCTTAAGTTTACTTTATTTTACAGTAGCTTATAGACTACTGAGATTTGATAAAACTATTTTTACTTTGGACTTTATTTATGCATATATCAAAAAATCTAACGGTAATTTTTTAAGGTTGAATTTTTCACCTGTTATGAGTAATGTATTTATAAAATTATTTCTGACATCAGGCAACTACAACAAAATATGTGCAGCACGAAGTCGGCCGAAATTTTCTGGACAAAAAAAATGGCGAGGGAGATTACTTCCACTTTCGCTTACTTTTAAAGTAAATGAGAAGTGAAATTTAATGACACATATATAAAAATAGGAAAGATTTAAACGCACTATTATGTTGAATCATAAGATTAGTACTATGCAAGTCGATAAATTCCTGTTTAGTTTTTTAATTCTTCTATTTTAAGTAGGAGATTATCTGAAGTTCAAGTGATAAAACAGTTTGTTTACTATTGTCACCTCTATTTCCAGCCAAATTTCTCAGTGAATTGGAAAGTATACAGTTTACCGTTACTGTCGTAGTTTCAAGTAGTATAAATAGAGTTGTAAATAGGGATTCGAATTCACTTCTGTGGATTCAGAACATTTACAAAAAAAGTCTGTACCAAAAGAACACAAGAGTACAGGTGGCGGCTAAAAATGTTCATTGATAAACTAAATACACATGAAGCAGTCCAAAGTCAATATGTTAAAATTTAAGAATTAGAGCAAGAATATTAGTTCATAAAATATTAACTTAGTATATCTACCGCTAGGCTCCATAGCTCAGTAATAAGCATGCTGGCTACTGATCCAAGGGTCCAGAGTTCGATACCCGATCTCGGTTTTTAAAAATAAAAAAATGCGGATGAAAACCTCTACAGAATGCCATCATTCGGAAGTGATGTAAAGCCGTGGGTCCCATGGTACTACGATGTGTAGCATGTAAAAGATCCCTTGCCAAGGTTGGAACTCCTTAAGTCTCGGCAAAATTCTAAGTAGGAGTAAGGTACCTGGTACTCTGCATGCCTAGACCTTGTCCACGGGGTTGACATGCTAGACATGAGTCTCCCCACAAATATTACTACTACTGCTACTACTAGTATATCTACCTAATATTGCTCTAACTCCAAACGTACAAAGAATTGTTACAGTAATTGAAACAGTACTTCATTATATGATGCGGTTCACGTGACCCACTGTTGTAAGCTATACTGAAACAAAACGTTTGCTTCGCTTCTTTGTCGAGACGTATAAATTTAAATGAGACGTTTCGTACGCCATAGTGTCTTGGTAATTTGTTTGCCCTGTTTGTTTACCTTGCTGTATTAGTATGTATGAAACTGTTTTAATTACCCAGTTGTGGCTACAAACTGTCACTCTTTGGCAAAACTGGTCTGCACCTACAGTGTTCTCGAGGTAAAATTGGCTTCAAACATTATGTGCACAAGATAAAATCAAGAAGAAAAAAAATAGGATTAAATTCTAGAATTAATAGCCATTCCTACACCCAAATGTAAATTACAAATCGACACTCTACGGTCGATATATAGCTTAGAGCTGTTCGCATTTACATTTAAAAATACATAAAACAATACTAAATTACAACGTCAAAATAATCTACTTAAACTAAGAATGGTATTCGAGGGACTATTCAATGAACCAAACTATTTTTCCAAATTAGTTTTTAGTAAATCTAGCAACAAACCATGCAATTTCTATAGTAACGGAACTGCTAGGACAAAAAACCGAACAGTTTGCATGAAAATACATGCAGTGGAATAATTAATGCATAATGATAAGCCGTAAATGTTATACGTTCTCAACAATGTATTATAATTAAATAAATGTCTATGGGCTAAAGGCTGATCCTTCTTGTTTTGGCATACGTAGTAAATATAAGAAGAAGTAAATATAAGTGTACCTTATTAATTAGCGACGCGCCGTCCCAACACAAATAGCGCAAAAATTGTTTATGTTTCGCCCCCAAATCAACTGAAGCCTTTCCTGCCTCGTTGCGGTTCTACATCAGCTGAAGTGTTGCACTAACAGTATGACGCAACGCTTTATCCTGCTTGGGCGAATTCAGCAAATACGCTTACGTAGCCTTTTGGCGCGTAATTCGCTCTCTACTTTGATTGTACAATGAGCTGTAACAACAGTTTATTACTTATTACGGCTTTAGATTTTCTCTATCTTCTTAGGCCGTACATTCACTCGAAAAGTAGAAGTACAGTAACTAAACTTTCTTTTATCTGGATGCAAGATCAGCAGAAGATCACTTCCGAGGGCCGTTGGAAGCTGCTCATAAAATATTTCGTAAGTTGACAAGATCGCTTGGCTTCTTCGACGTTTGAATGACAGCCGGAATAGTGGCTTCTGCTATGGGCTGCTACGTCTCGAAAAAGTTTCTCTTAGTTGGCAACCCCAAGGCTTCGCGTGGCGTCCCTGTTTTCTTGGCCGACACACACGGTTCACTTACTGGCGAGCGACTGCCCCTCGCGTCTATCTGGCGCGCACGGATTGATTTCTTTATTAATCACCGCAACGACTGCAATCAGCTGGGTTGCCTGCACATCTCACTGGTAGGCTTTAAATGCCCAATTATTACAATATTGAAATACCGCTTAGTTTTATTCTTAACAAAATAATGGTTGAATACCAAAGTTATTAAAACACTAAGGTGTTACGAACCAGACCGTTACAGGACCCCACGCGGAACTTTATGGGATATTTCAGGCACTACCACGTAAGGGTTAACAATGTATAAAATCAAAATACATTTTATTTTGTCTCTCCGAGAGTATAAAACTATATATGTTACAAATCATAAGCAATTTTTATAATTATTTTTAAATTAGCAGAAAAAAGGAAAAATAACGAAGTTATTGTACAAATTTAATTTTGCAATTTTTTCAAACACTGTATATCTTACAAAGAAACATTCTTAAATAGAGACAATTAGGTAATATACAGGGTGTCCCGCAACATGACGGCCATGGCTTAAAGGTGTGTTGCTAAGGTCACTTTAGGCCAAAAATGTCTTACGAAAGGATATCCACAATTCATACCAAACAAAAATACAAGCATCTTGAATTCCAAACATTCGTAGGTATTGATTATCAATTTCACGAAAATAAACTCATGTTGACCATGAACCTTTACCCTGTTTACCCTGTTAGTAGTATGTCTAAATCAACTGAGAAAAGAGCTTACTGCTAAGATGAAGGATGCTGCAGCAACTATTCGTACTGACCATGAGACTCTTCGAAGAAACTCTTCTTCAACAGTAACACAACCTTAAGCTATCGCCGTCACATCGTGGAACACCCTCTATAATACAGTTTTAAAAAACATTCCTATTCATGATGTTAGAAATTTTGAGAATCGAATTTCCTGATCTTCTAAAAATTACACTTCTTTCAAAAAAATTAACAACAGTAGTAAATAATTGAACAATATGTGATTTTATTCAATAAAATTAAATTTTTGTTAAACAAATGTAAAATAATGCGGAAAACCAAAAATCATAGAGTAAATTGTTACATCCGGTTTGCCGATATAAACCAAAAGTTATTGTCATCTCTTAATTTATATTAAAAAGATATTCATTTTCACTCCGATCGATTAAACCGTCTGACATGTACAGAGGACATAAACTAACAGACAGATATCACTTCCAAAACCACTTTTTCTGAATGAGAAGATACGAAAACGGATATATCCGCAAGAATATCGAGTTCAAAAATATCACGAATGCTATAGTTTATTTGACGAAGTAATAGTTATCTATATATTATATTACAAATTATCCAAGAAACAAATTGAGCTCCCGAGGCCGTCAGGCCAAGAGGAATCTTTCATCGAGCACGTTATTTGTAATAATAAACTCGTACCATACAATATTTTACCCAATAACTCAATAAATACCAAAAACGCATACATTTTGTTTTGACAGTTAATAAAAGTCATACTGGCAAATTAGACGGTACCGAGAGACCAAATAAATTTATAATTGAAGTCATGTGTGATTTGTGTTATACGTTGGGTAGTACTAAACTCGATTCACTATAGTCCCGGATTCTCACTGTCAAAATCCAATTAAAACCAATCCTTTATATTATGGTTAATATTTTTAAGTCAAGCTGTGGGTAACTAGAAACAACTAATTAAATTACTAATATCAAAACAGTAAATTATAGGTTATGACTTAAGCAAAAATCGAGGCAAAAATAAATAAAAATTTCCAGGTAACAAAAACGGAAATTTGAAAGATTATGCTTTTACGTTGTCCAACCTAGTAGTAACAAACAAACCAATAGAAATTCTACAGTGCTACCATAAAACGTATTTTTTGACAATCCTCGGCTATAGTGTTGCGACCCGAACTTTACGGGCACAACGAAATACCGGCGGAGAATCACGCAAGTCGTCGAGGTCGTGAACGATTGAACACAACGAATATAATTGTAATAACACTTTATTTACAATATATACAACAATGTAACACTAATAACGATAAAAGCGGACTGCATAATTACAAAGTTAAAATTGCCGGTACTGAATATAGAGGAGATGTATCAATTTGTTTTGTTTTGTGACGTTGTAACGGTATTTCGGCTCTAACTTCAGAAAAGTTTCACATCCTTGTATGTTATGTGCTTGTTTGCAATTTGCACAGCGCACCTTATTTGTAGCTAAACGCGACGCATCTTGTAAATTATTATTTTCCCTTATCTTGGAACTGTTCACAAATGTTTGTCGTTTGACCGGTTCTTTTTTAAAGTTAAGCGCCCCTAACAACTGGCATCAGTTTGTTAAAAAGGCCAATAAATCTTCTAACATCGGAATGTCTTGGGTAACAGAATTTTCCCATTCGCGATTTGACATGAAATCAAGTTTTGATGCCACCAAATATATAATTAGGCTATCCCAATGATGCGTGGGCAAGCTCAAAGATTTTAGGACTTTTAAATGTAACATTACCTTATCTATTAGGTTTCGTAATGACTTGGATGAATCTTTAATTACATTATCCAAATGGAACAATGCGTCAATGTTCTTTTTTATAATTAAACGTTTATTCTGATATCTGTTGGTTAGCAACAATCGCGATTTGATAATTATCGTGGGTAATTGGAAGAGAACTGACCAACTGAAGCGCCTCCTACCTTAGACACGATTTTAAATAATGAAACCGTTGCAAGTCGTTTATTGTCTCGTTTTTATATACCAACGTTTCGAAAGATTCGTAAAATGATAACCAGTTTTCACAATTCCCTTAAATTGTGGTAAATTTAGAGCTGGTAGTTTAATTTGCGTCTCAATTGAATTGTTTGAGGACGCAGGACGAGGCGTGCCTACCTCTCGAGTGAAGCCATTCAGCTTTCTTAATAATTCATTAATATCCGCCATAAGGGCAAGATATTCATCGAAAAAAATCGAATCTACCATATTTGCATCAAATTCTTCAATTTGAAATTGGATGCTATCAAATTCATCATTCAGAGGTTGTACTTGATCTTTAATAGTATTTAACTGATCAACGTCTAACTCGTCACTGATCTTATTTCTAAATTTAGTTAATTTAGATTTTAGCACTGTGCGCTTGCTAAGCAGTGCGTTAATGTCTGCCATTTGAAATAAAGCGTAATAACTTAAATAAAGTAATTTTACTGACGTCACTCAAAAAGGGCAAACATTTATGAAGAAATTTCTTCAATTAAATTTTCCTCGACGCTAGTAATTAATAAACCAATTCTTCACGTTGAAAGAACGTATACAACATTAAACATGCGACAAAGGGAAATTAAAAACAAGCGGTAGGATTGGAGACTACTCACTCCAAGAAGTTGACGCTTTTTGTAGGTACTGGGGACTCCACTGGCGTCGAATGATGCTGCAGCTTCCTCCGATGAATGCCATACACCGCAAATGTGGAATCCAAGGTATACTTGGTTCGAAATTCGGTTCGATATGACCAAAATATGTTGCGACCCGAACCTTACGGGCACAACGAAATACCGGCGGAGAATCACGCAAGTCGTCGCGCTCGTGAATGATTGAACACAACGAATATAATTGTAATAACACTTTATTTACAATATATACACCAATGTAACACTAATAACGATAAAAGCGGACTGTATAATTACAAAGTTAAAATTTCCGGTACTGAATATAGAGGAAATGTATCTCCCTCGGTGTCTTAAACGAGCCCAAGGAAACTCGAACACTCGTTAAACCACCCCTTTAGGGGTAGGGGGAAGAACATGCTTGACCATTGCAAGAGAGAGCTGCATTTCGCCGCAAGCTCTAACAATAGACTAATGACATCCGTCTAAAACTGCAGATGCTATTTACAAATGACATGCAAATTGAAGATTAGAACTTTAAGTATGGTAGATTGCTGGACAGCGGGAGTTGAGCAAAACTTAAAATAATCTGGCTGCAGCTTCTAATGCCACGAAGAATTTCTACGATTATTCTAAAGAAAATATTAAATATGATCCTTCAACATAGTGAATAGAGTTAAATAGTAATTTACTATAAAAGCTGCGTAACGCTATACCTTAGTCATAGGTGGGGCAGAGTTAAAACGCGAGTGAGCGAGTGTTTTAAGCCCTGTGAGTGACTAAAGATGCTTTACGCATGTGTATCTTACAATATTTTATCTACGATAGAATCTAGAAAACACTGTAAATATAAAAAAATATTTAAATGTAAGGATTACTAGCAACCGGTCGTAATTTTTCGTGGTTAAAAATTTTAGAACACGTTGCTACTGACGACGTAAACTAATGAAAGCATGTTATTAAACAGTCTTTTTACAAACTTAAAACTGCCAACGAAAAGTCAATTTTACACACTTTCGTAGGTAATTATGCATACCTTTGAAGAAAGTCATATAAAATATGATAGTTGTCAAAAGTTTGTGTGGTTAATATCACAAAGATATAATATTTGTTGATAGTTAGCGACCGGGACCACCTCTATGCCCTCCCACACGCTCATAGTGCCCGTTTGTAAATTTTAAAAGTGACCTGTGCTGCGGTGTGGATTTGTATACCAAACATACACACATACTTTGAATTTTATATATAAAGAAAGAAGAAGAAGAAGAAGAGAAGAACTTCAGATTACACTATGGAAGAATTAACTACTTCTAAAATTCGCAAAATAAACAAAAGTACTAGGTGATCACAGATCACATGTTATTAATGATATCAGAATTTATGTTATTTTATACCCTAGAGACTATAACGCATTAAACGACGCAATATGAAGCAATAGTTATTATATAGATAACTAGTAGCTAGGTGTTGATAAACATATTATTAAGAAAGACACGTAACTACTACTGAATGGGACCAACACATAACAATACAGGGTGTTTAGTTTTCGAGGTACGATAGGCAACATTGGTAAAAATACCTCGATCAACGCTAAATCACAGCGCGTCGGATGGTTGCGTTATTTGATGTCAGCAGCGATGCATATCAAGTAACATGATGCACTTTTGATGGTGTCTGAAGTCGCTTTGAATCAAATTTAAATGTGTTTAATTGTTTCAACTGAGCACTACCATCCGTTTTTTTGTTTTTATAGATTTTCTAAAGTACAGGAAAGTTCAGGGGGGTTGGCCGAACGGCTTTGCTCATTTTGTATAGATGCCAGATGCAATGATGACAAACAAAAGTGCATGCGCATAACGTTCCAAAGGTTTGTGCCTAGATGGATATCATTTCTAGTAAAACTTTTGAAATGACAGCACTCTATATAGTAATGGTAAAGTGCGAAGGGAACAAATATTTTATTATACTTTATTATAAAAATAATTGCGACTAACCCGTAACTGTTTTGATGAATCGGCCCAGGTAACAGTTGCAAAATTGAATGATTTTTTTGACAGTGGTCTATTATGATATGTTTTTTTCCACTGCCTCGAGTGTGTATCACACAACGTTTCGGGAGTTTCTGATCTACTTTCGTCCTCAGGTGAATGAACTCTTGGTTAGTCCTGAGAAGGACTGATTTTTGTACGTTTTTTATCACTTACAGTGGTGCATACCCAGGGTTTGAACCCGAGACCACTGATCGCTGTGATTACTAGTCTGTCACTCTTACCACTAGGTCACCAGCGCGGCCTAGTGGTAAGAGTGTCAGACTAGTAATAGATTGCACAGTAGTAAACGCATGGAAAATAATATATAACATTGCCAACGATTTTCGTCTGTCCCAATTAGAATTTCGGTAATTTTTGGTTTTGTCCTCGATAAAGAGCCATAGCAGATCTACACCCTCAGAGCCGATATAACAGAAATCGGAAAAACTGCTACCCGCAGCACCGTCTACATCTTGGGGTCGTTCTTCTCGAGGAAGTTTGCCATGTGCAATAAGATTTGATAACAAAAGTGAATAATACTACTTTTTTAAATAATTTTCGTGGAGTCAAGTTGTACACCGAAGTTTTAGTTTTAGTTCATATGTTCTGCCAGAGTATCATTAACGAACCATTATTTTTCTTCTATATATTGTTATTGTTATTATTATTATTTTATATATTTTTTAATTTCATCATAAATAAAGCATACATATACATTTTTTAACAACATTTTAATTATTTTGGTGCTTGGCCATGAATGGGTTAAGAAAGAAATATATAGAATTAATAATTTGTACATAGCGCAGGCTTTATCCTGGCCAAAAATGGGACCCAAGAGATACAGGCTCCTTCGGTTATTATTATATATTATATATTTGGTATTTAAAAATTGATGTACTTTGCATTCACATGTGCGTCCCTTTTATTGTGTCAGTATTAGAAACGTGAAAATATTTTTACACCTAAATTCTTTCGATTTTTAAAATTATTTGGTGCCACAACGTCCGCTTGTTTATTTTTACTTTAACTGAGATACAGAAAAGTAACAATTTGCACATAATTCAGACTTTACTTTTGACGAAAATTAAACTCATAAAATACATCGTGAATGCCGTAAATCAGAAAGAGGTGTCAACGAAAAAAGGTTCTATTTAAGGCGTGCGGGACGCACGGAGACTAAATGTGCTCTATAGCCCATGTAGGAATAGCCAATTCGCTTACAATATCTCACAAAACGCTAGAGTAGCATACGCAGCCGCCGCAGCTTCGAATTCAACCTCCGGTAATGATTTTTTTTTTCATTTGAGAATGTATGTAATTTATTAGAAACGTGAAGATATTTTTACCCCTAGCTTAATTTGATTTTTAAAATTACTTAGTGTCACAATATTCACTTACGAGGGAAGTTCTGGGTAAAGCCTTTTACATATTTTTTTTAACTTAAACAGACGCTATAAAGTAGTGCTCAGTGTACTAGCCGTATTGAGCTATCACATTGAAGGACATCTACTACAATACTGCAATGTGAATGCATGCTGAACTTTCTGAGTCGTTAGAGGAAGTTGAGCTCAATTTATAGAGTGCATCATTACAAATGCATTCATTCTTGTAAGGGGTTGAAATATTATGTCTTTATATTTCCTCTGATGCTGACGGTAAGCTGTTAAGGACTTCAGAAGCTCCTTGCGATTGATCGTTATTATATCCATAAAATATATTTTTACTAAGCCTTAAATGGAAAAGTAATTAAAGTACGTATATCTCTATTGTAATGTAAAGCCTTAAACAATAAAGAAATTCAGAATTACAACTGCCTCTTAAACTCTCTAAAATATCCAGCTTGCTTGTTCAAAGTATAGAAGTCGTTTATCTTAGGATTGACAGCCTTTGATCTTAATATAACCTCCAGCAGAAGTTATAAGGGTCACTACCATCCCCAGTTTGCTGAATGAAAGCTCTGTGTAAAGATGTGCTGCGTAAACTTTTAAAAGCAAATACTTCAGCCTAAAGAAACATTTTCTCTGTAAAATGTACAGTTTGTGGTCACAAAGTTAAAAGTTGGTAGATATACCTAACAGCTTTCTTAACCTAATGCTCATTTCTGCGCTAAATATATGTTTTAGTAACTAATTTCTATTTTCCACTTTATATTATCTGATCTGATTACGACATGGTAACATTAGTTGAAACGTGGACATACGAATTATTCCAACAGAATTTTTAATAAAGAGGGCTTATATAACGGTTTTCTATTATATATTAAAAGCAATAGATCCTATTCTTAAATTAATATGAGCAACACTTATTTGGAAGAGCTGTGGTTATCTATTAAAATTGCAAACAACAAAATGTTTTTTCCTGAAATCGTTAACAAAACGGGTCATGTCGAGACTCAGTTTGATCTTGAAAGTGTCACTCTGCAGTACTAGTAACTTTTAACATTTTTGCAAGACTAGTCATTTTTACTTTACTTTACCTTGGTGACCGGTCACCGTGCGCCTTTATTATGCGATAGAATTTTACATAGCATGAAAGCGTCCATGCTTGACTCGAAGGCTTTGAAGAAGTACTCGGACGCTTGGCGTCCTCGTATTCTTCAACAAGCTTCCTCATCTGCAAAGTATCACTTTCATGGCTTGTAATGTAATATACTATTTCCCGATCCTACAAGGTAACATATTTTTCATGCACACTAATTGATTTAATAATCATTTCTAAGGAGGATTTGGTAACCCAAAGTGGTGTGATAAGTGTGTCTGACGTTCCTGACCATTCATTCTTTTTTTTTGTAATTTGAGCTTTAAGCTAACTGCTGATCAACCGTTCTTAAAAACGTTTCGAGATTTTAAAAATTTTGATCATGATCGTTTTCTTCTAAATTTAATTGTACTACCATGGCATCAGTTCTATCGGTTATCAGATATTAGCCAAAGAGTGACATTTCTTAATTATAATATTCTTTATTTGGTACATGTGCTCCTGCTAAAACAGCGAGATTTCCGAACCCTAAGGCACTGTAGTTAACAAATAGTTATTTTTGTATTAAGTGCGCAAAATTAGTGTATTTTTCTGTACATGAAAATGACACATTTAACCGAGGCCTACGTACACAAAACAATTTTCTTTCTACTCAGGCTAGTTCCACACCAGGATACAGCTGCATCGCTGCTCTTGCTTGTATTACTGATTATATTCTGTTGTATGTTATTTTTATGCTGATGATAGGCAGCTCTATCTGTCTTGCGACATTTCCAATATGCAAACCGCTAACCAAGCATTAAATAATGACTTACATAATCTTATAAGTATTATTTGCCGGGATGACCTTTGTCGAGTGAATACGAGTATACGTGCTGCTCCGTTAAGTGTTGAAATCAATAGTTAACATTTGCTTATCATCGCCCTCCTTATACAGAGATAAAAAGAAGAAATTAGTGTAGTAGTTGGTGTGACAATAAAGAAATTAATCCCTGAAAACAGCTTTATATTAGCTGAATTAGCTAAAACAGGATCGGCACGTACGTTGTATGTTATTGCTTGCATTTAGTTTACTTTAGTTTATTCTTTGATATTGCATAAAACTTTTATTTGTTTATTGGCTGAGTGTTCTGTATATATCATCATCATTAATCATGACATCATTACTGATGTGTTGTGATTCAGCATCATTTATACATTCAATGTATGAACACTACCCTTTACTAGTGCTTTCCAGGTTTCCCTGTGCTGGGCCATTTCCATAGCGCTGCCGAGTGATTCGTGTAGCACTCTTTTTGTTATGTCTGACCACCTCAGAGGAGATCTTCCTCTTCGCCCTTTACCGCATGGTTTTCCCTGGACGATGGTCTTCTCCATATTATCTTGACGGGGAGCAATATGGCCCAGGAATTGAAGTATTCTCGCATAGACGATACCGGAGAGTCTTTGAGGTGGTTTTATTTCATCTAGCACTGATGCGTGTTCTTCGCGCTGTCCAGGGAATACGGAGCATTCTGCGCCAACAATAGATCTCGAAGGCATCAATCCTTCGTCTGTCAGCCTCGCGCACGGTCCATGTTTCCGCTGCGTATAGGAAAACTGGAAACACCATGGTTTGTACGAGTTTTATTTTAACACTGCGGCTGATGTTTCTGTCGGCACAAAATCGGGATAGTTGGGTCATAGCTGTTCTGCCCAACTGGATTCTGCGTCTAATTTCTGTTCCACAGTCACCGGAGTTGTTAATAAGAGAGCCCAAGTAGATCATATGCGAGGCTACTTCGCACTTGCCAATTCTGCGAATTTCTGGGTGGTTCCACTATTAATATTTTTGTTTTATTATAGTTGATGCTCAATCCATATTCACTACTCACATCTTCTAACCTCTGTAAAAGACTTTGTATTTCCTCTGCACTTTCAGCAAGCAGTGTTGTATCATCGGCGAACCGCAAGTTGGAAATTCGTCGTCCACCGATTAAAGCTCCACCATCCCAGTTTTCCAAGACTATTCTCATAATGTATTCGGTGTATACAGTGAAAATTCATGAACTGCGAACACGAGTAAATCAAGGCGAATTTACGATTGCCTATAAATACGCCAAGACCGATGGACAGTCGGTCTAAGGTACTCTGATATTAATCCACGAGTCGTCTGCGTTGATTGTTTAAGTAATTGTTCAACGCAGACGCCTAGTGTAATTTTTTTAAATTAATTATTATATCACAGATAGAATGTATGAGGTACTGTTATTCTGTGATTAATTCAGGTGATAAATTCAGAGTTGAAAAACAGGATTTTTAGAGATTAACAGTACAGTAAAAGAAGGTAGTTCTCAATGTAAAACGCATTCTGAAGAACAAACTAACTCAGTAAAAAAAAGATGCAAACAAAAATAAAACTATTTTTATTTCAAACAACAAAATTCAAGAAGTTTAAATTAGCTCGTGTTCAAAGAGCCTGCCTTCTTGCGCTAAACAATAACTTAAGTGATCACAGAAACTTCTCCGCACATTAGCCAACGTATTAGTGCCAGTACTCTAAACTACCCCTTTAATTTTTAAACGCAGTTCTTCAAATCGTTAGTTGTAGTGAAAACGACATTTCATAGGAAGTTTTAGGCATTTCTGTCACAGTTTTACAAAATTCCATACTTCTGAAATGGCCAACGGGAAGAATATCGCTGTTAAATCTACTAGTTCTGCAATTTATTCAAATAAATAGTCTGGATAGTCATTAGCGGTAATACAAACCTCTTTTAAATACCTGTTTTCATTGGGAACATTAGGCCTTTTGTGCTTTTGGGGAGAAACACATCCAAAGTTTCCAAAATTTGAAATAACTCCATGTAACGTTGATAACGATAAAGAACGCCTATTTTCAAATGTTGTGAAAGAATTTTGAATTTCCCGGACCGTTGGACCCTGATAATACCATTTTACAATTTGCACTGATCCGTTGCTTCGTAGTTATCGATTTTAAGATAGAAATGACAGCAGATATTATCTACTGACAAAATACGCGAACTGTCAAAGTTAAATTCTCGGCATTTGTAAATTCGACGTATCGTCTGCCGTGTTCGTAGTAAGAAAAATCTCTCTGTACATATATTAAATAATAGAGGCGAAAGCACACAGCCCTGCCGAACGCCTTTTTTAATTGGACAATTGTTGGACAATACACCAGTTACTTTTATCACTGCTTTGCTTTCTGAATATAGTCGGCGGAGAATTTCTACCAAGTGCAGTGGGGTGCCCATTTCTCTTAAAATTGACCATAATTTGTTTCAGTTTATATTATCGAATGCCTTGGAGTAATCTACAAAGCAGATATATAAAGGGGTATAGTACTCGTTTGCTTTCTCGATAAGCTGTCTGATGTTCAAAATCTGTTCGCGAGTACCTCGCCCCTTCACAAAACCTGCCTGCTCCTGAGGTATCTGCCAGTATAGAAAGGAATTGAGACGTGCTTGCAGAATATACAGCATAACTTTGCTGGCATGTGAAAGCAAAGCTATTAAGCGATAGTTGTCACAGACGCTAGTGGAACCTTTCTTATGTAAGGGAATAATAACAGAGGTCAGCCAGTCATCTGGCCAAATGCACGTTTCCCATATTTTCTGGCATATAACAAGTATCTCTCGCTTTCCTTGCTCATCAAGAAGCTTGATGGTCTCCGCTGGTATGGTGTCAATACCAGGCGCTCTATTTTGAGCCATACGATTTATGGCAGAATCTACCTCTTCAGGTAGGATTGTTGGTTTGGTTTCAAACCCTTCAAAGTTGATACGTATGGGTGTTTGAAGGGGATCATCATACAGACTAGCGCAGTACTGCTGCCACACCTTTAGGGTATCGTTAAAGTCGCATGTTAAGTTGCCATATTCATCTTGAATCGACCATGTTGAAGGTTTAAATTTTCGAGTAATCTTTTTGATGGTTTTGAAAATTTCGCGGCAATTACCTCTTTGGGCATATCCTTCAACATCCTTACATAGATTGGCGTAGTATGCGTTTTTCTCATTTCCACATCGATGCTGAATGAGTCTGCTAAGCTCTCTATACTGATTTTGAATATAGTTGTCTTGTCAGCCTGTCTGTTTTAGTGTCCTTCTTTGTTGTATGATGGTAAGAGTTTCATGTGACATCTATTTCTGATTTGGTTTGTTTACTTGTGCAGGCTGAGATCTTTTGATAACAGCATTGATACGATCTTTGAGGTTATTCCATAGTTCATTCGTAGTTGCGTTATCAGGTATATGCATAGATTTGTGATGTGCGGATGAATATAAACTGAGTTTTTTTTTGAAAGGTTGCTGGATTGGATATTTGTCTCATTGCCTTGATACTTTTTCTGCAGCAAACTTTGAGTTTTATTTTTATCGTGTCTTCTAACAGCTGATGGTCAGAGCCACAGTCAGCGCCTGGTCTAGTTCGCGTATCCTTAATTGAAGTGCTCCAGCGACGTCTAATAAAGATGTAGTCTATCTGGTTTCTGTATTGGTTTCCAGGTGATTCCCATGTATAAAGACGCCGTTTTGGTAGAGTAAAAACGGTGTTAGTGATTTTGAAATCATTTTCCAAACAAAATTGGATAAGGCGGTCACCTCTCTCATTGCGTACACCTAGACCATATTTGCCGACTACATGTCTCAGATGATGATTCGTTGATGTATCACCCACCTTTGCGTTCCAGTCACCAAGTATTATAGTTAGTTCGCGCTTAGGGATCTTAGACAGATTGTCTTGCAATTCAGCGTAATAATCCTCAATGCCTGTATCTTCTGCGTCGGTGGTTGGAGCATATATTTGTAGGATATGGAGGCATGTTGGAGAAGCATTTATCTTTATCCAGATGATGCGATCGTTGACTGCTTGATATCCTAATACAGATTTATTGCAACTCTTGGATAGCCACACTGCCACACCATTGCGACTGCGATTTTCGCTTCCTGAGAAGTATATGGTATTTCCTTCTCGTGTTTGAAAGTGGCCCTTGCCTCTCCAATGAGTCTCGGATATACCAGCAATTGATATATTATACCGACAAAGTTCATTTTCAACAATAGACGCTTTACCAGTTTGTAGCAACCCTCGAACATTCCATGTACATATCTTAAGATGGTTTCTAAGTTTTAATTTACATATATTGTCACTGGTTGCATATTTTCCACTAGGACCCCAGTGATCCACCCCTAAGTGGCCAGTCTCACATTTCTCACTGTCCGCCCTGGACGCAGGACAGCGCCGGGTGACAGCCGGGTTGCATAACGGCATATTATTTCTACAACGAATAACCATCATGCTGAATTCTCGTGGGATTAGAATCGTGTAGTAGGTTCCCGTTACTTTCTACACCGCAGTATTATGGCCAGTGAAGTTGCTACAACCGTGCCCATAAGTATGTGAAGCATAACCGTACTAGTCTACATGACCTCCGCCGATGCCCACTAATAACATAGCTGCTCCCCTATATCATCTACCATAACCCTGGTAGAGGGTAAAAACAACTCATCAGCTTTCTCGGCCGTTGGGATGGACATCCTCATCCGCCCTTTTGCAGTTAGTTGTCCATATATGTAGGATAGGATAGTCAGGGATTGTGAGTTTAGTGAGGACTAAGGATTAGGATTGGTCATAATGAGGACAGATGTCCCACATATTCGCCTCTTACGACAGGCAGGGGGTTCCCTGGGACTATTTTTTACCCGGTACCCAGACGGAATTATTGTATATATAGATTAGTGTAAATTTATCTTGCATTGTTCTGTTTTTGTTAACGAAGCAGTATATCAGGGACTACAATTTTACTTCAGTTCAAACATCATACTGACTTGAATAATAATTTAATAAACCTTGATGAAAACAACTTTAAATTATTTCACATTAATATGTATTATCGATAACCTAATTTTACCTTGCTGTGTAGAGGCTGATGCTTTGTACGCTTGCATCTGAAGGTACAATGCTCAACTTGCCCCGGATTCGGGATACAAAGTTGGAGTGCTCCTTTTGTGCTTACGCAGCAACCATTGTGTGAGGTGTGTGTCATGGTGATGTGTTGACCTTGTTACTTTGATGCATTAAAAATTTCGTTGAGCCAGTTTTCGACAAAGTTCGATTGTTTGGTGTTTACGGACACGTGGTAACTATACGAACTTGTCAGTATTGACGGATATGACATACGTTACAATGAAGGTAAGGTGAACGATATTGTGTATGTTAAACAAGAAGTTGTAGTTCTGTTTTAGTGGTTGTGATTGGAAATGCAGCTGTTCAATCAAAATTAAAGCCGCATGCTAGGAGCATCCTGATAACCTCTGTTTACAGGCCTCCATCAACATGCACGGAGTTATTTAACTAACATTAACAATTATTTAGAAAGCAGAAGTAAGGAACATGTAGATTGTAATATTATTTTCGGTGACTTCAGTATCAATATTTTATCAAATTTCCAAGTAACACAGGATTATCTAAATATAAGGAGCGAATTTGGTTTTGATTACATGATAAATACATTTACACAAGTGGGAAGTGACTCTAGATCCTTCATAGATAACATTTTTGTGAAAACAACATACGACGTGAATAATAATTTTCCGCAGTTTTACACTGTTACGGATCATTTCGTTTTGAGAACGTTTCCGAAAAAATTATAAATGGAGAAGTTGTTCAGTTTAGCGAGTTCTATTAAGGGTTAAAATATGTGCACTCATTTCCATAACACCCCGTATAAAGAGTCATTTTTGATTCTAGACACTTTTGCTTTCTAACTCTTGTTGTTTATCAATATAGGAATAAAAGTACTTTGAAGTGTATAAATTGCAGATATGATACGAGACTATAACCGTTAAATTAGCAAACACAAACATCTGCTAAGACTGTAGGACAGAGAGTCCTATCTTGGACCGCGTTTCTCTAAGCTAAGGCATTGTCGACTACAGTTAAATCCTGTATAAATTTATTTTTTTGGGTAAAGGGTAAAAGTGAGTTTACATTCCTTAGAAAGGTTAACAATTCAAAATATTTTTGCGCGAAATCTGCTATGACACAATTGTACCATGTGCAAACAATATATTAATATTACTGAATTTTACTGAAAATTACTGAATGTAGTATAATAAAAAGCAACTAATGTTAAATAGGGCACTCCACGCACAGTTTTACCTTTGTGAGATTCTGTTTATTTGTTATTTTGATTATGTGTTCATTGTAGACATCTTATAGAGAAATAAACCTTATTATCATTATTATTATCTCGAGAAAACAGTGTCTTATTATTAGTTCACAAAAACTAAACGTTATCTTTTTTGATAAATCTTTCATACGATAGCGGGCCTTGCCTTTTCAAATATCTTAATACAACAGCTATCTATTAAAAGTTTTTATAAAACCTTGAACCTAATCAGCGACCATTACTTTAGATTTAAAGAGCATATAAATAATTGCATTAAGAAAGCCTATATTAATTAATTAACCCAAAAATTATTTGTCTCAAAACGCAAAACATTTTTTACGTGATGTCTTGGTTTTGTCACATTTTACTTACAGTGATACAGTATACGGTCTTTGTTTAGATAATACTGATGTTAAACGAGTGCAAAGAGTGCAAAGGTCTTGTTTACCATCTATATTTGGCTTAATAAAGTTCCATCTTATATCCGACAAACTCTCTGTACTGAAATGGTTGAATATGAAAAATTGTAGGTCACTGCATTTTCCCTGCTAATCATATAAGCTGATAACTTCAAAAATTCCTTATTATAGTAAAGGACTTTCAACTTTGCTCACAAATCTATACTATACGAATTTTTTTTTTAACGACCGACAAGAAAATATGCGGTTTCTGGAGATTGTTTCTCCAGAAAGTAACGTTTTGCCGGTCAAGATCAGAAAACGGGCATCAGGGATCGGTAATAGTTATTTACGTGGCAAGCTTAGTAAATTAGCCTTTATGGGCGAGCCGGATACTTGCAGGGAGAGCGACGTAGGAGCGAGCCCTGTAATCCGGTGAGCCCCAAGCTTATAATTACCACATATGTCGTTTTGAAATCCGAGCTCGTAGAGCGAGGATTTTAAGACATCTAAAGCTAAACGTTATTAAAAGTTATTTATTTTTTGTTAATTATATCAATTAAGGTTAATTGGAGAAACAGAGCCATTACTACAAAATGGAATCTGAACTTCGCCTTTTGTGAATTAAATATTGTTATATACAGAGAAAGCGATCTGTTGTATTGTGTCGAAGCAAGAAAGACCACTTATTATCATTATTTGCTTTTTTCATGGATTTCAAACCTAAAATATTAAAAAAATGATTTGTTTGTGTCTGGCTTTAAACAAGAAGTAGGGGTCGACTATTTTTCAAGTACGAATTCAATCGATCCTACTTTATTTGTTTAGAAACGTTTTGAAAGAGCTTGCACAATCTAACTTGAAGAACAAACCGACAGTTTGCGATTTCACAAATCCATACCCTTACAAATGCAAAATATTCACGTAAAAACTGCGAGAGTAGTCGGTCACCCAATACACCGTAAACACAGCGCAAAAACGCTTTCGATTTATGTTTCCCTGCGGAAGGGAAGGCGGTATGTACAAAAAGGCGGACAAAAACAGGGGCGGCGATATGAAAGTTGCGAAAAATAAGATATATACTGCAGGGCATATACAACATAAGTTGACAACACGAAAATTTCGCTTTCACTGAAAGGATTTGCCAGCAGCAAGGCCAGAGTTGATAAATGAGCAAACAGTTAATTAGCTGATACAACCGGAGATCGTTGTAAATTATGATTGATTGTTAAACATAACTTATCACGTTCTTGCTTTGTGTACCATTAGAGCTCCTCGGCAAGTGGATCTGCAAAACCAACGAAGCAGAAAATCGAGATTGGCTTTATATAATAAGCTGGAGAAGAAACCCTAACATTTAATTGATTAGCTATTGTGTGCTAAATTTTCTTTGAAAACTATGAAAGTGTTGATTTATAAACGGTAAGAGAAAGCACGTGAGCCAGAGATGTTATTACTAAAGCAAAATCGTTAGGTGTGCAGACAACCACAGATACTATCGCCCATTTTTTAAACTAGAAGTAACCACCAAAATGTTTGCTTTAAAATTTACATTATTGTAATTGGCAACATCTACGCCGTCTTTACGTAATGTGGTAAAAATAAAGCTTGCGATATGTACAAATTATTACTGGTATTTATTGCTAAGTTAATAAACACAATTTTATTTTTTAAGGTGTTCACTCTCTATATATTTGTCTGAAATTTTCTCTCTTTCATGACAGGTAGATATATAATGTGTATGCCAAATATTGTCTTGCCCGGACAAATAGTTTTTGAGTTATACCGCCAATAGGCAGACAGACAGACATACAGACGGAATTGAGAAAACCTCGTTTTTTTAAGTAAGGAAGTAAGTTTATTTAGTATAATATACTAGTACATACAATCATTATTATTATATCTTATCTTATTTATCATTAATAACATTAATAGTATTGTTTCACAAAGCTGCTTAAATATTTTTTAAAACTATATATATTTGTCATTTTTTTACATCTTGTGGAAGCGAATTATAGACTCTTAGCCCCTTGTAATACAGAGAATTTTGTGTACTCGCTTTATTTAATTTAGGCAGCCTAAAATCAAATCGATTCCTTGTTTTATATTGATGAACGTCAGCATTTAGTATCAAATGATCCGACATATAATTTGGTAATAAATTATTAACAGCTTTGCAAATCAAAACCACTGTATTAAAATAAATACGTTGTTTGATACTTAGCGACTGTAACGTATTTAGCATTAACTCAATATTCGTATATTTAGAACATCGTAAAATATTTCGCATCGCTCTGTTTTGTTGTTTTTGCAACCTCTGTAAATCCGATTCGTAACAAAGAAAGAGGATACTTGCACAGTAATCAAAGTGTGGCGCAATATTGGTTTTATAGACTAGAATTCTAGCATTAATACTTAGTTTACTAGCTAATCTTCCCAAAAATCCATTTTTTTAGCAACTTTCTTAATGATAAAATTTAAATAACTACGAAAAGTAAGTCTATTATCTATAATAACTCCCAGATATTTAATTTCAGGCACTTGTTCTATTTCTAGACCGTCTATTTTTACTTTAACAGTTATATGTTCACTATTAATTTTATTTGATACAATTATGCACTTTGTTTTGACAATATTTAATTTTAGTTTATTGATTTGTAACCACTGTGATATCATCTCAAGATCTGTATTTATTTTGTTGACGGCATCAGCAGTATTTTCCGCAGTTACCCAAACTAATGTGTCGTCAGCAAACAAATTTAGCGAGCAGTGTTTGATATTTATTTCCAGATCATTGATGTACAGTAGAAATAGCAATGGACCTAATACGGATCCCTGAGGAACCCCCAATGTGTTAAGGATTTCCGTCGATTCCTCTTCAGTATACACAGTTGTTTGGGTTCGTGAAGATAGATAACTCTCGAACCATTGTTTCTCGATTCCCTGTATTCCATATTTGTCCAGTTTTGTAATTAATTTTTTCCTATCGATTGTTTCAAAAGCACGCTTATAATCTAGAAACACTCCCACTACACTTTTCTGTTGATCAAGTTCACTATTCCAATTTGCTAGGACTAGATTTAATGCTGTTTCACACGAATGTTTGCTTCTGAATCCGGATTGTTTGCCACTTATAATCTTATTTGCTTCGATAAACTCCTGCAATTGGTCTTTGACAATTTTTCTAAAATTTGTTCGTACACCGGCAACATATTAATTGGTCTATATCCTTCACATTTCTTTGTACCCACAATTTTTCTGATAGGAATTACTTTGGATTTCTTCCAGGAAACTGGAAAAATTCCACTCTTAACGACTCATTTATTAGTTTTACCAGAGGATTTCCTATAATTGGCAATGCATCTCTTAGAACCTGAACAGAAATGCCATCTGTGCTAGCCTTTCTTTTTATGCTCGTAATTGTTTTCTCAAAATCGATTACAGAAATCTCCTTAAATTTAAAGATGTTAACAGGATCAGGTATGAATGCCTCTTCAAAATCGGTGTTTAGTATATCACGATTTATGTCGACAATACTATTTATGAAGTATTGGTTAAAATTTTCAGCTATCTCTTTGGAATCAGTTACTTCTACTCCTTGGAATACAATGTTTTTCGGTGTACACTCTGCTTCCGGCTTTTTAATGATATGATTAATAACTTTCCACATATTTTTTGAATCGCCTTGACTTTCTTTAATTTTATTTTCATAGTATCGATTTTTCCTGTCTTTAATCAAGTTGCTATATTTGTTTATAATTTCTTTATAATGTTTCCAATCATTTGCATTTGCAGATAATCTAGCCTTTTTGTATAACGTGTCCCGATATTTCTGTAATTGTTGCAACTCTGCGGAAAACCATGGGCAAGAGTTTTTTACCTTGCTAATGGGGTATGTAATGAGGTCAGATAAGCAATTATGCAAAGACTGCACAATGCCTACCGCTGCAATGTGTACATTTTTACTCATATTGTAAGTATAATTAGCCAATTTATTCAATAAAGCATTTTTTGAATAGTCATCAAAGAATTTCCTACGCACCGTTTTGAACTCGCTGGTTATGCATTGTTTACGAAATCTGACCTCTATACCGGAATGGTCAGTGATTTTCGGATAATCTAGGACATCAACATTTAAATTCGAAATGTTAGTTATTACCAAATCTATTAATGTGTTCGAAGTTTCAGTCACCCTTGTATAACCGCGAACTAATTGTTTCATGCCAAGATGTCGAATTAGATTTGTTAAACGTTTCGCATAGAAACTGTCCTTGGACATGTCAATATTAAAATCACCTATAATTAAATGTTTGCTGAGGTCTGCTACATATTCGTCGCACCATTCTTCAAATTTCATTAAAAATTCACCATTGCTTGAGATCGGAGAGTGATACACTACCGTGTACATACCTTGATGAAACCCTTTTGTTATACCGATTGAAAGTAGCCATAAGTTCTTGTTATATGTGATATTCGTTATTACCCTAAATTCAATATTATTTTTCAACACTATAACTACGGCCCCGGTCTTTCGACTTGTAGAATTACACCTTATTGTACTATACCCTGGAAAATGTATTTCACAATCCTCTATTTCATCTGTAATGCGAGCTTCACTTAAGAATAGCAACGCTGGGCGCCTCCCTAAGATTAAAATTTCCAATTCTTCTATATGTTTTAACATACTTTGGGAATTAAAATATATTATTTCAGAGCTTCTTTCGCCTACTCTAAAAAATCAATTTTGCTCCTGGCTTGTTCCAATTTACGTTTAAAAACTGCACAGTCGGTACTCCAAGCTGGATGATTTTTGTCTAATTTCATTTTCAATTTTTCCACTGCATGTGCACAGTTTACACATTTTAGGTCATTATCTGTCGCTTGACATTCACTCAATAGATGTGACCCTGAACACTTTGGGCAAGCTTTGTTTGACCTACATTCGCTGGCTTTGTGATTAAATCCACTGCACGAAAAACACCTGGTGACCTCTACAGCATCGTAAATTCTGCATCTATCCCAACTAATGTTTAATTTTTCCTCTCTCATTATTAATCTGTACGCCATTGCATTAACTTCTGCATACACCGTATAATATCTTCTTCCAGATTGACTTTTATTTTCTTTAATATGTACTACTTTAAAGTCAGCTTCTTGCACATCTAAATAATTATTTTGACTTCTTATTTTATCCTCTATGGCTTCAAATGATAATTTTTCGCTTTTTCTTCATCTAGGCACCATGAAACATTAAGATCTGGAGAAATCTCAAAGATGATTCTTTCGCGATTAGAATTAATACTCCTACGTCTTTTAGACGAGGGAACTAAAAGGGGGCTTTCAAAACGTGTTGTACACGTAGTTTTTTTGCATAGTGACCTCTTGCAACTGGAAATCTAGTCAAAAAGGACTTCGAAATTTACAACTGTCAAATTGACATTTTAATAAAATAGTTTAAAAAAGTGTACTTTTTTCACGAATTTGCGTTCAAAAAGTAGTACTTTCAATACGATTTTTTGTTAAAAACTGAAGACTTTTATGATCACTATGCAAAAAATTTGTAAAGGGCTTTACCGAGAACTTCCCTAGTGGAGATTGTGACACTAAATAATTTTAAAAATCAAATTAAGTGAGGGGTAAAAATACCTTCACGTTACTAATAAATTAAATACATTTTCAAATAAAAAAAAACATTACCGGTGGTAGAATTCGAAGGGCTGGCAGATGCATATGCAGTTCCAACGTTTTGTGGGATATTACAAGAAGAATGGGCGATTTCTACCTGCGCTACGGAGCACTACGTGAATAGGTGCGTCCCGGCTATCTTAAATATAATCTCTTTTCGTTGACACCTCTGATGCTGTAAAACAGTAACAGCACTTACGCTGTATCTGTTGAACTCTTGTCGAAAGTAAAGTCTGAACTATGTGCAAATTGTTGCTTTCCTATATCTCAGTCAAACCAAAAATAAAAATATTACCGGTGATGCCACTCGAATTCAGCGCTTGCGAACGAGCCGGCGCATTCGATTTCTTTGTTTAGAGCTAGTTTACGCTTTAGCTTCCAGAGCCAACGCGACCTTCCGAATTCCTGCGTTCCAGCTATATTTAACGTCCAGCATTAAACCGTGGCCCCTTTTTGTATCGTACAGCATTTATTCTGTATCTATTGGGTTCCATTTTTGACAAGAATAAAACCTGCGATATGTACAAATTATTACTTGTATCTAATGCTAAGTTAAATCAAAAATAAACAAAATTTTATTTTTTTAAGGTGCTCACCCTGTATATATTTGTCTGAAATTTTCTCGGTTTCATTCCAGGTAGATATATAATGTGCAATTAAACAAAAAGGAATTTAATTAGTAATTTAATTACAAAGTAACTAATTACTGCCCAGCTCTGCGTAAAAGTCTGATTTCTTTCGACCACTGTGACTCAAATATGATTCCTCTTTATGACCAGCATTAACTATGTTTATTATACTGCGGACTGTAGCTATAGATACCTAACAATAAGAATAATATTGTTCAAGACTAGTAATTCGACGTGCAAGACAAAGTACAATTATATTTAACTCACTGAAAATATATAGATACTTAATTAAGGCGTCTTTCAACTTTTGATTAAGTAAATGCCTCACTTTACGCGGCATAATTTATATTTAAACTTAGCGATGCGCACGCGTAATAGTAAGACCGTTGACAACAACAATGACTTTCGAGAAGAACTGCCATATTTAGTGACATAGAAGTTACTGTTTGATATTTTTTTCGCCAATATAATGCAGCAGGTGGTAGATTTAAATAATAACAGCCTTTAGTAACACCCACGGCCTGCTGAATTATGTGACAAACGTCACTTTATACGGACTGGGCATTTTTTCTAAATGGGTTCTTGTCGTCGTCTGCGTTGATTGTTTATAACAAACAACGGAGACGACGATTGTTGTTTTCATTTCTGAGAAAATTCCAATTTTGGCCGTTTTGGCGCCAGATACCCACGATGACATTTAAATGACAGCGGCTGTCAAGACTAATACGTGTTTCAAAAATTAATTTATAAATGCACTATTAGTAGGATATGGACCTATTGTTTTGAATTTAATATAAATGTGAATGGTGTAATCTATTTATAGTGTATACGTACGTACATCTTAGAGATCTATTGTTTTAATATTTTTCTTGGAAGAGGTGTGGCACTCCAAGAAGTAGTAGTAGACAGCAGTGGCGTAACAAGACGGTTTGGCGCCGGTGTGCAAGAATAAATGATAGCCGCTGTAGACAAGAAGTTTCAGAAAAAAGAGGGGGGAAGTAACTTTTGGTCATGCAACACTTTGAATTTAAAAGAAAATTAATAAGCTCTTTTCTTAACATGAAACATAAAATATAACATCATATAAATAAAGGAGAACGATCCAAACGTGTATGTCCGTCACGACAATTGCAGACGCGATGTCCCCCATTTGCGGTTGCATTCATTTCGCCGTCGTCTAGATTTCGTGACCGGGGCGGAGCCCCGAAGGCCCCTTTGGAAAGGGGCGGAGCCCCGAGCGCCCCTCGGAGAGGGAAAGAGCTCCGAAGGACCCCTTGGAGAGGGGCGGAGCCCCGAGGGCCTCCTTGGAGAGAGGCGGAGCCCCGAAGGCCTTTTGGAGAAGACCCCCTTGGAGAGGGGCAGAGCCCCTTTGCCCCTCTTGGAGAGGGTCAGAGCCCCTTTGCCCCCCTTGGAGAGGGGCAGAGCCCCTTTGCCCCCCTTGGAGAGGGGCGGATCCCCGAGGGCCCCCTTAAAGAAGGACGGAGCCCCGTGAGCCCGAGGTGCGGATCCCGAGGGCCCCTTAAAGAGGGGCGGAGCCCCGGGGCCCCTTTGGAAAGGGGCGAAGCCCCGATGGCCCCTTTGAGAGGTGCGGAACCCCAAAGGTCCTCTTGGAGAGGGGCGGATCCCCGGAGGTCCCCTTGGAAAGGGGCGGAACCCCGAGGGCCCCCTGGGAGAGGGGCGGAGCCCTGAGGGCCCCCTTGGACAATGGGGGAGCCCCGCGAGCCCCCTAGGAGAGGGGCGGATCCCCCGGGGCCCCATTAGAGGAACGGAACCCCGTGAGCCCCCTTGGAGAGGGGCGGATCCCAGAGGGCCCCATTTTAAGCAATTATTCTCTCTTCAAATGATAACAGATCTCCTTTAGATGGTTGCACGTGTGTTCATCTACAAATACCTCCCGTTTTATCAAAAAAACTGTTTTATATCTGTGATACTGAAACTAACAATAATGGTTTTCAGTTGAAAACGTCTGAAATATTACTGAAGTATGACTACAAATACCTGTGTAAACTGCAGGAGTCGTCTGTACCCCATTCACTCCATTTGTTACACTGTGACAGGATTTTCATGTGCATTTTTTTAACGGTGTCAGTGACATTTAGTAACAAAATATTACTAAAGTCAAAATTATTGCTTGGTTAAAATTTATTTTGCATTCGTACTTATTTTATTTTTGTGTATAAAATAACACAAGTGTACATCAATGATGATACAATATTTATTTTGATGCTTAGGCCGTGTTCAGTAACTGGGCTACTTTAGATAATTATAAAATGTCAATGTCTTATATTGACATTATTAACTTTTTGTCACTAAATATGCGTACACTGCTAGAAATATTCAATAGGACATTGAGACGACTCTTAATGGCGGATTTTAAAACAACCAATCAGAAACAGGACCAAAATTGACCACACTGTCATTACTATAGGAACTGTACTGTGTACCTGTCAACACGTTAGTTCATGGTGTGTATTTTTGTGATATTTGTGTGGTGTATTTTGTGTGATCTGCTGTCATCCATGTTGTCTCGAGATGCCAACCATTGTTCCTTTTTTGCCTTCTGTTGACATGAAACCGGTGACACCAATAACTCAGCAGAAGCGATGAGATTAAGAATCGAAAAATCGATATAAGATCGAGAATCGAACTGATCTAGAAAATTGGCGAAACTGGCGAAATGAAAGCAGAGGTTTTTCAAATTTGGCATCTCGAGGCAAATACGATGACGTGCTGAGCGTATGGGACTTTTTTGACGTGTTTTTTTTAGATCATGTCGACAATTAGTAGTGCAATGGCTCCTCTTGGAGCCTTTCAACGGTTAGGTGAAAGCAGTGAGCTTCCACCTCACCACGTGAACGTTCCTCTTGGTTTAGAGGACGGGTATTTCCCTATTTCTTCCTCCACAAAAGAACCCTCTGCTTCCTGTCATGCGAAATGTTGTGTTTTCTGAGATTGTGTAACAAGTGTGTTACAGAACGGAATAGCCCTACGTAATAGGCCTAAAAATGGTGGTAAATTGAATAGGATAGACGGCGCAATAGCGCGCGCAGCCCCGTTTATAATAATAATAATAATAATAATAATAATCCTATTATTCCCTATTGGGACATAGGGTATTCGTATATTCTCTCCAGTTGTCATTTTCCTTTGCTCTTTGGCTCAGTTGTGCTATAGTCTTTCCTGTCTCTTGTTTTACAGTTCTCCTCCACGTTTTTCGCGGGTGTCCTCTGTTTCTGAAACTCTAAAGTTTCCAATCAAAACTTTATGCAAATTTCAGTTTTATTTTTTCGCAACGTATGCCCGAACCATCCATATTTTCTTCTCCTAATTTCTATATTAATGTCCACCTGATTTGTTCGGTCCCAAAGATCTTTTTTCGAAATAATGACTGGCCACCTAACAGCTATTTACAAACACCTGCAATTTCTGCTTTACCAGTTCTGTAACCGTCCACGATTCCGACCGATAAAGTAGAACAGATTTTACCACTACATCAAACACTCGCAAAATATAAAATGAAACATAAAATACATAGGAAAATACAAAAACAAAAACCACGTAAAAGAAATACAAATTTAAATAATTCACAAGAAAAATAAAATACCGATGGGGCCATAATTATATATAACAGCAATGAGAGAACATGAACAAGAAAATAACACATATTGCTTGAGTAAGAAAGAGATAAACATAGTAGCAAATATACGAGTAGGCTTGACGCTCACTTTAATTATGGCATATATCAACTAATTGTGCCTACTAAAGTAATTTTGTTGTATGGTCATCTCTTTCTTATTCAAGCATTCTATTTTGTGGTTCATGTTATCTTATTGCTGTTATATATAATTTATTATGGCCCCATCCATATATCTTTATACATATAATTCTTCTGTACGTGTGTACGTGACTGAACTCCTCCTAAACGGCTGGACCGATTTTGATTAAATTTTTTCTGTGTGTTTGAGAGGGTCCCTGTATGGCAGGGGTCGGCAACCTTTTTCGGACGGCGGGCCATTTTCAAAATAAATTTTTTTATGCGGGCCGCACATTCAAATGTAACTTAAATAGTGCTTTTATATCATATACGAGTATAAATATTATTAAAAATAAATATAGAAAAAAATTATTTTTATCCGCAAACGTCACAAAAGTGACAACTTATTTGTCTTTATTGACAAAGTAAAAGTGTCACTTTATCTGCCTAAGCAGACCAAATAGCGACTTTTGCGTACTTTATCTGCCTAAGCACACAAAATGATTGCTCTCTTTCTTTCTTTCTATGTTTGTTCGCCATCTCCTCCGAAGATACTGGACCGATTAAATTGTATGATGACTTAAAATTTTGCTAATTTTTAGAATTAGTTCGTAGGCCGGTTTTTATTTTCAAAAAAGTACGAAAAAGTTTTAATTTAAATAAACCTTTAAGCAGCGGATCGGAGCATCTGTCGCCGTGGGTTATGGTGTGACAGCTGCTGTGGCCGTGTGCTATTAACACGGGTGATTCAGTATCATATAAATAAAGGAGAACGATCCAAACGTGTGTGTCACGACAATTGCAGACGCGATGTCCCCCATTTGCGTTTACATGCATTTCACCGTCGCCTCGATTTCGCGACCGGGGCGGAGCCCCCAGGGCCCCTTGGAGAGGAACCGGAGCCCCGATGGCTCCCTTGGAAAAGGGCGAAGTCCCGGGGGCCCCCTTAGAGAGGTGCCGAGCGCCAAGGGCCCCCTTGGAGAGGGGCGGAGTCCCAAGGGCCCCTTTGGAGATGGGCGAAGTCCCTAGGGCCCCCTTGGAGAGGGGCGAAGTCTCGAAGGCCCCCTTGAAGAGAAGCGGAGTCCCAAAGGCCCCTTGGAGAGGGGCGGAGCCCCGATGGCTCTCTTGGAGAAGGGCGAAGTCCCGGGGCCCCCTTGGAGAGGTGCCGAGCGCCAAGGGCCCCCTTGGAGAAGGGCGAAGCCCCGAGCGCCCTCTTGGAGAGGGGCCGAGTCCCGAGGGCCCCCTTGGAGAGGGGCGGAGTCCCAAGAGCCCCCTTAGAAATGGGCGGAGTCCCAATGGCCCCCTTGGAGAGGGGCGAAGTCCCGAGGGCCCCCTTGAAGAGAAGCGGAGTCCCAAGGGCCCCTTGGAGAGGGGCGGAGCCCCGATGGCTCCCTTGGAGAAGGGCGAAGTCCCGGGGCCCCCTTGGAGAGGTGCCGAGCGCCAAGAGCCCCCTTGGAGAGGGGCGAAGCCCCGAGCGCCCCCTTGGAGAGGGGCGGAGTCCCAAGGGCCCCCTTAGAGAGGGGCGGAGTCACAAGGGCCCCCTTGGAGAGGGGCGGAGTCCCAAGGGCCCCCTTGGAGAGGGGCAGAGTCCCAAGAGCCCCCTTGGAGAGGGGCGAAGTCTCGAGGGCCCCCTTGAAGAGAAGCGGAGTCCCAAGGGCCCCTTGGAGAGGGGCGGAGCCCCGATGGCTCCCTTGGAGAAAGGCGAAGTCCCGGGGCCCCCTTGGAGAGGTGCCGAGCGCCAAGAGCCCCCTTGGAGAGGGGCGAAGCCCCGAGCGCCCCCTTGGAGAGGGGCCGAGTCCCGAGGGCTCCCTTGGAGTGGGGCGGAGTCCCAAGGGCCCCCATGGAGAGGGGCAAAGTCCCGAGGGCCCCCTTGAAGAGAAGCGGAGTCCCAAGGGCCCCTTTGGAGAGGGGCGGAGTCCTCAAAACCCCGAAAGCCCCCTTAGAGAGGGGCGAAACCCCTGGAGCCCCGAGGGCCCCTTTAGAGAAGGGCGAAACCCCTGGAGTCGCGAAGGCCCCCTTGGAGAGGGACGGACCACCTAGGGCCCCTTGGAGAGGGGCGGAGCCCAGTGAACCCCCTTGGAATGGCCCAACGTAATAAGCCTAAAAATGGTGGTAAATTGAATAGAATAGACCTCGCAATAGCGCGCGCAGCCCCGTTTATGTTCATATATCATTACAGTTGCGCGTTATCTGAACAACAGGGGTACAGTGCTAGCCTGAAATTTACCTGAATACGTTTGCGGATAAAATAGTATATGTTATTCGGAGTAAAAGTGACTTTATGTGGCTTAGCTGAATTATTTGCCTCACTAACGTTCGGCTAAATAAACTTCAGCTTCGCCACATAAAGTATCACTTTTACTCCTTATAACATAATCTACTATTTATGGACATGCTATAATAACAACAAAGAACAAAAATTTTACAATTCTTAAAAGGGAAAAAAAAGAAAATACAATTCCAATTAAATATGTGTAAATATGTAAATATAAAATATATAAATATAAAAAATATAAAATATTGTAGTGAAACGTCATACGGCTGTCAACATGAACGCACATATGAACATACAGTAGCAAACTGGCGAAATGAAAGAATTAGTGATGGGCCTATCCGGAATGAATAATCGGAAAGTTTCCGATTGTTCAAAAAATCGGAAGGTTCCTATTATTTCGGAACTTTTCGGAATTCGATTATTTTACTGTTCGGTGCACAAAATTCGGAACTTTCGGAATTCGATTATTTTACTATTCGGTACACAAAATGAGAAAATGAAATGCCAATTTGAACTGAACGGAATACGGAATGTTGTATTGACTCACTTGACTGCTATATGCTGGTTGGCGAATGTCGACGGGTCGCTCCGTGTGCGCACGTGTATGATACGTGAATGGCACTAATGGCAGTGGTATTTCGTAGATTAATTATTAGATAGTACACCTACAGACTTCAAATTCAAGTATTGTTTTATACTATCTATTATGTACTTTATGTGATATTAAACTTTAAAATATCACTACCATTTTCCGAAAGTCTATTAACGTAACTACTGTAATAATTTGAAAAAATATTTTATTTCCTCATATCCCAATGTGCGACTCAAACTCATAAATTGTTTTTTAGAATACTGCATTGCTAACTAGCGTCTACATAGTTACCAATGCAGTATCCTAAAAAATCTTATACGATACACGACCGGTAGAATTCTTATGGCCTTGCCAAACACACAGGTGTCGCCTACTGTTCGACCTGTAAAGTATTGGCGCGGCCATAAAAATGTTGCTACCGGTCTAATAACGTAAATAGCTATTACTGACCGTCCTACAAACCCAAACAGTAGATGCCAACGCAGATAAGGGCTTACGGCGCGACGGCGAGTACTCTCATCGTAAATTTACACGCACTTCATCCTTCTTCCGCTTGTTGTTATTTCGCTCGTTTTCCCTTGCTTGCATTTACGGAATGTAAAATAATCGGATGATATTCCGATTTTATAAACATTCCGAAATAAAACATTCCGATTATTGAAATCATCCGATTATGCCCATCACTAGAAACAATGCTACACTTGCTAAGCGAGACGTCGTATTCGCTGGGGAGTGGGGATTAAACTTGCGCAGTAAAATAGGTTTCCCACTATGCTTCTGTTTGTCGCGCATTTTTGTCACCGGCCACATTTCGGCACGCTTACGCTCTAAGTTTGTTGATTTTTCCTAAAGTTATATTGGTGCTTTGGCGGGCCGCGCAAAAAGTTGTAAAGGGCCGCATGCGGCCCGCGGGCCGCAGGTTGCCGACCCCTGCTGTATGGTATAGATTCACAATTGGATCCGGCAGGTGGCGGTGCAATCGGGTTCTAAGAATTTTTTTAAAAAAATTTTGACGAATTTCTTTTTTTAATTTTTTAAAGATTTCTCGCATATCAAAACATATAACTCCAAAATTTCACCCCCCTCCAACCACCCTCCAATATTTTTTAAAATGAAAAAGATCGAAAATTCGAATATCGAAAAAACGTTTGCTAAACCCGCCAATAGCAGGCAAACCAAGGTTCGGACAGGACAAGGTCTGTCGGGTCCGCTACCCCTTAGGGGGTGAAATGGGGCAAATATGCCTAAAAATCGATATGGGTGTCGTTATTGCGGTTTTTTGCGACGTTGATTGCGAAAATGGCATTTATTTTTAAGTCCAAGACGATGGACATGACATAAAATTAAAACTCTATAGCGGTAAAACGGGGGTTTAGAGACAAATTATTTTTGGGGGGCCGTTTGCCGGGCCAGCTAGTAGATATATAAATATGTAGGTAGGTATAGCACTTTAATTAAACTCTTTTTTGCGACACTTTGCTAAAGCTAACATATCTATCAGTAAATTAAAACCAAGAGTACTGGCTCTTACTTTCCCGATACTCAGTAATGCAAAACTCTTTAGGCGTATTTGGCCCATCTTACTTAGCAAAAAGTTTTTAATAATTTTTAATTTAGAAGATCTCCCAGTGGAGGCTGTAGTGGCGGGATATAAAAAGTATGATATAAGCTGTATACAAATATGGAAAGCTAGACAATGATGTGTGATTAGAGAGAAAATTTTCTCCCACTTCCTTCACTGATCAGCAATATTTAATATTAGTTGTGTACGAAGATCGAAATTGTACAATTTGCTTTAGTAAGCCGTCATCGAGATCAGTTTCATATGTAGTTTGAAGTAATTTGGCACTCTATGACCTCTGCATCTGAGGTAATCGTCAGAAATTTGCGATTTAAAACTTTGAATTTATAGTATGTTACTATGCACTATGCACTATGCAATCTAAGAATCACAAACACACACTAGAGCTGGAACTTCTAATCTACTCAAAAGGAGAAAAGACTGCGCACTCAAAAGAGCCCAGTGGCGCTCACGTATCATAGTCTGTTGTCGCTTTGAACCTCTATTCTAGGAAAACTTTTATTTTCACAAAAAAATCCGCTACCGCGGCGCCTGTATACATTCGGCGCGGAGGTTCTTTGCACCCTTTCCACATACGATAGTTACGCCACTGGTAGACAGACAAACTAATATTTTCAGGCAGATATTTTTTGGATAGCTCACAAATTCGCTCTAAAATAGTATATGGAGGTAACAGTAATGAAGTGTTCTATTCTGTATGCTATTGCAAGATCGTGGTTTGTGTAATTCACTATTGTATTTTTCTTTTAAATTAAGCATTTAAAAGTTTTTTGTCTTATTGGATATCAATCTGTAGATGTAGTAATTGAAAATGTACTAAAGAAAGTGCAGGCACTGCAGTGTGATTTAATAGTCTTCGCCCAGAGAAAGTTACTCCAAAACACCTTTCTTCAAAATGAAAGCTACAACTAACAATTCTTTCTTACAGTTTCCGTTGTTTTTGTATTTAAATAAAATAGAAATTGATAAAATGCTACGCTGTTTGAAGGAACAGTAGGATAATTTACATTTAGCTTTCAAACCATTTCCTTGGTAAAACTTTGGTTTGAGGGAAATTGATAGGATCTTCCCCAATTGGCATATTTACAAGTTGCAATAGAACACCTATTATATGTACTTAGAACGGCTACCCATTTTAACAGTTCCAAGTGAAATCATAAACAATAACAACTGATAAATTAATCAACAAATTATATGGTGAACGTAGATAATGTAAATGAGAAAGTACACGAAAAAACTAGCAGAGAAATAACAAAAGGCACAATAGAAAATAACATATCAAATATATGTGTCGTAGTCAAGTCGTAGTAACTGCTTTAGTAGCTTTACTTATGCCTAGGCCGTATAGTTAACTGGTTAGTATTAGTTGTAGGGAGACTGATGTCAGGCAAGTAGGCCTTCATATACCCTTTTTACCAACCCCATGGATAAGGTCCAGGCATGCAGAGTACCAGGTACCTTAGTCCTACTTAGAATTTTGCCGAGACTAAAAGGAGTTTCAACCCTATTGAATGGATCTTTTATATGCTGCACATCATAGTAACATAGGACCCACGGCTTTACGTCACTTCCGAACGATTGCATTCTGTAGAGACTTCAATCGGCATTTTTTTAATTTTAAAAAACCTCACCGGGATCGGGGATCGAACTCACAACCCTTACATCAGTAGGCAGAAATAATGCTTAACCACTGAGCTATGGAGCCCGGCGAGGCCGTATAAAGTGATGTTTGTCATACAATTCAGCAGGCCGTGGTAAATGAAAAAAAAAGCGAAGGAAAATGTTCCATCCAAAATAAGTGTAAAAAAATTATCATGAAAGAAGAATTGCCCATACTACCACATCGAAATTTAAAAGTAAACTAAACCTATCGCTAAAAGGATGAAGTGAATATTCGAACTTTTGACATAAACTATTTGCGTGCATGCGATTAAAACTTATCTAGCGAAATCTAAAAAAGAATAAATTTACTGATATCAAAAGATAGCATCGCATAAACTAATAACTATAACTATAGTTTTAGTTTTCTATTACTATATAAATAATAAGTAAAATACTTATCATTTTGCTGTAGCTGTTGAAAGTATATTAATAATTACGAAATAATTTGTAATTTGACAATTGACAAATAATTCGATACACTGGAGATAATGTTTTCATTTCAAACTTTTAATTTACACGTCCCCTTATGTGCAATCAATTACGCTTATTATTGACTTACAAGCTTTAAGTAGAAAAAAGTTCTCTAAAATTGTAAACCAAGCAAGTTAAAATATCCCTGCTTGACAAAGCGGTGCTATATGGCATAGTAATATCCTTTCAAAAATACAGTAAATATCAGCGAAAACACATGGATAACAGTCTACATTAGAGGTGGGCAAATTCTTAAAATGTGCGGCCCGGCCCGGCCCGGCCCGATTCACATTGACTTCAAGCCCGGCCTGGTACGACATTGATTATAAAAGCCAGGCCCGAAAAAGCCCGATGTATATAAAGCCAGGCCAGGCCCGATCGGGCTAGTTAGCCTGAAGTCAGAAAGCCCGCTTGGCCCGACTCGGGCCCGCTCTGTCCGACTAGGGCCCGCTTGGCTCGCGGGCCAGATTGGCCCGAAACAAGGTAGATCATGCAGTTCGACGTTAAAAATACATATTTTTGCACTTGCGGGACTAAAGTTGGCACTTTAGTCACTTATTTCAGGGACTAAAGTAGTTCATTTAATCTCTAGGGACAGAAGTAATTACTTTAGCCTCTAGGGACTAAAGTAAAAATGTTACCGTATCTATAGTAATCTATGGTAAATTCGGGGTTATCAGGTTAGGTTTCGCGTCAGTTTTGACATAAACTGACGCAAAACCTAACCTGCTAACCTCGAATTTGACATAATTGTGAGCTCTTGTCATAATGACTTACAGTGCCACCAACTTTAAAATTTACCAAAGGCTACTAATTTTAAAATAATTGTAACTAAAATGTCAATAAATGACGTTTAAAAAAACGGGTTTTCGTTTTAAATCTTCCTGCAACGTGAAAAAAATAGTATATGCAACCCGGAGAGAATGCTATTTTGCTTCAGTGCAATTTCTGACTCTCGGGCTTCGCCCTCGAGTCAGAAATTGTACCTCAGCAAAATAACGCATTTCGCTCCCTCATTGCATAATCTACTATTTTTATTTTATCAACATAAAATAGTATATTATACATCAAGGTAGCGAAGAGCAGTATTATAACCTGAGCACATATTAGATACTGAGCGCGCAGCGCAAAGTATCTAAAGGGCGAAGGTTATAAGACGATTCGCTACCGTGGTGTATACAGCCTGTTCATAATTAAGTGTGCACTATTGCTATCTCGGTTGCTATTATAGCTACGAAGTTGGTTAAATTAGTAAAATAGTAGCATATTTCGTTCCGATTAAAATGGCGCAAACAAAAAAACAATTGAGCTTCGGGTTTTTGACATATGTCAAAAAATGCATTTTTTTTTAATGGAACGCCCTGTATATTTTGACGTCAATCGATAGCCAATCTTCTTCTGAACAAAAAACTTCTTATACTCTACTATCTTAAAGTTAATAACAATGGAGATATACGCCTGGTCAAAATTAAATACGTTGTAGCTCCCATAATAAGAAAGTTAGCAATAGTGCACATTTAATTCTGAACGGGCGTATATCTCCATTGTTATTAACTTTAGGATAGTAGGGTATAAGAAGTTTTTTGTTCAGAAGAAGATTGGCTATCGATTGACGTCAAAATATACAGGGCGTTCCATTTAAAAAAAATGCATTTTTTGACATATGTCAAAAACCCGAAGCTCAATTGTTTTTTTTGTTTGCGCCATTTTAATCGGAACGAAATATGCTACTATTTTACTAATTTAACCAACTTCGTAGCTATAATAGCAACCGAGATAGCAATTGTGCACACTTAATTTTGAACAGGCTGTATACTATTTTTTGCACTACCAAACGGATTAATACCTAAATTCTCAACAAATTTCGAAAATATTTTAACTGTCAACCTGACAATACAGCTCTTTAAAACGTCAAAATTAAAATAGTCATATTTGGTAACTTAGCAATTTATTAGTTACCACGGTGAAAATTATTTATTTTACTTTCTCTCCCTTGGTGGAGAAAATCAACTTCACGATCTACAGATGGGCCAATAACGGTGCGTTCTGAGACTAGTAGTGCAAAAAAGAAATTAAAGTTCAATACAGCATTTTATTAATGATTTTATGCAGTAGACAGGTAGACACAATAACAAACGGTTCTAATACTCACATGGAACATAGGTTTATGTTATTATTTATTAACTACAGTACATATTAATAGTAAAAATATAATTTAAAAAAATAAACAAAAAGAAAAAAACCTTAATACCTACTTATTTAATGGCTGAAAATGTTACTATTGAATTTTAAAAACAATAACTTTGAAACAATATGTGGGCTTAGTTGACTTCGCCTTTTCTCCAAAGTACGACCAGCCAAAGAAAATGTTCGTTCACTTGGAGTCGACGTTGCTGGTATTAACAGTGTATTCTGTGCAATTTTTGCGGAAATATTTTTTGCTCGTTTTTCCAAAACTCTAATATATCAAAATTCGATTCACCAATAATGGGAATTGTATAATTCAAATAGTTATTAAATTCATTTTCGGCAGTTAAACTACTTATTTCCGTGATGTCAGTATCAAAAAACTGACTTATCTTTTCTTGGCAAAAATGCGAACTTGTGTTAATATTTTCTGCAAGAACAGAATTATTTTGATACTCTTGTATCTCAGGTGCGGTTTCATTAATATAGGTTTTTACCAAGTTATATACTTCATTTGCTTCAACATCGTCAAGCATTTTGGAAAATTTTTTCATTCGAGGGTCTAAAAATGTTGCTACTTTATGAATTGGTTTGACAGATAATTTTTGATTTAATAAATCGCTCAAAGATTGTTTAGATTTTTTTATTTCTAAGTTGTCGTTGGGAAAGTATTTAAGTGAGTCTGTTAATTTTTTAAGCCAGGGCAAAACAAGTTGAATAGTAGGTTTATTCCCGAAACTCAATTCATTTGTGGCGTCGTCAAATGGTTGCAATAAATTTATATAATCTTTTAACATTTGAACATCTATGTCTTCAATTCTGTGAAACTCATTTCTTTGAATTAATAATTCAGTTATTTTATCAAATTCATTCACTACTGATTGCAGCATGTGGAGTAAACTATTCCATCTTGTAGGGACACTTTGTTTTAAACTTTTGGTCAGCTTATTGTTTAATCCTGATTTTTTAAAAAACATATCCAAGTCTTTATACCTGTTAACAGTTACTGAAAAGACGTGAGTATTACCTTTTTTTTTCAGCCAGTTTTCAATTGCTAAATTTAAATTATGAGCAGCACATGATATTCTATTGAAATCTTTTAAAGCGTTGTCTGTAACAAATGTTACATGATCACCTGATACAAGTTCTTGAAATTCGATTTCGGTTAAGTTTAAAAAATACTGTATGGTATTAAAATTTTTTTTTCTAATATTTTCACCAGTTTTTTTTGCTTTGTCTACATCTAATGAAATTAAAAAATTCTTTAAAGTAAAATCTGTATCAATAATATGAGCGGTTATGGTAATATAAGAAATTTGTTTGTTATCATCGGTCCAGTAATCCGTTGTAAATGCAATTCCACTTTTCAAAGAATTGGTAAGACAATTTCTTACTTTTTCTTCTAATTTGGTGTATTCTTCGGTTAAGTAATGGTTTCGCAAAGTTTTCCTGCTGGTCAAAACTTCATCAATTTCAAGGGGTCCGTATTTTGCACCCAGTTTAATGAGATCATTTGCAAATTTCTGTATAAAAATAGATTTTTTAGAAAGATATATATAAAATTAAAAATTATATAGTAGCTCACCTTAAAACCTTTTCCTTCAAAAATACTTAGCGGTCTCAGATCTTCACTTATGAAGTGAATCGCTGCAGTGTTAATTTTTGTTTTGTCATCTGCGTTGACTTTCCTTTTTGCAAAACTGTCTAAGGTGGCAGAACGTCCAGGTTCAGAGACAATTGTATTTGCACTTTTACAAGAAACTGCATGTCGGCCCAAATGTGAACCCCCGGTTTTACTATTGTAAGAAAACACTTTTTTGCAATAATTGCATTTGACACTACCTTTTACGACTTTGCCTTTATATAGAATTTCCGAAAAATGTTTCCACACATCACTTTTACCGCCTTCCTTGGGCCTAAATTTTATTAATTCTGACTTCTGCTCAATCAAAGTAGTTAACACCTTTATATTTGGTATTGGATCAGTTGATTTCATTTTTACTTTAATAATAAAATGATATGATTTTTGACACTATTATTATAGCACTTTACAGACTACTTCAGACTTAACAAGTAGCACTTCAAGACTGAAATGAGAACTCTATTATTTTGTGATATTTCTTTCGTAAAATAATACTTTGATTACTGATAGTCGAAAAGGAAATTTAAAACCTCAAGTACAAACATCGGTAGCACCTAACAAGTAATATTATTTTGAAACAAAATACTTACCAAAATTTATTACTATATTTATGAGTTCAAACATCAACTGTGCTGAATAAGCGGCTTTTAAAATCTATACTACAGATCCATATATCTAATACTTACTATATTGCTAGCGGCTATGAGTGGGAAACTGGCCGATGAAGTGAGACACACAACCAACTCCTTCATGTATACGGTGAGCTGTGCGCAAGCGCGGCGGCGTCGTCCGCCCAATGGGGAAGTGGTCAAGTTTAAAATTCGCTTCTAAAGGCGGAGTTCGAATTCTCACGCATGCGCGCGAGACGCGTTATACTATAAGTGAGACTATGTCGGCGCCGTAATGTTTTCTGAAGTTTCCAGGCCCTACCAGCAATATATGTGTATTATATATATGTACAGATCCAACAGCGTGAGATATTAAAACATTGAAAAAACCTATTTTGCATTAATTATTCTTGCCAGTTTTAATTCACAGAAGTTATAGAAGGATATTGTACTGCCTTGGGCCCTTGGGTTGGGGTATTATATAGACCATTGGAGCATATTACATATTACATTTTAGTACCCGGTCATATTTTACTAGGCAGGCCCGGTCCGATTGGTCAGAACCAGGCCCGGTCCGGTGATTGAATGCTTGGGCCACCTGGCCCGGCCCGGCCCGGCCCGACCCGGCCCGGTCCGACCCGACCCGGCCTGGCCCGGTTAACCAAAGTTTGGATCGGCCCGGCCCGGCCAGACTGACTCAAGCAAAGTCAGGCCCGGTCCGGCCCGAACCTGGCCGGGCCGGGCCGGGCCTCGGACTTCTGGCCTAAATGCCCACCTCTAGTCTACATGTTGCTCGTGTCCTACGAAGCCACCTTAAGGGTTCGTTAAATCTACACGTTTCTGAAAATGTTTATCTGCATATTTTCGTTCTGGTGCTATTAAAATCCCCTTTGTTTATATGGATTTCAAGATTATATCTCAGTACAATTTTTGTGTTGCCGATTCGACCGTTGTGCTTGCTCTGAATAAATTGCTTCAATTTTAACTTCAACAAGAGGATATCCATTCCAGCAACTCGCATCTCGTGCAGAGAGGCAGCTTTTGTGACCAGCGCTTCTCCAGTTATTGGCTTGTGATGAATAGAAAGAGTTCGACAAACAGACGTCGCTGTGTCTATTGTCTGTCGAGACTTGGCTGCCCCAGTTTGTCAGTTATTATTACAGCGAAATTGCAAGATATTAAAAATTAATTTATATTTTGAAAGACACAAAAGGTGTAGAACAATGGTAATATGATATTTATGAGCAGCCATTATCATTGTTCCATGCACAAAGAGCTTCTTGTCGCAGTGCTTGCTATACGGCTATAACGTTAGCTAGTGTTTAAAACACCATAAATTAGCAAAACAAAATTATACGTGCTAATGAAACGCATCATCAATATTATTTACACGAGAACACCCTTAGCAATAAATAGGGCGACTGAAATAAAAAAGGAAGATTCCATATTAGTAACCAATACCAATGTTTAATTGCCGGACTCTACATAAAATTTTATAACATGCTGTTTCCTTCAGGCACAACATGAAAAGATCAAAAACATAGTCCAGTTATAAAACCGTATATTAAATAGCAAGCAAAATAGCTGGTTTAAGTTGGCCATCGTGCCTGAATTGTCTACCCGCAACGAATTATTTTTAGTTCGCAAAAAAATATTCTTACTGGTTCCCAAATCTGGGTCATCAGAAAAGTGTTCAATTTCTCCGAAACCGCAGTCAGTAACTGCAGATTTTGTTAGTCTTTCAATGTAGACTGATGCATTTTCGTGCAGCAGAACACCTCGGCTTAGTTTTCCGTCCTTTTACATTTTAATATAATCCCAGAGATGATGCAATAATTTTGCATAATGCTTTTCCGTTACGGTATTGATTTTCTTTCGACCAGCAATCAGCAGAATTTCTTGACATTCCAAAAGCATTTTTGCTATTATTTTTCCTACATTTGGGAGTGGGAGCATCGACTGTTGCTTTAACTCACGATCAGTCATAAACTCATGTTTCATCTACAGCTTTAAGGCGATTGGTAGTCAGATCTGGTTCGTCTTCAGACCCTACGAATGCGACCTAAACGCTTGATCCACGTCGCCACACCGGACCGTTCGAATCTTTACAATTCAGCGCCATTGAAGGCACCGGTCTTATTCATTGCCACTTTTTATCGCTTTCTACATTTATTCTGTATCTGTTGAGTCTCTTTTTCGTCAAGGGTAAAGGCATATAATTCGCATGCCAAATATCGTCTTCCTCCAACATATACTTTTTAAGTTATACCGGCAATAAACACACAGACAGACAGTCGAAATTGAGAAAACTTGTTTTTCGTCATTTAGAGACCCGAAAACGTAAATATCTCAAAAAATCTGGGAAGACTATTTTTTGCTATTACAATACTTTCTTCGCCTTTTAGACGAGGGAAGGAAAACAATACTCCCAGAAGTAATGTAAGGCGTAATTGGAGGCAAATAGCAATAATAAAAAAGCTATCAAGCAAAGTTCTCAAATATACGACGAGTACTCGGCAAAAAGCAATAACAGCTACCACTTTACAAATGGAACTTAGCAATGGCTCCGAAAAATGGCAACAAACTAATAGCACAGCCTTTAACGATTACAAGCTCGACTCTACAAGTAAAACTCCATGGTGTGATACAAAACGCTAATTTGCATCAGCAATCAAATGTCATGGGCATACAAGACCCCATAATCTTCCATAAGTTCAATCCATAAGGTTTTGCATCATCTCTAGTGCGTTAAGAAACTTTATTTTGCCCTGAAAAATCAATATTGAAGAGCTTCAAAGGAAGGCAAGGGTCAACCACGAAATAAAATATGCAAACGGCTCAAGGCATGCCGACAGAAGAGAACGAAGCCAAGCGCGCGATTATGAAGAACACGCATGCAGGTGTCCAAAAGCGCGTGTAAGCAATTGAAGACATGACCCAGTTACGCATAGCAACGTATGGATAAACCTCCTAATAGGCCTTAAAGTGGGTTGGGTGACTTCGAAAATGTAAGGCACCAAGGCGTTAGAAAGGGGGTAGCCAAAATGTTACAAAGCATGAGAAAAGTAATGTGCCGAAGAAGCGTGACGCTTTTTAACCATAACAATAATGCTACTAATCCTATGACAATTGACAGTTTGTACCTTCTTCCAACTTTATTTTAAAAAAGCCACTACTGTAAGATAAAACAACGTCTATCACACGTGAGTGATATGGCATTATACCCCCGTGAGAATTAGAGTCAGTAAGGAAAGTAAACATAGAACGAAGTGGAACCATAATAACCAAGGAATGCCAACTAATCGCCTATGCGGATGATGTGAATCTAGTAGGAAGGACGTTACATACCGTAGAACAAAGATTCGAGGAACTAAAGGAAGCAGCTGAAAAAGTGGGACTGGAAGTAAATTACGGAAAACCCAAAGCAATGGGATTAAAAGCAAAGAAAAGAAAAGGACAAACCTTGGCAGTGAGGTGCAATAACATTGAAGTAGTCCGAGAATTCACCTACCTAGGAAGTAAGCTTAACGATACCAATAAATGCCTACAAGAAATAAGAAGCAAAATAGTCAAAGGCAATGCTATGCTTTGCAAGGGATGATGAAATCTCAAAGCATACAAAGGAAAACAAAAATTGTAGCATACAAAACCTTGATAAGACCAGTAGTCATAAATGGTAGTGAAACCTGGACGATCACAAGGCATGGAGAAGAGATGCTTCTAGTTTTCTAACGAAAAATATTAAGACGAATCTATGGGCCTATAAAAGAAAACGATGTGTGGAGAATTAAGTTTAATTATGAGCTTAAAGAACTATACCAAGAACCTTACAGTCATACAAGTACAACGACTTAGAAGGGCTGGCCACGTAGAAAGAGTGCAAGATAACTGCATACCAAAATAAGTGTGGAAAGGGGAGGTATTTGGTAACAGAGCCAGAGGAAGGCCTAGAGTACGCTGGAGAGACAATATCCAGAAGGATGCAGAAGAACTATTGAAGATTAGAAAAGGAACGCGGTGGCAGCGGATAAAGACAAGTAGAGGCGTCGACTGAAGGAGGTCAAGGTTCAATGATGGACTGTGGAACCACTGGAAGGAAATAATTATAAAATGTAAAAGTGGTACTTACAAAAGTAAGGTTATCACATTACAATTGGCGCAAAGGGCAAATAGTAAGACATTATCTTGACTAGTGTACAGGTTAAAGTAGCCAACTTATGTCACCGTTATTTGATTCATAAAATACAAATAGATTACTATTTCGTGTATAATGAAGTAGAACATATCACAAACGTTTGGACATCTGAGAGTGCATTTTAGATTGGAACAAAACTACTAGAAAATTATCAAATGTGAGGCGGGATTTTTGAAAAATCCTATACAGGAGAAATGTCTAACAAAAATCATACATGAACCAAGTTTTTAACCTTCCTTATTGTCATTTTCTAGTTGTTTTGTTACCATCTAAAATGTACCGCCAAATGTATAAGCGGTTGTAGTATGTTCTAGTCCATTATATGAAATTTTAAACATTTTAATGTGCTTTTTGTAAATCAATTAATCGTGATATAAATTAGCAACCTTGTTACGAGACAAAAACGAAGTTAACGACAACGCGCTAGCTCATACGAAAAGCCACGAAGAAGCTAGACGACTAGCGCGCACGATATCTCTCAAAATCGGGAATGTAACTCACATAGAACCGCTGCCCAGCCCGTAACAACAGATGCCGGCTAATCTACAGTAGAGCGAGGGGTGGTCCAACACGAGGTAACACCAGGGCAACGGTCTAATGAAGGGTATACAGATCTAAGAGGAACCGGGAAGCAAATGAACCTACCTTTCAACTTTACACTTGGCAAAAACCCAAAAGCCATCCAGCCTTGTGACTCCCCGGAACCGGCAGCTAGAGCGTTCAAATCCACCTGGACGCCCACAAGTTCGTCCTGAAACTCGGCATGCAACTCACAAAGAAACTACAACGGTAGCGTTAAACAAATAGGTCTATCGTTCTTACAGACAAATATGGGTATGGACAGTAATTAGTACACAAAATAGGATTTCTGGCATTAATTATTACGCAGAATATGATGGCTGGCATTGGCTCGTGCACAAATATTGTTGCTGCCATTAAATAGTACACGAAATATGATTACTGGCATTGATTAGTGCGCGAGATGTAATTGCGGCCATTAAATAGTACACACATAAGATTGCTAGCATTAATTAGTGCGCGAAATATGATAACTGCCATTAAATAGTACACAAAATTAGATTGCTGACGTTGGTTAGTATACAAAATATGATTACTGGCATTAATTAGTGCACGAGATATGATTGCTGCCATTAAATGGTACACAAATAGGTTTGCTAGCATTAATTAGTGCGCGAAATATGATAGCTGCCACTAACTAGTACACAAATAGGATTGCTAGCATTAATTAGTGCGCGAAATATGATAGCTGCCATTAAATAGTACACAAAATACCTTTTTAACTTTACATGCGGCGGTCGAGCGAGTCCAGTCTGCAGCACGGCGGTGTCACAAGGCATGCGAAACTGGACGAGAAGCTCCAACAGGCGTAGGCGTTGATGATGAGAACCCACAGTTTCCTTCACAGAACTCGCGATGCGGTAACAAATGACGACAACGCCCGCATGGGAAAGATAACCAATGGCACGTTCTCGTGTTCTTTTGGATCCCACATACACAGCAATGGTATATTGGCCAACGGCGGACGATAAACAGAGAAGCGTTTGGTGAAGACGATGGGGGCATCACCAACACTCAACTTACTTGCTTCGAGTCTCGGAACACTCCAAAAACACGGAACATAATGAAACTCACTCTGTAAGACGCCGCCTCCCACGACCGAAGCCGCGGGGGCGGCGAACAGCCACACTCTGAGAACCGCTTGCAGTAACCTAATGAGATCCGTGACCTACTGCCAATAACTAACTGACGCGACGCCGCAGCTGAAATAGAAAACATGAAGGACGGCTGTTGCAACGCGCCCAGACAGACTGAAACCGAGAGAAAACCAATTATTCCCTCTCTCTCTTGTACTCATGGATTGGCTTTTTAAATTCAATGCTAGAAAATAAGTTTAACACCAAGGACACGACAGCTGTGAAGCGATAAATGCACACGTGTGCGTGAGACGGCTCGAGACAATAACGCAGCTGTGTAACGGCCTGAAACCCATGCCTGCATAAAATTTGATACATTTAAATTAAACGGAAAAATATGAAAATTCTACATACACACGGGGTCGTAATTTAGAGAAATAGGCAATTAACTCATACATTCGTACATTTTAAAAATGTCCTGACAACCTAAACCATTGTTTTAAACCTTTAACATAATATATTTGTCAAACCATGCTTTACACTTTGTTCTTTGCGCCAATTATGATGCACTAACCTCACTCTTATAGGTATCACGTTTTTATATTTTATAATTAATTATAATTTAATGATTTATTATAGTTTACCTTGAAAATGGAATACATATTTTTTTCATAGTGATCGTGAAAGTTGTCTTTTCTAACGAAAAATCGTATTGAAAGCTCCACTTTTTTTAACGCAAATATCGTGAAAGAATTACACTTTGTTTAACTATTTCATTGAAATGACAATTTGACAGTTGTCAATTCCGAAGTCTTTTTATACTAAATTTCGACCAAGAGATCACTACGCAAAAAACTACGTGTACAACACGTTTTGAAAGTCCGTTTTTTCATTCATTTGCTTGATTAACTCGGGCTTCGCCCTCGTTATCAAACTGCTAATTTATGAAAAAAAGACTTTCCAAACTAGTTGCACAAATTACTATTCCGAAATATTGGCCTACAAAAAGTGATTTCTTTTGAACTGCTGCCCTGAAGAACGAAACTTAATTATTAACTATCGTGTATTCCAATTGCACCAGAAATACACTTCTTGAATTTATTGTTAATATGTTCTTATGACTATAACGTGTTTAGTAGTTAAAAAAACCATGTAAAGTGGCATCTCACGTGTCTACGTAATGCATTTTCAAGCATTATTTTTCGAGAGAACGTTTTTCAATCACTAGACCATTACCAGCAAGCTCCAAATGGGGGATTGTCCAATAAATAGATGACCTACTGAAGCATACTCAGCTAGAAAATACTTTTCCACGACCTGGAGTACAAATCAGTTTCCAGGTAACAAAAATTGAGACAGACATAAAGCATTTGCAAGCAAGTGAACAATATGAGACAATCTAAAAAATGCTCTTGTCATTGGAAGCATACACACTTGAAAGGTTGCTAAATATTACGGTATAATTCGCACATTTTTCTTTTATTTATGAAAATACTTTTCTTGTTTTTGTTCTTTCGGTCGTGGGAAAAATAGTATATAGGGTGAGTTTGATGATTGATATAGATTGCAGTAATTGAAAGACAGTGGTAGATTTAGTTTTTCAAACCGCATAAACTTGGCTGTAATCATATATTTTGAATTCCCTAAAACTGATTGAGAACCCTTGAAATACTACAAATTGTTCCCAAAAATATTTAGCGTATTGGTTTTAATAGCCGTATCGCTTAGCCAGACAAGCTTATCTGCACAATTCCCGAGCAGTTGGAGCAGCTGTTCATTTTTTAACGATACACCTGTTGTTGACTGAAAGAAGGTAAGCGCACTATTTGATAACAAAAATACATTTTAATAATGTTTGGCCTTATATTAACTAATTCGATTGTAGTGATGGCAGCGGTTCTCAAATTTTTTTAAAAATAATTTTTTTAAATTAGCTTTGTTTAAATAACCAAACCTGCTATTGTCGTCTAATTACTGCAATATATCAGTCTTAAATTTCTACAGACCTTCAAACTCACCCTGTATACATGGCAGTCGAGAACGTTATTTTCCCTACCATACCGATTTCTTGATATTTTTAATATTTTTGGTTTAAAGCATGGATTGTTATTATTTGATCTTTATCTTTGGTATCAATGAACTTCGCCAATAATTTCGAAACAGCTTTCCAATTCCTTCTAACGCAATTATAATCATACTATAAATTCATTAATTTGCTTAAAATTCAATGGTTTAGCTTAGTCTTTCAGACACCGTTAGGAAGCAATTTTTTGTGATATGAAACTTCAAAACTACTTAGTTGAATATACTTGATGTCAGTGTTGGCCCAGCGGTTAAGAAATTAAAGGTACTAGGTCAATTCTGGGTAGCCGAACCGAGCTGTACAAGAGGGCATAACTTGTGGTAATAATAGGCGACTTGAAGCGTAATGCTAGCCACATTACCTTCATTAAGGCTTGTAACTGCTAACAAAGGGACTATTACAATATATGTATACTTGTACACCACACTTGATAAGTAGATATATTTATAGCTTCTCTAAGGTCAGGAACCAACCGGATTAATTTGTTCAAATAACTTAAACCGCTATGATTTTAATGTTTTGTTTATTGCAATGTGATGAATGAATACAGTAAAATTAAATCCAGAAGATATCGGTGGAGCTTTATCTGTAAAATGATACTACATAATTGTACAGATAACTCTTTAAAACCGTTTTAAACACTCAAATTAAATTATAAATGTATTAGATTTCCTTTACCACTGAATTTGGTAATATCATCAAAGGTTAATTTGCTAGAAAACTGCAATGAACATAAACAATTACGAACTTCTTTAAGAGGCCATTACTTTTTATGCTCGTAACGTTTTCTAGTAGTATAAAGCTACAGCCTGTGAGATAATCCCCTTAATTTAGGAATTTCATTTAAACATTCTTAAGGCGAAATTACCATTCCTCACTCCAGATCTCGCTAGTCGTTGTTTAGAAAAGTCGTACCCATGCTAACAGCACCAGATAACGAGTGTTAGGTGTTTAGCGAGATGCACTAATATGCATGAATTTATAAATTGCTTGAATGCAGATGAATAATTACCCTGTGAACTGTAATTATGTAAACCTACAGCTGAAGCCCTAAGAAAAACCGTTAATCAGTGCGCGAAAATTGAAATGTTGGCTTTTCTGCACTTCATTGCTTTCGGAGAACAGGGCTTTCATAAAAGCTGTTATGGTCAATAAACGGGTAAAGTGTAATAAAAAGGTTAAGTGGGCCATGAAAATACCCCTGTTTTCGGGGTGTAATATCATTATTGTTTTGCTGCCGTAAAAGTTATCCCGCTCGCTATCTAAGAGCATGTAATCAATTATTTACTTACGTTTAAAACAATTACGAACGGAATCCCTTGTTAAAATGTCAAATTTCGGCGGATTTATATCTGTTAATTACATTTAATCAGCGCGTGTTGGCGCGTGAATATCCACTAGAAGGTTTATTCAACACCCAATTCATTACTTGACCATTAAAAGGGTGCTTTCCAATCCGGCAATAACAATAAAATTTAGAAAAAAAATTGATTACCCGCCGTGATTCCAGCAGAAACCGAAGGGTAAAAACTTGCGGCGTAAAATATGAAATTTATCGGTGATCTGCAAGCCATGCATGTTTCTCTGATTGCTGCGCTATAAAATTTTACAACTTAAAAACAAACATAAGAAGCTGAATGTTTGCTTTCTTTTCAGGCGGAAGAATCGATCACGCTCACCACTACAACAACGCATACAGAGCTTTGGACGAAACCCTGGCGATGGAAACTGCGTCGCTGGCGGCTCTATCCATGGTCAACCCTACAGAAACCCTCATCGTGGTGACTTCTGACCACTCCCACGTCTTGACCATGGGAGGCCAAGCTACGCCCAGAGGGCATCCTATACTGGGTATTTTTTATTTTAGTCTGGAGCGCTTTACGTAAACAAAGTTGCCGCTGCGGCATGGTAGAGTGAAAGTGGAACAATGGCTCTATTCAGTTTCACTTAGCTATATATTGTATGAAATACAAGCAATAGATCTTGTTCATCAGTAAAATCCAGGATAACGCAGGTTTATCTTGATTAATAGCTTACGCTGTCTCAGCTTTTTTTATTCAGAGCTCAACTAGTATCTTAATATTTCAACCATTTAAGTCCGCTGTGGCGCATTGGAAGTCGCGTTTTAATTTAATCGAAATCCCTATTCATTTTCGGCGTTATTAATCAAATCCCAACAGTTTTCCTTATTTTAATTTTATTAGGACAAAAGGGCAGCGGTTTAGAGAGATTTTCAGTTAAACACTAGGGAATGCAACGAGGCGGTTTGGTAGCAATTGTCGCCTATAAAAAGGATACTGCTAATAGTGACAAATCTAAAGATAAATTTTCTAATGCTGCGTTACTCCCGCCGATAATCCCTTATCGCTTTAAGCTGCAATGATCGTAGGATTACCTGCGGATGTTCCTAATTCGGATGCGTCGCAGACACTTATTAATTCAGACGGATTTCTCGCCGATATTTGTAAGTCTTTAATTAACGACGTTATATCAATCAAGATAGAAATTCGGGTTTTAGACCTCCCCAGTTACGGCACTTCCCATCTGAATTCAATCTAGGTGTGGTTTCCTTTGTTTAGTTTATAATAAACCCACTTTTGGGTATATTGCATTGAAGGATCTTAGTTTGAAAACTTGTAAGCGAGAGTGTCAATTGCAAATAATTACTATCGCGTCTCCTTTATAATTTCCTAGTTTACATCTTCGCAACTTTATAAAATTAATGAAATACGAAGGCACCAATATACCGTGTGTACTAGAAGAAGTACTTTTATAGTAACAGTAACATATAAGTTAACCGATATTTCAGAAATTTTACATGGGGCCTTAATTTTAAATTTGAGTAACTTTCTTTCATGGCATTTTGACGTATTTAGAACAAAAAAAGGCACTTTACTTGAAAAATAAAGTTTCTATGTATCGCTCGTGAGAGCTTATGAAGACCAATGCAACATTTTAGTATTAAGGTTTTCGACTCAAAATTGTACAAGGAATATCGCTACCTGGAGCTTTTGCGCCAATTTGTATACACCCTGTATATCGGATCTTATATTTCCATATACCATTTATATGCTGCATACTTAGTAGTAGTAATAACCAAAGCTACCTGTGCAAAATTGTCCTTACGCTGCATTATGGTTATCGGCAAACAGAACAAGAATATTATGCAATGTATTGATATAAATATACAGTGACCGCCAAAAAGTCGGCATAATATGGTACAATTTTTTATTTTAGATTTTTCATAAAGCCTATTTACATCAATAGTTTGTGCCTTACCTATTAAACCCCTATCATATATATCGAGTGATTTTTACTTCCTTTTACGATAAAGGAAGTATTGGATTCACCCCAAAAATTCGAAATTGAGTTTTCAACAGATCTTCACGTTTTAGGGTCCCCTGATCCAAAAAACATATTTTTTTTCATTGGTCTGTGTGTCTGTCTGTCTGTCTGTCTGTGTGTCTGTCTGTCTGTGTGTCTGTCTGTCTGTGAACAGAATATCTCAAAACGAAAGAGGTATGGCGTTGAAACTTCATATATAAGTTTTGTGTAGTATGTAGATGAGACAGCAAGCTTTTGAAGAAAATCGCATAACCGGAAGTAGGTGTTTACTCTTGTGATTTTTCAGTTTTTTCCGATTTTTTCAAAAACGGCTCTAACGATTTTTTTCAAACTTTACATTTTTATTACATTTTTAATGTGCATTGACGTGAAATAGGTGATTTTCCAGTTGAAAACTTCTAAAGTGGGTTCTTGTTTTTTTAAATTTTTTTATTAACTCCTATTTTAAATGGAACACCCGGTATATTATTACATTTTTGAATTCTGCTTAAGATTTTAGAAAAAATTTGTCTCTTCAACTAACGCTCTATTTTGTACCGTTTTTGTAGAATTCGTAATTTTGAAAATTTTTGACAAATGCTTAAAAATTAAAAATTAAATTTTTGACTAATTATATGATCACTGTAAAAGGAAGTTGTGTGAGTGTATCACACCAGATTTTTACTTATGTAGAAAATTGAGTTTTTCGAAAGTGTTAAAATCCAAAAAGTGCTACTTTTCGGAAATTTAGTAAGATTACAATGATATTTTTTTAGTGTGTTATTTTTAGCTAACTGAACAATCCCAAGGCCAGACAACACAATTGTTCTTAAAACTTTTGCAAAATCTAAATTTTTTTAATATTTTTCAAATTTTTCCATACAAAGACTTAATAATATGTGAAGACTTTAAAGATTTATACTTGAAAAAAAATAGTGTAAACTGTTAGTACTTCTTTAGATTTTTTATATTTCCCGAAAAGTAGTATGTTTGCATAATTTTTACCTTTTCTATGCAAGGCGCTTTTTCGAATAAATATTTTTCAACTCTAATTAATATCAATTTAAATGACCCCAAGAAACTCTAATCTAGCCCTGTCAATGAACTACTGTTACAAAAATCCTGTAAATGTTCTTTTACAGTTTTCTAAATGAGGAGATTTTTTAGAACATCTAAATTGGATAAAGAAAAGTTTTCACTTAAAAAAAATTAATTTTAATATTAAGTCTTGGTATAATGAATTTTACAAAATAATTAAAAAACTGAAAATTTTATTTTTAGCTAAATGGGTGTTTTCTGGCCTTGGGATTGTTCAGTTAGCTAAATAAAACACACTCGAAATAAATCTCATTGATTTTCGAAAAATACCACTTTGGATTTTGACAATTCCGAAAAACCCAATTTTCTAAAGAACTAAAAATCACTCGGTATATATGAAAGAAGATAAATAGGTTTTTGGACAAGCACAAATTGTTGACATAAAAAGTTTATTTTTAAATCAAAAATAAAAAATTTTCCCATATTATGCCGACTTTTTGGCGGACACTATACAGGGTGGTCCACTTTTGTGTAGCAGGACTTTAATAGTATATAGAAAAACTTATTTCAAGGCGAAAATTTCATATGAACATAGGCCCTGAAACTCTTCGTTTTAAAGATACAGGGCGTTCAAATTTTCGAAAAAATATCATTTTCTTTTTACAGCATCCCAACCAGGTGAGATAATTAAACTAAATTTGGTGTGCAGCTCTATCCTAAAGGGTACTACATTCTGTGACAATATCAAGGCCCTCGATCGACCAGTGGCGGAGATATGGGGTTTCGCGATCAATAAATTTAAAAATTCACTAGTACGACCCTGTTCAAAATCGAAATTGTTTATTTTTTCAACAAAAAAGCGTTTAAGTCCTACAAAAAATGTCTCTTCACATTTCTCCATATCTCCCACGGTTGCGTAGCAATTTTCAATAGTTTGTTCAAATTCATGTTTTTTATTCAAAATAAACTCGAACTAGCTTTGGGGTAGAATATTCATTTTTCTTTACAAAATAAGGATATTCTAGCCGTTTTTCGTACTTATGCTAATAATGGAAGAAGAAATTAAAGAACTTTATTTTTAGTATCCAGTAATAAGTAATAAAGAATGTAACTTATTTAATTAGAATATCCTACCCCAAAACTAGTTCGAGTTTATTTTGAATAAAAAACATGATTTGACCAAACTATTAAAAATTGCTACGCAACCGTGGGAGATACGGGGAAATGTAAAGAGACATTTTTTGTAGGGAATTAAACGCTTTTTTGAAAAAATAAACAATTTCGATTTTGAACAGGGTCGCACTAGTGAATTTTAAAATTTATTGATCGCGAAACCCCACATCTCCGCCACTGGTCAATCGAGGGCCTTGATATTGTCACAGAATGTAGTACCATTTAGCATAGAGCTGCACACCAAATTTAGTTTAATTATCCCACCTGGTTGGGATACTGTAAAAAGAAAATGATATTTATGTATTTGCAAGGCAGATGAGCAATCACTGGTATTATATGCTTACCTTGAAAGGTTAACATACACACCAGAGGATTTCTCCCAACCTCACGAACATAGAGAAGATATCAGCTAGATTGATATTATTTTTTTTTAACAAAGTGAACTTAAACACATTTTTGTCGAGACACATTAAAAATTTTATTAATAAAAATAAGTTAAAAGCACGTTACGTTTCGCTAAACTAATGGTTAGCTTCTTCAGACGAATAATTACATTCTGAGAAAAGAAAAGAACAATTAAAATACAGCATTAGTTTTAAGATAAGTGAAAGGATACACTTCCTCTGATGTCTGATTTACCTGTTATTAATCTTCTTAAAACTCAATTTGAAAGTTTGTAAAAAGATTGGTCGTAACCTAGACATATATTCTCTTGCAAACACATTATCAAATATTCCTGTAAAACAATTTATTTAATTTATGCAGTAGTAGAATTATCAGCATCCCTACTTACAATGGAAAATTCCTTTTGTTTTCCTTTTTTTTATAATTTTATTTTAATTATTGTGGTGTATAAAGTTTTGAATATTTTTGATGGTTAGTAAAAGGAATAGTAGTACCATAGTCATAAATATATATTTTTTTGTACTATATGTTATCAATTGTTCCTGTAAAATGAATTTCTTTAATATATGCTTTAGTAAAATTAACGGTATCTTTACTTACAATGGTATTAACCTTAACTTTGAAATCTTGTGCTTGAGTAATTTTATATTGAAAATTAGTTTCGGTTGGAATTGGAAATTGTTTACTAAGTAATTGCACTTCTTTGACCTTTTGTCGGCAATATACTTGTGGTGATATGTTATTGTACGGTAAAATAAATAGGAGTACAGGCATCAGTTAAACGAAATTCTTTGATTATTAATAAACGGCAAACAATTCTACAGCTTAGTTTGGGTTATTTTAGAGAATCTGGAAAATAATTAGACATGAAGTGTTTTAATTATGTGTATATGTTATACTGTACCAGCAGCAGTAATGCTATTTTGGTATTAAAAGGCCCATGGATACGATTTATGATGTATGCAGTCAATGACCTCGAAAGCACCAACTGGTTAATTTTTCACTTTTATAATTGGAGTAAATGATGAGATGCTATTAAACAGTTCACTAAATATACTGTTAATTTTTGGTTTTCCCTTTAGTTAACGATGTAAGAGTTTGGTGATAGGATTTTTGGTAATTAATTTATCTTGAAATTCCTGATAAGTTAGGTTATGTTTTATTTTATTGTTGGTTTAGGAACTTCGTATTTCTAACTAAAGGGAAAACCAAAAATTAACAGTATATTTAGTGAACTGTTTAATAGCATCTCATCATTTACTCCAATTATAAAAGTGAAAAATTAACCAGTTGGTGCTTTCGAGGTCATTGACTGCATACATCATAAATCGTATCCATGGGCCTTTTAATACCAAAATAGCATTACTGCTGCTGGTACAGTATAACATATACACATAATTAAAACACTTCATGTCTAATTATTTTCCAGATTCTCTAAAATAACCCAAACTAAGCTGTAGAATTGTTTGCCGTTTATTAATAATCAAAGAATTTCGTTTAACTGATGCCTGTACTCCTATTTATTTTACCGTACAATAACATATCACCACAAGTATATTGCCGACAAAAGGTCAAAGAAGTGCAATTACTTAGTAAACAATTTCCAATTCCAACCGAAACTAATTTTCAATATAAAATTACTCAAGCACAAGATTTCAAAGTTAAGGTTAATACCATTGTAAGTAAAGATACCGTTAATTTTACTAAAGCATATATTAAAGAAATTCATTTTACAGGAACAATTGATAACATATAGTACAAAAAAATATATATTTATGACTATGGTACTACTATTCCTTTTACTAACCATCAAAAATATTCAAAACTTTATACACCACAATAATTAAAATAAAATTATAAAAAAAAAGGAAAACAAAAGGAATTTTCCATTGTAAGTAGGGATGCTGATAATTCTACTACTGCATAAATTAAATAAATTGTTTTACAGGAATATTTGATAATGTGTTTGCAAGAGAATATATGTCTAGGTTACGACCAATCTTTTTACAAACTTTCAAATTGAGTTTTAAGAAGATTAATAACAGGTAAATCAGAACATCAGAGGAAGTGTATCCTTTCACTTATCTTAAAACTAATGCTGTATTTTAATTGTTCTTCTCTTTTCTCAGAATGTAATTATTCGTCTGAAGAAGCTAACCATTAGTTTAGCGAAACGTAACGTGCTTTTAACTTATTTTTATTAATAAAATTTTTAATGTGTCTCGACAAAAATGTGTTTAAGTTCACTTTGTTAAAAAAAAAAATAATATCAATCTAGCTGATATCTTCTCTATGTTCGTGAGGTTGGGAGAAATCCTCTGGTGTGTATGTTAACCTTTCAAGGTAAGCATATAATACCAGTGATTGCTCATCTGCCTTGCAAATACATAAATTGCACTAACAGCTGTAATACTAATTGTAATTTCAGAAAATGATATTTTTTCGAAAATTTGAACGCCCTGTATCTTTAAAACGAAGAGTTTCAAGGCCTATGTTCATATGAAATTTTCGCCTTGAAATAAGTTTTTCTATCTACTATTAAAGTCCTGCTACAAAAAAGTGGGACGACCCTGTATATAATGATATGATATCGTACCTCAAGGTTAATAATTATTTTATCTATGACAGTGTGTAAAATTGCCTTTTAGTTGGCAGTTTTAAGTTTGTAAAACGACTGTTTAATAAAATGTTTTCATTAGTTTACGTCGTTAATAGCAACGTGCTTAAAAAAAATTATTAGGCACGTAGTTAGTAGCAACGTATTTAAAATTTTTAAAACACTCAAAATTAGGACCGGTTGCTAGTAATTCTAATTTACATCTAAAATATTTTTTATATTTACCGTATTTTTTAGATTCTACCGTAGATAAAATATTGTAAGATACACATGCGTAAAGCATCTTTAGTCACTCGTGGGGCTTAAAACGCTCGCTCACTCGCGTTTTAACTCTACCCCACTCGTGCCTAAAGAGTAGCTTTACGCACTTGTATCGTAAATTACTATTATGAAATTGCACTTCAAGATTAATAATTATGTAATGGTATCGTTTCTAATGATTAACACATTAGAATTTATAAAGAGTGAATTTTAATGTAAATAGAACAGGACAACTTTGGGGTGCTAACTTCACTTTTTCCTCCAACAAATACCACTATAATCCTTTTCACTCACATTTATAGGAAAGTCATAACACTTTTTGATAGAACTCGCCGGGGTGCTATTAGACAAAACCACAAAGTTCTGAAAGCAATTTTTTAAAAGTTGAGGTAGTTAGTAAATTTATTTGTAGGGCCCCGACGAGTTCTATCAATAACTCTAATAACACTTTTCGATAAGACTCGAAGTAAAAAAGATACGGTCATTTTTGTAATATTGCAAAACGACGAAGTGCTGGAAGCAATTTTTGCTACAAGCTATTTGAGCATCTACAGTACCGTATGTTGCGTTATTTTTTAAGAACAATAAGGAACTTCAATGAGTTAATAATTTTATCGGATTTTAAAGGTTCTTATCTTAGTTCCTCATTCATAAGTTCGCTAAATACATGTCAAGTTATTTTCCACAGTGATGACCGGCTCCTTTAACTAGGTATATTCTAATATTTGTTCAATGTCCAGTTCGGTCTCATTTTACAGTGAGCTCAGTTCGAAAATTTTATGATCTTCGTTCGAAAAGTGTTGTTTTTCTAAAGCTTTTAAAGTTTATGTGAAAATTTGGAGTATTTCTGTGTATAATACAGAAAGTGTTAGATAACAGATAACATATACATTTTGATAAAGACGCTAGTGATACTCTATATAATAATTTATATAATAATTAGTTTTTTCTACATTGTCGATGGCGTGGTAGAAGCATTTTATTGAGCTTATTTTGTCGTTTGACCGTTCATCGGAAGAGTAGAATAATGTAGAGGGGGGGGGGGGGGCGAAGACATTCGACATAACGGGGTCACCCAAAAAGGCGATTTGTTGCGAATTTCGATTCAAAGATGCTGTGTATCGTTGTAACTTGTTTAGATTAGTTGTAGCGTTTGATTGTGTGTCTGTTGCAAGCATTGTTCATTGCATGAAAACACAATCTGATTTATCACTGTTTATAAGTAAGCAGGGAAAGGTGCAAGGTTAACCACTTAAAAGGCATATTTTCGGGGGCCCTATAGAGTCGAGACCATCGGCATTGTGTTAGCCGCCCCTGAGAATCATCAACCTACTGCTTACCTGGGTGGCCCCGATATATCCAACTTTCACAATGTACCATCTTCCAGTTAACGAACACAATTCCCTATGTGCAAAAAATATAATTATTAATAAAGTGTGTATAGGCGAATAAGGTTTAATCAATGTGTATTTTACTATAATTTCCGTAATAGATTTTAAAATGAATTTGAACATGGTTAACGGTTGCCATTTTTTGTGACAAGTTATTCTCATTATACAGTTTTAATATAAAACCCAACTCACTCGCGAGCGTATTTTCGTCGACTTTTTAACTTCGAGTTTTATCAAAAAATGTTATTAGAGCTATCGATAGAACTTGCCTGGGTGCCACTAGAACTCCCATTAGAACTACCTGAACTTCTAAAAGATTCCGTTTAGGACTTCGTCGTTTTGTAAAAGTACTAACACAAAAATGGGTGTAACTTTTTTACTTCGAGTCCTATCAAAAAATGTTATGAGAGTTATCGATAGAACTTGTCGGGGTGCTACTAGAACTCCTATTAGAACTGTTTTTAAAAATAGCAAGGCAATCTTGGGTTGTGTTGCAACAGGACCTCTTTAAAAAGTAACGTTTTTTGAAATTGTGGTGCTAACTTCACATAGATGCTAAGTAATTAATATTCTTAGAAAACGGTTGTAAATATGACTTGATATTTGATATTTGATTTAATAAAGGTGGTATTTGGTTTTATCAGATTACATTTTATAATTGATATTAAATAATAATTATAGCAAACTACAAAATAGTTTGGGTAAAAGTTAAAAAGCTAAGCTAATACATATAATATTTAAAAAGTCAATATGAAATATCAAATAATTTAATTAATTTACAATCCAGGAGTGTTAGATATAAAAATTGTGAATAGCAAATTACTATATGGTGACATTATTAAGAAAAAGAACAAAAAAATTTTTTAATTAAGAATGAGGAAGTAAAAATTTTTAAATTCGTGTAAATTAAATAAAACCCTTATAAATCTTATAGTACTTAATTAAAACGTTCACAAGGGTACAAGTGATTAGTTGTGATATAAAATTATAGAATCCAAAGCAAGAAAATTTATTCAAATCATAATATTGGAATATTGGAAGTTGAAATTATGGTATTGGAAGAAGCCACGGACGCATGGTAGCAGTATGCGAGTCTTCGGTTACATAAATATACAACTAGGATTTCTTTGGAACTGGACTGCGGATGAGTCATTACTTGCTGTTAAATGGAGAACTGGTTTTCAGTGTTCCGGTGTAGCTCATCTTGGTGATTTTGTTGCGTGCTAATCGTACATACAGCTAAGGATTACGGTGGGGCCATTAATTGTTGTAAAAGAGAGAGCTGGTATCCTGTGTTCCGGTATACAGGTTTGACAGTTTGGTTGTTAGTTGGAGCCTTCGCCGCGGCTGCAAGTGAGCCAGCTTCTGTAATACAGCCAGTCGCAGAGCGAAGGATATTGTTGGAACTACACATTGAGCAATTAGATACAGCTGCAGTTATGGATGGTAAATGAGCTTCTTACTTACCTGGCCGTTCCAGAGGATCAGTATGGGCAGCTTGTTTGTACCTGAACAGGAGCCAGACATCGAGGTGACATGTTTAAGTGGAGTTGGATACAGGTATATGTAACTAAAACATTAAGACGTTAAAACAAGTGAGCATATAAAATATTAATAAGATGGACTTACAAGTTTATGATTTTTGAAAGTAATATAAATGTGAAAATATTAAATTGGCTTGCATTTCAATTTTAAGGTTAACTTTGGCATTTAACAGAAAGTAACATTTGATATAATTCTTATTCTACCAAATGAGTATCAGATTCAATCAGTTTAAAACTAAATAATACTTGAAACAGTAATATAAAATAAGATTCATATGTTTGACTATATATAAAAAAACAAATTGAATCCAACCTTAGTTTAAGAGTTATTTGTTCTACCAGAGCTAGCGTAATAAAAAAATAAGTAATTAACTAAAAAGGGCATATCATTGCATAAAATTAATTTATATCATATACGATTAACAATAAAAGCAAAGAAAACTAAAGGCATAAGGGTACTATGTCAATAAATATCAAACAATAAATAAGTATTATATTCCTTTACTACTATGTATGTAGGGAATCTTATCAAACCACTACTTACTAACAACATAAAATGTTCATCATTATTTTAAATTCAGCCATCAGATTAATGCAAGTAAAATAATAATGCTCGTTATAGGGAAACTGTCAAGAACTTTTTTCCCTTGTTTTTAGTTCTCTTAGCAATGCAAATGCAAAAATGCATGGAAACATTATATAAAGTAAATTTCAACAAGTTATAGAACGACTACATTCTCTCCCGAGGTAATTAAACTTTATATATAGAAGTACGAAATTTGCCTTGAAGTCACTTTCAGGTTATCGGTCACTAATCTACATAGAAAGGCCAATAGTTAGTAAATAGTTTCCACAATGTATAAGTAAATATTATAAATAATAATGGTGAGGCAGTAACACCCCATGAAGGAGCTTGGCCTAGGATCTTTAAAATTTACAATCAGTACAAGTCAAGACAAACATATAAAGGTTTATTAGCTCTGAAAACTGTAAATAACGTTAACTGATATCATTAAAATTCAAGCAGTGCAACCATTACACAAAAAAATCTTTAAAAATGCTTGACGTTGGCTGTTTCTAATGGATTGATTCAGTATTGACAAAAAATGTTGTAAGACTACCTAACACTTATTTCTAAGTTAAAGTATTACTTGTACTTCCAGTTTTGTTTTAAGATATTCACTCACTTGCTATACAGGCTATACAGTGCCATAAATGGTACGGGCAGATTTTTAACCACAATCAAACTTATCTAATACACTTCTACCTCTGATAACTTACAGCCCTTTAAAAGTCAAGATGACAAACATGTTCAGATTTATTAGTCACGAATGCCTTGACTTAGAAGTTTCATATTAGGCATACGTAAGTATTTATTATTAAATAATACAGCCTCAATGGTTTACAAGTTGATGCACAGAAGGTGTTGTTGCAGGATGCATGGAGAATACATAGAGGCAAATTTTTTCTATGACATTTATTAGTCCACTAACTTCTTCTATGGCTGAGTTCTTCTCACGGAAACCAAGTTAATGATCGGGCAAAGGGATGTGTAAAACATCACTTTAAAACTGATGTTTTCATGTTTTGAAGGCAAATGGTATCATTACATTATAAAATTTGAGGTTTTCATTGATTTTTGTAAATATGTTACTTTAAATAACTACAATCCTCTGAACTTAGAAAAAGACTCTGTATTGGTTGTAGATTAATGTAATGGCCCCCTTTCTATTACTAGCTCCATGGAATTTTGAGAGTAGGTAGCGCTACCTTCAAGACGAAGTTTTCGAAAGCAACGCATGGTGGATTTGTTTTTTCCTTTTGGCTGGCTAAGTCCACAGTTGTAGTGGGGCCGTTTTCGAACTGGTTACCTATGTTTTATTTCAAAGTCATCGAGTACTAGGAAATATGCCAACCTTTCTCAAGCCTGCGTCGCTGTAATTTTAAGATACAGATCGTGCTACTTTTCTTTCAATTAAACTTGTAGGTTCGGACCGCTCTCAGCCTTAAGGTATGCGTTTCTCCCTTTGAGTTAGCGTCGTTAATTAGGATATTGGGCTTGTAGGCCCATTAGGTTAACACTAGGGACGGCTAAGCTCTTTTTGTTACTTTTTCTTGCCGCAGGCATGTAGATTTTTGCTATAAAATATCATTCGCTACCTAGACAGCTCCAGCTTGTTATAGCTGGATATTTTTTTTAACGGAGACCTAAAGCTCTTTTCTCTTGACTGAATCCAGAATTCAGAGCTTCTACGAGTTTGGTTCCCGTCTCTCGATGAATCCTGGCAAATTCACACCGCTACTGCGCCAGAAAACCTAGTAGTCATAGCTGCGTTAGCTGTCATTTACAGCTTTTACATTTGTTTATAAAATAAAGCCAAGGGTAATTTTACTGGACCTTAAGGCGAAAATTCGCAATTCATATTTTCTGAGGCATTGTATGTATTTATCTTTGTTATGCTCTTTTATAGCAATCCTCTCCGCAGACATACATCGTGGTTCAAGTCAGAAATTTGCTTTTTGGCAAGGCCGCTTTGCAGCTAGATGAGTTCTCTTCCAGTTGGTTCCTGCTAGTAAGATGTTAAATGATTTTCAGCTCTGCTATTTGAAACACGGAATATCATATTGGATGAAACTTTTACAATTATTTCTTATCCTTGAATGTTTGAGTAACTATTTTGGTTTGCTTAAGACTGCACGATTTTCTTATTTTAATTCATTTTATTGTTTCTTTTTGCCTAACATAGTTAATATAAATATTAACAAGTGAATTCTTATGTTGTTTTAAATTTAGTGATTTTATTTAACATTTATGTGCCCACTTTGAACTAATCGTACCGTTATTTAACCCCAGGTGCTTTTGTATCGACGAGCTCCGTTTAATAATTATGCGCCCTGGACGCTACTTATCTTTATATTGCTGTTTTATGTAACTGTATTTACACAGGTTAACATATTTAAGCCTCGTTGATGTTAACTACTACGGATATTATGTTTTATTTGACCTACCAATACTCGCTCGTTTCTTAGAGTATTGGCTAGTGTAAACTAGAAGCTGTACATGGTAAGATTTAGACTGCGAGTTAGACTGGTTTCGTTATGTCGTGGTTAAGTACATTGGCATCTACCTATCCCAGTAACCAAAATTTAAATTAGTATTGCTCTATGAGAGAGTTACATACCATTCGATAGAATTCCATTCAAATCTATAAATTGAAAGAACGATCAAAGTGGTATATACAGATTAAATTAGGATAAAATTAGTGTTACAGTGTACACAGAAGTAGTAGCTACACTTATCATGTGTGATTGAAAGCTTAATCGACCATCAACACTTTATTTTTTCTAGGTAGCAATTTCGTAGGCTATTCGTAAGTTCTGGGGTTTGGTTACAATCATAACTGTCAAAAATATGGTGCATATTACAATATAAACAGTTCAAATGGATTCATCGGCGTATATTTGCTGCTGCCACCGAATATAAAAGTTAGGCATAGCTTCCCTGATCCTCATCACTGCTGTATAACAGCTGGAAAACGACTCGAGTTCACGAAAGAATTAAGTTTCGGAATTGTCCGGAACAAAAAGTTAAGCGCGGACAAGATTAAGTTGATTTCGTTAATTCCGTACTACTACTTAATTAATTGGATTATACAATAGAATCGCTTTGCATTTCTTTCACTTAATTAACCGGAATAGTTCTAAAGTATCCCTTTAAAACAGAAACACTGGAAATTTGCATATCTGAGCACGGGCAACTAAAGTCGTTAACTTTTATTGTAGAATTTTACTAGAAGTCTCATCTTTCAACTCACCCCTATCATGAATAGGAATTGTATATAACCGTGTAATTTAAATGTAGTTGGTTGTTAGGCATTTTATTAATGTATCCAGCATTAATACCAATAGATATGAATCTCACTTCTCAAAAAATGGGAACTTTAGATAAAATATTAAACGTTTGAGTTCATTGAAATCGGCAACTAATATTCCGAAAAGAATTTCGGGTGGCTGTTTACGACGCCTTAAACGAACAGGAATTTTTACGAGACAGTATAAACTAAAACCGAAATTATCGTTTGCGTGGCGCTTTCACAACGTAAAAGCTGCGGGGCAGTTTGTAACGCATAAAAAATTACGAGCAACATAAAATAACCTGAAAACTTTATTAATCCACTTGTAATCAATTATTCTTAGCTTGGAGAGATTGTTTTGTCAGATATGACTATTTATACAACATTTTATAGTATACATCTAATCCTAGATCGCCCACGATTATGTTTTCCAAGCAGTATTACCATACCTAATTCAGATTGTACTTTGTAAGCTTTTTAAGCATAAAAAATATTCACCATTTTCATCCTTATTAATAAAAATCCATTCATTGAGTTTCCTTGCATATTCCGAGAAAACAAATCTTAACTTAAAGAATCTGCGAGAAACTTTGGATTAATTTTATTTGAAGCAAAGTCTTAAAATAGATCCTTTAACTTCTTGCAAACCAGAGTTAAGCACGGGCGATAGCAGTCTTCCTAAATTAATTGGCACCCGCGATAACAGGACGAGCTCGGCAAAATTCGATTTCTCTTTTCTCCCCAACTATCGCCGTAGCTTTGCCGGCAATGCATAATTTTAGCAAATATTAAATTGACTATTGTTCGTCAAGTTCAAGTTCCCTTTTATCAACTTTTCGCTCAACTTGTTATTCCTGGTACGTATCGCAAGCACCATCAGGGTTGTAATTTCATAAATGTATTAAGTTTGCTAACTCGCCATTTAATGCCTCACTATACTCGCAAAGATCGAGGGGCTGACATGTCGCGTGAAGACGCACAAGGAAGAGAAATGTCTGAGGTTATTTAGAAAAGTACCACATAAATCCTTCACCCTCCACCACTTTTTCTCATATCTCAGTAATAGGATGCGGTTTTTACGCCAACTTAATAAAAGTTAAATCGTGAAACCAGAAGGTGATTAATTAACATTAGATTTGGGAAGAAAAAGTAATTCCTAGCATGTACGTATTAAATTGCGCCGTAATTCATTTCCATGGACAGTCTGAAGTTTTTTTTAGAGAATATCTTTAATGTATATTTAATTGAAAATTCTCCATAGCAACGACCATTACTAATAATCGGAAATGTTTGTAAATTTTAGGGAAAATGTCCACTTATGTCAGTGTCATTACAAAAAGCGTAAAATTTTAGTATTTAGATAATAGCTTTGTTATAATTTTTTTAAATAATAAAAAAAACTACTATGTTTTTCATTCATGATTTCTCGATCAGAATATAACGGATGCATAAAAATTTCCTATAGAAATATTTTCAAAAAGCAGCTTTTATCCAACGGATATTCCTCATGGCCTCAAGAAAGATTTCTTCTATTTAGTAGTCGAAAATTTTCATTTGCCATTTACCCACGCATTTATTAAAAAAGTAACTACAGAACATTTTTTCAAATATATCCGGAAATTGTTCAAGCACTTCTTCTGTTTCTATTGAAAACTAATAAAGAGGAGAATGTTTTACATCTTACACAACATCTTTTCAGACAGTTATTAAAGATAATTATAATTTGGAATGAAAAATAGAACAGATATAATTAAAAACAAAAGGTAATCCCCCCCCACCCCGTAACCGACTTTAACTGTATCCTAACAAACAAACACAATAACAGAGATAGTCATATTTATTACAAAAATGGTTTTAGGTAAATAACGTCTGATAATTTAATAGTAGCAGAAGCTCCCAATAACAAAATGTTTTTTTTAAATATTGATATGAATTTATTGATCCGTCGGATTTCGGTGGTTGGCTGTGGCCGTAAAGATGGCGTTGATATGTCTACATTTAAGCCGAACAACGAATTGATACATATTTTAAACACTTCGCTCCCCAAAATTAAGACCACTCTCTTTACATGCAACGACGGCTAACGGTTTAATACAGCGGTTAAATCGCCTGCTTTCCGAAAAAAATTTAGCCATTGGATTTAGCCAACCACCGTTGCTAAAATTTCCAACGGTTACGTACAAAGCTAACCGTTGCACAATCAAATGGAGATGTCCCATGAAAATAAGCGCAGTAGGAATTTCGATACCCGTATAAAGACACTTTTCTGGCTGTCCATTCAATTAACATAAATTAAAAACGATGGCCTAATTAAGCCAGAGACAAATTTGCGTCATTAAGTTTATGAACTTTACCTGGCACACGAAGGGGGGCATGTTTAGTGTCAAAATATGCATACTTTGAAAATAACAACAGGTATTCAAGTAGTCTCAGAACGGGCAGGAAAATGTAGTCAAGTTTTCTGCCCAAACCAGTTCTTTTCGCCTAAGAACTTTGGTAACCAAGTGTTGCAGCCGAACCACCCTAATCGCTGAAAGGGTTGGCGTTTAATATTTTTGGCTAAACCTTCATAAGTTGGTCCATGTGATAGTAGCATCTTCGACAATCGCACTCCTTCTGGTTGCCCCGAAGCTACCCGTGCACCAACAGGCTAAACCAAGCTTCTCCTCTGCAATGCAATCCAGGCCGAACCCTCGTTGACCGGGCCCTATACATCCTCCAGAAGGTCGCTCCGCTGTTCACCAACTCTATAGCATCGTCCTCGGTGAATCTCTTACGTTCAGATGGAAGCCGTCCCTAGATGTTTTCTTTTTTTCTTTCAATGCCTCTTTAACCTCTGGCTAACCACCACTTCCTGAAAAAGTAAGAAAAATTAGCACCGTCACCGGTGCGTAATAACGCACTCTAACCACATAGTTTCAAGTTGTTCTACAAATATATACTTATTTATACCAATTAAATACAATCACAATACTAATCAATCAGCTCTAGTGTTCTGATTAGCACATCAACCTGAAAAAGCCGAGCTGCTGTAAAGAAAAATTTATAATGTGTTAACTAACTTATTCTCATTTATTCTTTCTTCTGACATTAAGTTTGTTTTAATAAGATGCATGTTCAACTATTCGATTAAAAGCTATTCATAAAAGTTTTGAATTGTCATCGAAAGCTGTTACGTTTTATATATGTAAACTGGGTCTATATTTGCTGAATCCACCTTTTTAGCAGATGTTACAGTATTTTGACTTGGTATAAGGAACCATGGCTAAATCTGTCTTGCCGCATAACATAAAACCATAACCTTGAGAATACTAAAAATCACATTTAGGCAACTAGGTCCCATACAGTTGACATAATAATACTGCGATGATTATGTGCTTTGGTGAATAATATTAATAACTAATATTAAAGATAAGGACAACAACTCTCTTTGAGATTGCCTAGCTCAATCATAAGTGGTATTATTCGGCTTGTAAGTAATATTCATTTCACTGGTAAGTGACAATGGAACACCTTACTTTCTGTTTATTTCCTTAACCATTGAAGTTCCCTGATAGTTCGCTAATAGTAGAGAACTTCTCAATACCAGAGAATGTCCTAAAAAGGCTAGATTAATATTGCATATAGAAGATTGAATTGAAATGCTTCTGAAAGACAACATTTATGATAAATAAATGAAAGCATGTAATAACTAATAAATAATTAGCTGAAATAAGCTAAAAAGTGATAATCACAATCGCAGTTGGGTTTGAACGGAAAAAGTTACAAATCTAGAACAATTACAAATAAATTTCCTAATCTTAACAAAAGGTTTCACGTTTTAAAAATTATTTGCTAAGATCGCACAAAAATGTATTTGACATTTTAGGTTAAGTCAATCTGACATTCAACAGAATAAACATTTGAGCAAGCTTATGTGAAACGTAATTTTAATAACAAATAAAAGTGAAGTAAAAGAAACATTTTAATATCCATAGATAGATTATTGCAATACTATGAAAAATAGACATTTTGTTACTAGTTTTAAAGCTACCCAGGTATATGTTTTATGGTACTTTTATCTACAGTGCCATACCTGTTCCATCATGATTGACAATTGACTGTCTACTTAATTGAATTTGTCAAACTCTGCCATCTTCTCCAATCGATGGCGGTTCTTGCGTTCTGTCGAAATAGAGCTTCAGTGATTTGTTTACTTTGGCTGATCCATTGCTTTTTCGAACGCTCCCTCCTCCTCCTCCACAGACCCGCTACTTGTTTTTTTAGTTACACTTTCAAAATATTTTACGATTATTTCTACGGATTCTAACTCTTATACTAAACTTGAGCCACGTTACGAAGGCGAGCCATGTAAACAAAGATTCTGACAGTTCTCAGTGCTGTTTAAACCAGTTTCACACCGTGCGCATTTTACGTAAACGTCCATTGCATCTTGCGGTAAAAGAAATTACCCCATAACAAAACAACGCTCATTCCTCTTTTAGTGTAAAAGCGCGTATAAGCGCTGTTCAACTTTCTCTTCGAAACTGCCAACCACAGAGCGACTTTCTATCACGTGGTATTCACCGACCACGTGTGTTTATTTACCTGGCTCGCCTTCCTAACTTGGCTGAAGTTTACATAGATATTATTTCCTTGAGTTAACTAAAGAATCTTTCAGAACTTCTTCAGCATCACATTACTTTTTGGGATGCCTTTCAGTCCTGTTGAAGGTAGCTACCACGCGGTTAAAAATAAATAGCCCATCTCCTAGTCATAGGATTTTGCGCTAATTTAACACTTTAACGCTCTCCGGTATCACAGTTATACCACTGTGCATAATAGTCAATAATATTTGTTTTGAAACATAATACTGCTCTGAAACGTCTTGTTTCGGTTCTACAGACATTGCAGTTACTTTTTCTAATTTTATATATATTTATCATGCCTGAATTGCTACCATAAGGATTCTGATGAATTTTATGCAGATCGCAATGCAAAGGAAGTAAACCTATTTTCGGACAATTATTGGAATCAAACAAAAATCATACAAAGTAACGATACATGGCCCATATTTATAGTCATCTCTTTGTTTTTTTACTCTGTGATAGAAATTTTGGTATAGTAAAAAGGTAAGCAGATTTTCTTAAATCTACACTATTGATGAGTTCACCGAAATAATAGTCTCGTCTAACAAGAATTTTATTGTCGCTAAAGAAATAGCCACTGCTGGCATTTCATATTGTAAGAATTGGTGATAACACCATTATAAAAAAAAATCCAAACCAATTAACCTGAACCCCACCCCCCTAATAATAAAATAAAAAAAGTTATTTTTTAGATGTACACATTATAGATGAAGAGATATTGTATGACCATCCACTGGCTTCGGAATATACCACCTGTTTAATTCAACAACATTTTAAATTGCAAACAAAATAACTAATTTAACTTTGCCTACAAAACCGACGGGCCACTGCGACACAGTCCATGTTGAAAATCAAACAAGGGCATCCAAACTCCTAATAAAATTTTTCCAAGAAGAGCATAACGTAGTTTAATTTAGTATACAAATGCTCATGTCCTACTACTTTAACCTTGCATACTGAGGTTCCACTCGCATCAAATGATACCGCTTTCAGTACAACAATTGATTGACCTTGGTATTATTATTTCTATATATTATTATGATACACGAAGTGGTATGATCAATCGTAACAAAGCAATATTTAAAACTATTAAATTTGGAAGATTACTATAATTAAATCTTGATGGGTATTAATTTTTAAATGTTAATAATGAAATTAATTGAGTCAATGAGAGAGGTAATTTAATAGTAAGATATTAATTGAATATACAAATTTTATGGTTGCAGTGAATGTTAATAAAGAATAAGCTAAGGTTACAATTGACAAATGTATTTGTTATAATAATCAGAATGAATATCAGTAATAATATAATATTTAAAATTGAAAATAGTGTCATAAGAATAGTATCTAATAGGAATGAAATTTTTGTTTAGTTTAGTTACATAAATAAACTCATCGAAAAATTTACAATTAATCTTGAAATGTTATAATTTTGAGCAAATAAAACTAGAAATGTATGCATTATTTGTATAGTTGTTTGGTTATATACAAATAGTAATGCTGTTAACAAATCTACGAGGTACAACAAAATTAAAGTAACATATAAATGTTATTGGGACTGGACAATATGTGAAGAGATTATCGAACACAGTGTTAATACACATAGAAGGAACCAGAGAACTACTGAATCGGAGAAGATTGGATTTATTGGTGAACGTGACACATAATTAAATATTTATTATTGACATTGGTGGTTGTATGGAAGTAAGATCATTCATCTAGAAGAAGGTTAGTATGAGTGCTAACAGAACTGGATGGTTTCTGAGGGGATTGCTGAGTGCAGAGGACTATCTAAGGAATAAACAAGATAAGATCAGATTCATTTATAAAGCTGAAACTTACCAGGAGTCTATTGGAGTTGAAGCTGACATTTGATGAGGGGATTGTAGCTGGATTCAGCGGATTCTTGGAATTGGTTTACAGAAACAGGCTGTAGGTATCACACAAGGTGACAATCGGGATCTCTTGAGGGAAGGAGCAATAGTGTTTGGATATTTGCAGAGTGAGCTTAAGAAATGATAAGGTTTGTGTTAGTAGTTAATATCAAAACAATTTAAATAACGAGCAATAAGGGAAAAAGTAAAATACAAAACAGTAATTATTTTAATAAATTAATTAATAATTACGTCAATGTAAAAAAAAGATTTCAAATACCTGGTTTGAGGTGTAGAAGTTGGGTTGACGTTTGATGTCATTGAATAATTAAGAATCAATTTAAAAATTTAAACTTCAACTAATAGAGATGTAGATTTGGCGAACCACCCCTGAAATAAGAGTACTTGATTTGAAAGCAATTATAGTTTAACTAACTGGGCATTGTATTAATTAAGGGCAAGCTTAAAGTAAAATATTGAATACATAAATTATATGACTACTTCAAATATATGAGATAACTCCAATATATAACATAACCCAACGTGGTGCAATTGTAATACATAATTAATGACTATGTAGCCGACGAGGAGCTAGCATATCCAAAACAATATAGTCAAATAAAATATTGTGGGGCTCCTATGAATTAAACCTTTATTCAGCTTTTCAAACACCTTTCTCCAATAACGATTCAAATATACATCTTTGGAAAAGGATGTGAACGTGGGACGTCAAAAGCTTTAGGGGGCCTTTAACGAAGTTCATTGACGTATCACAGCAAAGCAAATTTAAATTGCTTTAACCCTTATTCTTCAAATATATTATCCCGAGTTATACAAGATATTTTACTTACTACTTACGTTAGCGCCATAAATTAGTAACAGGCATACAAAGATAAATAGACGCTCAGAGTTACTTTACATCAATCAGTAAAATAAGAAAATGTAGACACACTTCTAAAGCGAGTACTATAAAGGGTGCTTAGGACTAGTATTATATGTTGTAAAACGAATATTCGTCTGAAAATACGAAAATTTACGAAAATATCTAGAAAGCTGCCAATCCAACGCTTATCATAGTTGCTTGGGGTTCTAAATTTAAACAAAGTAGGATGAGTAGCAAAATATAATAAGAAATCATATTAGTTTGCCGGGGTCGGTAGCTCAGTGGTAAGCATCCTGACTACTGATCTAAGGGTCGCGAGTTCGATTCCCGGTCCCGGTGAGGTTTTCAAAAATAAAGAGAATGCAGATAAAAGCTTCTACAGAATGCCATCATTCGGAAGTGATGTAAAGCCGTGGGTCCCATGTTACTACGATGTGTAGCATGTAAAAGATCCCTTGCTAGGGTTGGAACTCTTTAGTCTTGGCAAAATTCTAAGTAGGACTTTCACCATATGACCAAAGCAGTCGGTGTCTAAGGTACCTGGTACTCTGCATGCCTAGACCTTGTCCATTAACAGACAAACAAACTAACATATTAGTTGTTTTAAATTATCGTGTGTATTGGATTACCATACGACTAGTGAGTTGGTTCTTGGCATGTTTTCCTTCTTTGTAAAACTTTAAGCTAATTTAAGACACCAAGATTGCGAGATCCAGTTTAAATAGAATTTTTAAAATAATCTTCGACCATTTGCTTTTGTACTGCTCTGGAGTTCAGTAACTTTTCGTAGTTAAGGCTAATTTTAGGGAATCGTCGGCCTACAGCCTTATAAAGCAAGCAGTTTTGCCTTTAAAGCGATCTGCTGGTTAAGGGTGAAGGGTTATGCTGGTCTACATCGTCATAGAGCAACTTAAATGGGTTCAATACTAGAGGTTTATACAGGCCTATTGACTAAAATCTATTATTTGACAATTATCGTAAACGCTAATAAATGGACAATGAGTCTTTGAAACTAGTAATGGATGATGACTGTAGATAGTAAAACCGCATACATAAATTGTTGTATTTTATTCAGTACGTTCTGTAAATCTTTGGATTAAAAAATGAATGGTTATTGAAGTTAGCAACGAGCAATTTACAATTAAAAAGTAAATAATTAGAACAAACTATATGGTAGTCTGAAACAATATGAAGATCATAAGCTGAATTAATATTTAAATAAGTTACTTGGAATTTGTCAGATTAATTACGGAAATGTACTGTATGTAGTAAAAGGTAATCCAGAATGTTAGTTTAAAACATTATTTTTAAAACTGAGAATTGCTATAGTAAAAATTATTATTAGATAACAACTGATTTCGATTTTTAGAAAGTTAGACATAATTATTTTGTATTGAAAATAAATCACTAAATAAACCGTTTTATAATCAAAGTGTATGAATGGAATGATATACAAAGGTGCAAAGGACTAAATTAATTGCAAAAAATGGAATAAACGAGAATTTTAAAAACTGAGACGGGCTTTAATGTGAAGAAGGGGACCATACTGTCAATACTTGAAGAATTACGAATATTGGAATTAGTTAGATAAGTCCATACTCATTGGGTCGACTGGAGAAGAGATTTAAAGTCATTCTGAAATAAGTTGTCAATAACCAAAGATTTTTCTACAATAATTGTGATAGAATTCTCTATAGCAAGTACCCAGCTGAGATGGGATGTTTTGTTATAAACTGAGCTAGCTATGTCAGGGAAATAAAATAAAATATTAGGGCAAATATTATATTTAAAGTATTTTGAAGTAAATGGATAAGAGTAATTTAGCAGTCTATTAGAGACTACTATAATACTGACTTACATAGTAAAGTCAATACTATATAAATACATTATGTTAAGGATGTCGTGGAATGCAGAATTATTGGTCTGTTGGGTGTCAATTAAACTGCTGAATTGTGATAGCAGCACATTATTTGAGCTTGTTGACTGAACGAATTGCTTAAAGCTTCTGATTCATATTTTAACTTAAAAAAACACGAAATTTTAACTAATGATTTAACAGGGCAAACAGCTTCATTTTCCTTACTAATCTTTCTTAAAGAAAAGAAGGCTACATATTATATATTGCTATGATATAAAAAATGATAAAAATAATACATTCTTTAAAAAGGTTGAAAGTTTCTGGAAAGTGTATAAATAGTTATAACCTAAAAAATGATTTATGTCAGCACATTTAACTAATTTGATTTATTTAAATAATTAATAAGATTTTTCAAAGAGAGTGCTGAGATAAGTAAAAAGGGGTTGTTTATGTTTGAGATAGAAAGAGGGCGGATATAATAAAAATGAGGAAGATATGTCAGATTAAATAATTATCCAGAATTAATTGCATAATAGATAAACTCTGGGTATAACATAATTTAAAAGGTGTCAAAAGTGTTTATCAGTGCGTGATAACATTGCGGAGAAAATATCAATCAACTAGAAGAAATCCGGAACAGTCAAAGGGATATTTCAAGGCTGAAGGATGCAGACGAGACACCACTATTGATAAAGCCGATCAAAGGGATACTTCAAGGTTGAAGGATACAGACAACACACAACTATTGATAAAGCAGAGTGAGTTGAAAATTGAAATTATATTATCAGTACTGAGCGATGAACAATATTAAATAAAGAGGAAATTTAAAAAGGCCAATAGAAAGAGATTTTAAAAGCATGCAAATTAGATAAGATTCATTTAATAATAGATTTGTAAACTTGAAGTTTAGAAATGATAATTAATTTTGGAATTGTAAATAAAATAAATTTGTTTTAAATTGTTTAAACGTCCGTAAATTAATTAAACATGAACAATCACTTACAAATTGGAATAATGGATAACTAAGTTAAACAAGATGTCATTCAAAGGTTGAAATTGAACTATTGACATAATACAAACAATATTTTTCAAAATAATTCAATTTGTTAACATACTTTAAAATATATTGCAGTGCATAATTAAATATTAAGCAACAGTTACCCTGCAGATAAAGAAATATTAGAGCTAGTCGAGGTTATTATTAATACATGCAAAAGATATCTACAACAAGGTAAGTTTTATATTGATTGAACATTTTTAATAAGTAAATAATAAAGTCACAACACCTTCGTACGTAGCAATATATTTATTATATTATTTAAATCTAAAATTATTAATAAGCAGATGCTGTATCGACACCAAAATTCAGTGTTGGCAATTACAAGAAAGTTTGTCGGAAGGTGCAAGAGTAAAGTCAAGAGCTTGTTTCGCAAGACTCCTTTATATGTGTAGGGCAATATTTCATCAGAGCCGTTAGCACAAGGAAGATAGGACTCAAAATAAATAATCAGAAGTAATACTATAAGTACTTCGATATTATCGGGTTATATGTTGATAACTTGTTGCACAATAATAAAAGAGTGTCAGTTTGACAGCTTAAATAGTCCGACCGCGTCAGCGGGAGGATTATTCTGTCAAACTGACACGATTTGTTATTGTGCAGGAAGTTTGAGACGTATAACCTGTTCGAAGTACGCATTGTATTCGATTTGATTATTTTGTGAGTAAATTTTAATATTAGGAACAAATAAATATTTTATTGGCAGCTCGATTTGTTTGAATTAACCTAGCTGAAAGTCATTTCCATGAAAATAACATCAAGTAGACAAAAGTTATGTATTGCGTTGCCTAGTGAAGTTACTATAGTAAGTAGAAGGAGGACAGAAATCCCCCACTCCTTTTAATTGATTCGCGGATTCGCGGTTTAATTCGCGGAATTATTCGCGGATTTCGCGGTTTTATTCGCGGATTGACCTAATTAATTTCGCGGTTTGATCTAATTAATTTCGCGGTTTGATCTAATTAATTTCGCGGTTTGATCTAATTAATTTTCACATGTGCTACTGAATTAATTACGCATTAGCTTCCGATTAAAATTACGCGTCGGACTTCGGCGGCCATCTTGGATTTCTGGCGGGAATATTTGAAATTTGAATTTTTTTTCCGATTTTTTTTCTAAGTTTAATTTTTTGAATTTAAATCTCCCGGGGTGTCGGCCATCTTGGTGCGCGCGCACTTCTCACGGCGGTTGTTTTTAATTTTGAATTTTCGCGGAAATATTTGAAATTCAAACTGATAGATCTATCTCGCTCTTCGAAGCTGTTGTCTCTCTCTTGCATGCACTCGCGGAAATATTTAAATTTAAAAAAAGCTATTTGCGTCGGACCCGAGTGGGAATCGAACCCTACTTTTCTGACCAGCAGCCTTAGGACCTTACCGCTGCGCTATCGAGGTCTGTTGAACATATAGGAATTGAACAAGACGTCATTTCGCAGCTGTGCCGTCACACCGTTCGAGTTGAAACAAACTATTTGTCCCAAGCTTCTGGTTAATTTCCATTCGACCGCAGAAATTTGAAAAGCTATATGAAATAATTACTTTATTTTATATAGCGAAATCACTGCATTACTTTATTCAAAACGCATTATAATATTACGCAATAGCTTCTGGTTAAATTACGCGATTTTTTCTAAGTTCCCTTTTTAAAACAGGTCCGACGCAAATAGCTTTTTTTAAATTTAAATATTTCCGCGAGTGCATGCAAGAGAGAGACAACAGCTTCGAAGAGCGAGATAGATCTATCAGTTTGAATTTCAAATATTTCCGCGAAAATTCAAAATTAAAAACAACCGCCGTGAGAAGTGCGCGCGCACCAAGATGGCCGACACCCCGGGAGATTTAAATTCAAAAAATTCAATTTCGCGGTTTGATCTAATTAATTTTCACATGTGCTACTGAATAAATTACGCATTAGCTTCCGATTAAAATTACGCGTCGGACTTCGGCGGCCATCTTGGATTTCTGGCGGGAATATCTGAAATTTGAATTTTTTCCGATTTTTTTCTAAGTTCAATTTTTTGAATTTAAATCTCCCGGGGTGTCGGCCATCTTGGTGCGCGCGCACTTCTCACGGCGGTTGTTTTTAATTTTGAATTTTCGCGGAAATATTTGAAATTCAAACTGGTAGATCTATCTCGCTCTTCGAAGCTGCTGTCTCTCTCTTGCATTCACTCGCGGAAATATTTAAATTTAAAAAAATCTCTGGACGAGCGGGATTCGAACCCGAGTTTTCTTGGCAGCAGCCTTAGCACCTTACCGCTGCGCTATCGAGGTCTGTTGAACATATAGGAATTGAACAAGACGACATTTCGCAGCTGTGCCGTCACACCGTTCGAGTTGAAACAAACTATTTTTCAAAAAAGGTTATTTATGAAATTGGAAATGCATTGCCTGTGTTGTTAAATGACTTGTAGTAATTTTAAAAAACTGATTTTTACGGTTGGATGTGTCATAATTAATAATTTTATAATTTGTGCCTGCTATATGGCTGGATTAACGAGATCCCTATTGTCCCTACCTACTATTGGAAATTTTCCGTCTAAGTTCCCTTTTTAAAACAGGTCGGTGACTGTGTTTTTGTTTGGCTTTAAAGGTTTGAATATTGTACCACTTAGCTGTTCTGACATTACACTTCCATATCCATATTATAAATAAATTTTAAATGTTATTTTCGACTGAGTTTAACCGCTTATAAATTACAACAGCTAGTTTTAAAATTAAATGGGCGATCGGTCACAATTATATATATCCGCAATAACATGAACAAGAAGATATACGTTTTGCTTGAGTAAGAAAGAGATAAACATATAATCCGTTCACGACCTTTTTGGGACAGAGTTGGCTATTATTTTTTCTTTTCATGTTGGACTAACTGATTCGGTGATGTAGCCGATGCAACTTTTTTTCTGTCAGTGTCTGTTCGACATTTTCTTTCCACCACATTGCCAAACTTATTATTTTAATATTCGTAAGAAAATAAATGCTTTATCAAGTGTGTAAAAGTAATTTTAATTTCCGTCAAAGGAAAAATCAAAATGCCCAATATAATTTTGTTACAACAAAAAATTTCCATTAAACGATGCTAGTTGCAGTTTAAAAAGGACAGACCAGATCTAAAAGAACACGAGTTGATGTCGAGACTAGAGAGAGATCAGGCAACAATGTACCTATTCAGAAAATATAACCTTAAACTGAAAACAACCTAACCTAACAGAAAAAGTGCCAGTTTGCATTAGGGAGTTTAGTTGCCGCAGAGGTACTGCCAACAAAATTACCAGATGGTCATAGCCTCACCTGACCCAAAAAGATCGTGAACGGCTTATAGTAGCAAGTATTGGAGAAGGCTTGACTAATTAAAAATATAAGTCAAACCATTTTTCTTGTAAAAATTTACGAAAAGACGTAAGTGTTGGCGAAAAATTAAAATAAATTTGAATAAAAGCACGCAAAATTACGAAAATACGTAAAAAATTTATAAAAATCGGCATCTTGTCACATTAAATTCTGCAAAAACGACAAAAAACAATATTTTTATACATCTTTCATCGAAAAAATAGTAAAATTTTACAAAAATACGTCTGTGTTGACGACAAATGAAAATAAATTTGAATAAAAACACGCAAAAATTACGAAAAGACGTATGTGTTGGCGACAAATTAAAATAAATTTGAATAAAAACGCACAATTTCGTTGAAAATCTTTACAAAGCGACTTTATAGTACCGAAAAATGATGAAAAAAAGTTTTAAGAGTTATTTCTAAGCATAATTTTGCAAACGTTTAACAAATAAACCGTAATTTTTTAAAGTACATCACACAATTATGAAATCGTAGTTCAATTTATATGAATTTTCGATACTTTGTATGTGAAAAAATAGCTTCAATTACTAATATTTGAATAAAATCATGCAATTTCCAAAGCATTTCGTTCAAAATTTTAGAAAATCGACAGCATCTCCCATGAAAATTTATAAAAATCGGCATCTTGTCACATTAAATTCTGTAAAAACGACAAAAAACAATATTTTTTTACAACTTTCATTGAAAAATAGTAAAATTTTACGAAAATACGTCTGTGTTGACGACAAATGACAATAAATTTGAATAGAAACACGCAAAAATTACGAAAAGACGTATGTGTTGACCCCCAAAGTAACAAAAATTTGAATAAAATCACGCAATCATACAGCATCTCACATAAATTTTCACAAAAATCGACATCATGTCACATAAATTATACAAAAACTGTCATCATATCACTTGAAATTATACAAAAAACGACATTTTCATTCAATACACGATGAAAATTGAACAAAAATCACGCAGTCATACAGCATCTCACATAAATTTTCACAAAAATGGACATCATGTCATATAAATTATACAAAAACTGTCATCATGTCACTTGAAATTATACAAAAAACGACATTTTTACTAAACACACGACGAAAATTGAACAAAAATCACACAATTACACGCCATCTCACATAAATTTTCACAAAAATCGACATCATGTCATATAAATTATACAAAAACTGTCATCATGTCACTTGAAATTATACAAAAAACGACATTTTTTCTAAACACACGACGAAAATTGAACAAAAATCACACAATTACACGCCATCTCACATAAATTTTTACAAAAATCGACATCATGTTACATAAACTATGCATAATTTTGCAAATGTTTTACACTTTTTATAAAATGCATCGCTCAAAATTAAAAGAAATAGCAATTTCATTGAAAAAATCTACTACCACAATCATTTCGATAAACAAAATTCAAAAAATCTTATACTTTTGACGGAAATATATGTATGTTGACCACAAATTAACATAATCTTTAAATAAAAACGCGCAATTCGTTGAAAAAAATATTCTGACACCACCAAAACACGCAATTTCATTGAAAAATATATATATGTTGTCCACAAATTAACATAAGTACAGGTCTCGGCATGTCGTTATGTGTAATTAGAAAAACACGTCATAGTCTCGGGGTCGCTTTCTATTTCGGATGTGCTTCTTTTCATGTTGGACTAACTGATTTGGACAACATATATATATTTTTCAATGAAATTGCGTGTTTTGGTGGTGTCAGAATATTTTTTTCAACGAATTGCGCGTTTTTATTTAAAAATTATGTTAATTTGTGGTCAACATACATATATTTCCGTCAAAAGTATAAGATTTTTTGAATTTTGTTTATCGAAATGATTGTGGTAGTAGATTTTTTCAATGAAATTGCTATTTCTTTTAATTTTGAGCGATGCATTTTATAAAAAGTGTAAAACATTTGCAAAATTATGCATAGTTTATGTAACATGATGTCGATTTTTGTAAAAATTTATGTGAGATGGCGTGTAATTGTGTGATTTTTGTTCAATTTTCGTCGTGTGTTTAGTAAAAATGTCGTTTTTTGTATAATTTCAAGTGACATGATGACAGTTTTTGTATAATTTATATGACATGATGTCGATTTTTGTGAAAATTTATGTGAGATGGCGTGTAATTGTGTGATTTTTGTTCAATTTTCGTCGTGTGTTTAGTAAAAATGTCGTTTTTTGTATAATTTCAAGTGACATGATGACAGTTTTTGTATAATTTATATGACATGATGTCGATTTTTGTGAAAATTTATGTGAGATGCTGTATGACTGCGTGATTTTTGTTCAATTTTCATCGTGTATTGAATGAAAATGTCGTTTTTTGTATAATTTCAAGTGATATGATGACAGTTTTTGTATAATTTATGTGACATGATGTCGATTTTTGTGAAAATTTATGTGAGATGCTGTATGATTGCGTGATTTTATTCAAATTTTTGTTACTTTGGGGGTCAACACATACGTCTTTTCGTAATTTTTGCGTGTTTCTATTCAAATTTATTGTCATTTGTCGTCAACACAGACGTATTTTCGTAAAATTTTACTATTTTTCAATGAAAGTTGTAAAAAAATATTGTTTTTTGTCGTTTTTACAGAATTTAATGTGACAAGATGCCGATTTTTATAAATTTTCATGGGAGATGCTGTCGATTTTCTAAAATTTTGAACGAAATGCTTTGGAAATTGCATGATTTTATTCAAATATTAGTAATTGAAGCTATTTTTTCACATACAAAGTATCGAAAATTCATATAAATTGAACTACGATTTCATAATTGTGTGATGTACTTTAAAAAATTACGGTTTATTTGTTAAACGTTTGCAAAATTATGCTTAGAAATAACTCTTAAAACTTTTTTTCATCATTTTTCGGTACTATAAAGTCGCTTTGTAAAGATTTTCAACGAAATTGTGCGTTTTTATTCAAATTTATTTTAATTTGTCGCCAACACATACGTCTTTTCGTAATTTTTGCGTGTTTTTATTCAAATTTATTTTCATTTGTCGTCAACACAGACGTATTTTTGTAAAATTTTACTATTTTTTCGATGAAAGATGTATAAAAATATTGTTTTTTGTCGTTTTTGCAGAATTTAATGTGACAAGATGCCGATTTTTATAAATTTTCTACGTATTTTCGTAATTTTGCGTGCTTTTATTCAAATTTATTTTAATTTTTCGCCAACACTTACGTCTTTTCGTAAATTTTTACAAGAAAAATGGTTTGACTTATATTTTTAATTAGTCAAGCCTTCTCCAATACTTGCTACTATAAGCCGTTCACGATCTTTTTGGGTCAGGTGAGGCTATGACCATCTGGTAATTTTGTTGGCAGTACCTCTGCGGCAACTAAACTCCCTAATGCAAACTGGCACTTTTTCTGTTAGGTTAGGTTGTTTTCAGTTTAAGGTTATATTTTCTGAATAGGTACATTGTTGCCTGATCTCTCTCTAGTCTCGACATCAACTCGTGTTCTTTTAGATCTGGTCTGTCCTTTTTAAACTGCAACTAGCATCGTTTAATGGAAATTTTTTGTTGTAACAAAATTATATTGGGCATTTTGATTTTTCCTTTGACGGAAATTAAAATTACTTTTACACACTTGATAAAGCATTTATTTTCTTACGAATATTAAAATAATAAGTTTGGCAATGTGGTGGAAAGAAAATGTCGAACAGACACTGACAGAAAAAAAGTTGCATCCGCTACATCACCGAATCAGTTAGTCCAACATGAAAAGAAAAAATAATAGCCAACTCTGTCCCAAAAAGGTCGTGAACGGATTATATGTTTATCTCTTTCTTACTCAAGCAAAACGTATATCTTCTTGTTCATGTTATTGCGGATATATATAATTGTGACCGATCGCCCATTTAATTTTAAAACTAGCTGTTGTAATTTATAAGCGGTTAAACTCAGTCGAAAATAACATTTAAAATTTATTTATAATATGGATATGGAAGTGTAATGTCAGAACAGCTAAGTGGTACAATATTCAAACCTTTAAAACCAAACAAAAACACAGTCACCGACCTGTTTTAAAAAGGGAACTTAGACGGAAAATTTCCAATAGTAGGTAGGGACAATAGGGATCTCGTTAATCCAGCCATATAGCAGGCACAAATTATGAAATTATTAATTATGACACATCCAACCGTAAAAATCAGTTTTTTAAAATTACTACAAGTCATTTAACAACACAGGCAATGCATTTCCAATTTCATAAATAACCTTTTTTGAAAAATAGTTTGTTTCAACTCGAACGGTGTGACGGCACAGCTGCGAAATGTCGTCTTGTTCAATTCCTATATGTTCAACAGACCTCGATAGCGCAGCGGTAAGGTGCTAAGGCTGCTGCCAAGAAAACTCGGGTTCGAATCCCGCTCGTCCAGAGATTTTTTTAAATTTAAATATTTCCGCGAGTGAATGCAAGAGAGAGACAGCAGCTTCGAAGAGCGAGATAGATCTACCAGTTTGAATTTCAAATATTTCCGCGAAAATTCAAAATTAAAAACAACCGCCGTGAGAAGTGCGCGCGCACCAAGATGGCCGACACCCCGGGAGATTTAAATTCAAAAAATTGAACTTAGAAAAAAATCGGAAAAAATTCAAATTTCAGATATTCCCGCCAGAAATCCAAGATGGCCGCCGAAGTCCGACGCGTAATTTTAATCGGAAGCTAATGCGTAATTTATTCAGTAGCACATGTGAAAATTAATTAGATCAAACCGCGAAATTGAATTTTTTGAATTTAAATCTCCCGGGGTGTCGGCCATCTTGGTGCGCGCGCACTTCTCACGGCGGTTGTTTTTAATTTTGAATTTTCGCGGAAATATTTGAAATTCAAACTGATAGATCTATCTCGCTCTTCGAAGCTGTTGTCTCTCTCTTGCATGCACTCGCGGAAATATTTAAATTTAAAAAAAGCTATTTGCGTCGGACCTGTTTTAAAAAGGGAACTTAGAAAAAATCGCGTAATTTAACCAGAAGCTATTGCGTAATATTATAATGCGTTTGGAATAAAGTAATGCAGTGATTTCGCTATATAAAATAAAGTAATTATTTCATATAGCTTTTCAAATTTCTGCGGTCGAATGGAAATTAACCAGAAGCTTGGGACAAATAGTTTGTTTCAACTCGAACGGTGTGACGGCACAGCTGCGAAATGACGTCTTGTTCAATTCCTATATGTTCAACAGACCTCGATAGCGCAGCGGTAAGGTCCTAAGGCTGCTGGTCAGAAAAGTAGGGTTCGATTCCCACTCGGGTCCGACGCAAATAGCTTTTTTTAAATTTAAATATTTCCGCGAGTGCATGCAAGAGAGAGACAACAGCTTCGAAGAGCGAGATAGATCTATCAGTTTGAATTTCCGCGAAAATTTCAAATATTTCCGCGAAAATTCAAAATTAAAAACAACCGCCGTGAGAAGTGCGCGCGCACCAAGATGGCCGACACCCCGGGAGATTTAAATTCAAAAAATTTAACTTAGAAAAAAAATCGGAAAAAAATTCAAATTTCAAATATTCCCGCCAGAAATCCAAGATGGCCGCCGAAGTCCGACGCGTAATTTTAATCGGAAGCTAATGCGTAATTAATTCAGTAGCACATGTGAAAATTAATTAGATCAAACCGCGAAATTAATTAGATCAAACCGCGAAATTAATTAGATCAAACCGCGAAATTAATTAGGTCAATCCGCGAATAAAACCGCGAAATCCGCGAATAATTCCGCGAATTAAACCGCGAATCCGCGAATCAATTAAAAGGAGTGGGGGATTTCTGTCCTCCTTCTACTATAGTATAATCGATTTTGTATAATCGAAATTATACAAGATAACTTAACTAAATCCAGCCTTTTGATTGGTTGAAATCTCTACGAATAAAATAATCAAAGGAATAACATAAGTAATACTGCAGAAAATCAACGGTAAATGTCACACTACCGTACATAATATAAATACATACACCTAAGTCTAAGCAGTAAAGATCTCACTTGAGATAGACTAACCGTTTTACCGGTGCGAGGCTTTCAGCAAACGTCATTGAAAGCCTGAGCTTCGCGTGGCGTCCATCTCTTAAGACTTGTAGAGGGAATGGAGGTAGGCGTAGTGCTTGTGGAGTACGTCTGCCCCCTGCTGCATACTTTTCCTCTTCCTGCAAGGGGTCCCGACGTACATAGGTGACAGGAATGGTCAATTCTCTTTAGAATTCTCCTTTCTTCGTATCAGCTGCACCATCGTCTGTCCGTAGTTCTCATCCGAACGTCAGTAAGCAGACGTGTGTCTAGTTGATAGGCAGCAGGCGGTGTTCATGATGTACTGGAGGTGTCCATTAGGTGCTATGGCCGTCACTGACCAAGATAGCTAATTACGGCTTCAAGTTCTTGTTTTTTCTTTCAACTGGGTTTGTCTCAGGAAGATAGACCTGTCAGATGTCGAGGTATAACGCTGTCGGTTGTTGCTGCTGATTCCCGTGGAGACCTCGTACCGCAGGAATTCTTCCCCGATTCGAGTTCAGACGCAGGAAGAAATGTCGGAAAATGGGGAAAGCGAACAATTCGTCCATCTTGTAGTCACATCCTCTGCTATGAATGTCCATCTGTCTTTCTTAGGTTCTGATGGTAATAGTCCAAACTAATGAGTTCGAAACCTCTGTGACAGCGTTAGCGTGTGAATAAATCCCGTGTGCTACGGGTTCGGTGCCTTGTACATCTGGCGGTTCAGGATGATCTTGCGCATTTCCTCTCAGAAGTACCATGCTGTGCTTTCTCTTTCGCCAGCGGTTGGGGTGTCGTAGTGTTCTTCCAGCATATGCTGGACTAAGTCCGGAGAATATGTGTACACAATTTCTTGACTCGTTATGCATCCACGGGATGACCAACGGGAAAAGTTTACCGGTGCTGGCTCATTGGCTTTCTGAAGTTCCGGGTCCTCCAGCTGTCCATTTCTGATGTCTTCCGCAAAGCGTTTGGGAATGCCTACTACGATGAAGCGGATGTTGTAGGTGTCCTCGTTTCATAGACGTATTGTACGTCCTATAGTTCGGTCTTTAGGATTTTCTGCTTATGTTGCGGATCCAATGCTAAAAATGGATATTGGAGGACGGTTCTGGGATTCTATTCTATTTTCAGTAAACGGGGAGATTTCTCCTTCAGGCTGGAGGACGAAAGAGTTCAAATTGGTTGATAACTTTCTGAGTCCGGAACTTGTTCCTCGTCGAGACGTAACTTGAAGTCTTCCACATGGTTCAATGGGAAATAAAATGATAACTATAAAAGTCAGTCATAGAATCAAGGCATAAAATCTAAATTTTACATTGTTACGATTATATTGGAATTTTAAAAATGAGATTGCACTGTTGGTTTTATATAATTCAGGTATAATATGAAACTTTATGTTGACACAGTACTCTATTGAGTAATAAATTCCAGAGTCGCTGACAAGCTAAATTAAATACCTATAGCCTAAACTCGTGTTTATATTTCCCGATATGTAAACAAATGCACATGTTTAAAATTGATGTACCAAAAATAAATGAAAACGGGAAATCCATTAATTTGCAATTTTGCACGACGTTTCATAAATATTTGTTTCTTCAATCAAAATTAATTCATCTCGTCAACTGTATTCCTACACAACAAATTTTAGTCAATCCTTTCTTTTCCTTGGAAATAACAAAAACAATTTTTATTTCCAAACTTCATGAAAGGGACAAGTTATGTGACTTGATTGATAAGGTAAATGCTTCACTTTTATGCCGGCGGAGTAGTGGTTCTTCAAAACTTGATTAACTTTAGCATATTTTTGACATGGCCGTCCTGATTGTCTTAGACGTCAATTCCCAATAATCGTAATACCTGAAATATATTTTTTTATTTATATTAGTTCGGGCGTTTAAAAATAAAACAGCATATGCTATTCGGAGTAAAGGTGACTTTGTGTAACTCGCCAGAATTTGCCAAGAACATTTTCAGTAGGAGTTTAGCACGTTTAGTAATTCAATTAAAAGAAAATGTGTCAACCTGTAAATTATCTAATCCAGTAATTGATCTGCGTAATTTTCTCATTATGTCTATCCCAGCGTTTCTATTCATGGCGTCATCGTCAGTCTTGTTGACCACTGCAGGGGCATCGGTCTTTCTTGCTTGAGTAGCTATTATGCATTAAGACCACAGGGTTACCAAAGCCGTATTGGGAAATTGTAAAAGACTTTGTTCTACGTTGTAATGACCTTTGACGTCGCTGCTGTTCGAACGTAGGTTTTTACTCTAGAATCAAAGGCTTTACTTCAAACATACTGCACTATAGAGTTATAGGTTTCTGAATATAGGTTTATATCCCCCAGGTGGGGATACGGCGGATATTTGTTCAAAGTACAATGCGCCCGAGAGCGTTCTGATGACTGTTATGTTTTTACTATATTTTTTTTAATGTAATTAAATACATCAGCATTGCATTTGTTATACATGGCTTTGTTATATCAATTCATTGACGACTAGTAACATATATGAGGACAGTATAATAAAATTTATGCTCTTCTGTATCTGCTACAGCTAATAAATAGTTAGGGTGATTCTAAGTATTCAAGATCATCCATATGTGGGAGAGTGTTATATGGTATTTTTTTTAAATTTAACATGAATGTCTGTTTGTCCAATGTTATAATACACATCACTAGGGCACGAACTGATATTTTCAAAGAACTAGATTGTTACTTTTTCATGTATTCTGCAATTGATGAAATTGTTTATTTCGCACAAACTAAGGGGCATTCACTGCAATTCTAATCGCTTTCATTTTAAGCACTTGAAGTTCTTTTTATGAGTCTTGGATGTATTTGCCCATATTTCCTAAAACCAAATTGATAGTAGTATTATATTCCTGTGAGTTAGAATTGTTTGAAGTCTACTTTGAATAACCTTTTCTAGTAATTTGGAAAGAGCCCGATTTATGCTTATCTTTTCCAGTTTTGAAATGATACTATCTAATTTTACGTAACTTTTCGGAGATTTTTGACCACTATTCTCAAAATTTCCTTCGGGTATGCTCAGATGCCCATGGGTTCGTTACCTCTCAAATGTATAAATACAGGAATAAACAGTTTATAGAAACTAATCGTAAACCTACGTTTGGGTCGCCGTAATGACTTCAATGGGCAAGGTTTACCTTGGTGAAATCCACCTTTTTGTCACTTGGTTTAGTGGAGACTCCGCGGTGCCCCGGCTGACAAAGTGCGCTTTACCATCGGATGTTCACTGAGATGGTGTCGTTGGATTAACCACGTTTGGAATGCAGGTATTCTAGTTATGTAGAAATATTTAGTTTAAATGGAGCTGAGGGTGCTCTTTTTTCATGAGTTTTAAGAAAAGCGTTCGCCGATTCGGGCCTTCGTTACATACGAACGAGGTCAGGAAGGTATTAGGAATAAGTCACAGCGATTCGGGGACTTCGTTAAAGACGGGTTTATATCAGGTTTACGTAAAAGCTCAGCGATTCGGGCTTCCGTTACATGTGAACTCAGTCGGGAAGGTATTAGGAGAGGGGAAGTACAGGGATACAAGTACGAAGACTCAAGTGTTTTATACTCTTGGAGTATCTCGTTATCGGGCCATTTAGATGTGGTTGGAGAAGGGTTTACGCTACGCCCGCGCATAGCAGCTAAGTTCGCCTTATTAAAAATCCGTATGCTATAGAGATATAGGCAAAGATTGTAACAAGAATTAGCGCCATTCACATTTTTAGCACACTATTTGTGCCTTAGTTAAATTAGACGCGGGGGCTAACGTTAGAACTATATGTGCTTGTTTATATGTGTCAATAAAGTACCCCAATCTAAGGCAGGCGTTGAATATTATTGCTAGAAAATCTAAGGACTTCCTTGCCAATTGCCTAAGAACGCTGCTAGTTATTAGGTCTGAACCAGATGATTTTTTGGTGGGTAATTCTGTTATGTAGCATTTTAATCCTTTAGGTAACGTTGGTTTAAACTCAATGGGATTTTCGTGTAATTATCAATCAATTCCTTGATTTGTTTGTTTAACTCCTGATTATTTATTGTTTCGTTTGAAGTAAAAGTTCGTTCTAGATGTGATGCAATCGCTTCGGTTGTTTCTTCGGCTTTGAGGTATTGCACATCGTTAACTTGTAATGTGTGTATTATGTTCGGTTGGCTCAACAATCTTTTGGTTGCTTGCCACATTGGTCCTGTATTTTTTATATTATTATCTAGTTGTTTCTGAAAGGCTTCGCAATCGATGTTTCCATTTATTAAGTCTGGCATTGGGGGAAGGAATAGGGTAACTGTTAAATGTTATAGTAACCGGCAGATAGTCGGAGTCTAGCTCTAAGTGGACTGTTTGATGTATCGATCTTGTGAAGTTTTTGTGCACAACCACTAGCAGCTTATCGGGTTGGTGATCTGGTCTATACAGAAAGTGTTGATACTTGTACTCCAATTAGCTGGTATGCTTAATCTAGGTCCTCAACTCGTAATACTGGCTGGGGGGGAGTTGAAATATTTCTTGTATGTCCTCGTTAAGAATTCTTTTCTTGGGCTGTCTGTAGGCACAGTACAAATTATAAGTTGTTATCCATTACTAGTGTAATTGCCTCGCATTCAATATTTAAGAAGTTCTGGTTTTGTAGTGCACGTGTTAGCTGTTTCCTTATTATTATGGCGACACCTTCCAATACCGTCGTTTCTAAATATTAGATAACAATGTATTTTAAATATGTCTGGGTTACTCAGATGTGTTTCAGACACGCAGGCAATGTACATTGTCTCTTGGTAAAAAATCTATAAAAAGTGCCCGTTGTACCCTAATACCGTTTGCGTTCCAATTTAGGACTGCTAAGTTATTAATTGTACGTTTATTCTTTGGATGCATTCGTTTTCAAGAAAATCACTGTTGTAAGAAATCGAACCATTTTGGGTAAATATGGAATTAATAATTACAACCTACTGTGGCTAACATTTCTCTAGTTTCTTGAGTATTCGTTGTAAGGTTGCTGTTTGTGGCGTTTGAAAGTCTTGGCTAGGCTCTTTCATACTGTTGTTGATCCTGTTGGTTGTATTCTGGATCTCTTCCGGTGATATTTTTCGTGATGGTTGCTGATTTGGATAGAGTAACTACATCTTTTGTAATTAGCCGGATGTGTGTCTCCAAAGTTAACACATTGTGGTGCTTGATCAGATTTTTTGGTTCAGCTACTGAATAGATGTTTGCCCGTGCACTTAACACAGCATGGTTCCAGTTGGAAAAAATTGTGGGTGTGCCCATATCTCTGGCATCCTTTGCATTGTGGTACGTCTTTGAATTTACTTCTTGGCTCAACTTCTATGATGTTATAAAATATTTTTTTTAACTGAAAGATTTTCTTGCCATCTTCATTGTTTTCGAAGTCAACTGCCATAAGAGGTATTGAAAGTTTATCCTTGATGTATAGACGGGCAGCTTTTAGTACTGGAAGTTTTTGATTTTTTAATTCTTGTAGCACTTCCTTTTTTGATATTGAGGCAGGTAAATTTCTTAGAATCGCCGATAGGTTACTGACTTCAGGGTCTCAAAATGTGTGAAATTTAACATTGTAGTACTTGGTCATGTATTTTGATAGTCGTCTATATTCTCAAAGTGTATTCTTCGTTGATTTCTTTTCTGTGCTGTTGAAAAGATTCCCTTTGATTTATCCGTCAGATCTTTTGTGATTTCTTGATGTTTTAGTGCCGATTTTTTCTTCATTTTGGGTTTTATTGGTTCTTGCCCATCGAGAGGTTCAGGACGTTCAATGGTATCCATCTGTCTCACCCCTGTTGCAATATTCCCCTCTTTAACCAAATTTTGTGCCGTTTCAATCTTTTCCGTTGATGGGAAGAATTTGTTGGCAGTTATACGTTTACTTGATTCGTATAAGTACTGTTTCGTTGTGCATATCAATGGTGATAAGGCAGAACTATCCCTCTTATTCATGTTGCTTTGTAACTTGAACCCCTTCCGCAGGATACACTTCTTTGTGATAAACCGATAAATACACTAGTTGCTATTCTAGAATATTTTAACTTTAATATTGCAGTTAAAAATAACTCACTTGCTTTTCGCTGCAGAAGTGATACGGCACACTCCGTGATAATACGACCGTAATTATCCATTTAGTGGTATTGTTAATAATATTACATTAAATAAATTTACATCAACATGCATATCTAACTAAGAATAAAAACGAAGCCATGTTTTCTAGATATGTAAACACAATTGGACAAAAATGTTTTCTAGATATAGCCCCTAAATTGTATAATAAATTTCAGCATTTCATTAAAACAAACAATATTCAAATAACCGACAGAAACTATAAAAGAAAAATTAAATAATTTCTGTTTCAGTGACATCAAAGCGTAGCTTCAAATATTATTTTGTTTTTCATCGTTCGTAACTCTCGCAAAAAAGAAATAATTTTGTAGTTTGAAATTACATATTCATGTATATGTGCGTTGAAGCAGCAACGTGTGATACCACACACAGCTGTATTTACAGCTAAGTGGTGTAACAATTACTCAATCCAATTCATTTCGTCAATTCAGTATCAATAAAAAAATTATTCATTCTGTTTATTGCAATCTATTGTACTGGCTAAACTAAACTTGTGAGATATTCGATAATAGATAACAGAGTATACAGGGCAGCCAAACCCTTCAAATCTATGTACTTTAAAAGGTATTGAAATGTACTTAAACTTTACCAAAATTGCTTGTAGCAGAATAACTGTTATACTTTAAATTAGATTTGCCGCAAGAATTCAAACCAAATATGCCTCCAGCTAGCTACAGTGGGACATGGAACGCGGCTCTGTTCTGAAAGCGTGGGTGTTTCTGTCTAACACAATTCAGGGAGATCGTAGAAAGTATCTTATTATTATTTGTCGGGTTTCCAATCCAAAAGGAAAATACCGCGTGAAAGGGAGGGACTGTCATTGACATTGTGCAGCTGCAGACTCGATCATCTGTGTGCAGTGATACGGAGTATAGGAAAACACATTGTATAAATGGTAACAAATATTTAACGCATAAGACTACATGGAAATGTATCACTGTCTGGGAAAATTTGCCCTATTTTGCATCACGGTTAGCTATTTTATGAAACCTAGTAGGTAGAGTGACAATCCAACCCGTCTATTGACAATATACGATATACAATTATACATTTTCATCTTCTAGAGAACATAAAATATGTTTTTCTGCAGCCGTCAAAAAACGTGACATTTATGCATCGCTATAGATACGCGAAGTTTAACTTTTTTTAACACGTGAAAATAGTATATTAAAGTATGAGTGGATAACAAGGTCTTTAAAACACGCGCGAGTTTTCGAGCACGACGGCGTAGCCGGAGTGCTCGAAATAGAGCAAGTGTTTTAAAGACCAGTTATCCACGAATACTTTACGCTATTTTTTATTATACCTTCAATACTGGAAATAAATTACGCACTAAAAACTTAGAAATAATTTTTGTCGTGATAAATCGAGAGGGCATAATAATATTGCTACTATAGTTACGAGAATTATTACGTTGTTGTCGCGTCCATGTCCGTTGTTGCATTCAGTCGTTTCCTTGACAACCTTTAAAGCTCGGCGAGCTTTAATCGCCTGTATTCGCACGCTCAGGCGTGCTTTAAATGGCGATTCTGATGCAGGTATAATAAAAAATAATATTTCTTCACGGCTAGCAGTGAAAAACGGTTTTAGAACAACACTTCCTTAGTTACAACACATATAAAACGTTACGTACATAATAATATTACTCTACTTATTTGCTATATACGTATGATTTTCTTGCAGAGAATCTTTTATTCCTTTTTTGACGGCTGTAGAGAAAACGTTGTTTGTATTTCGTGGCAAAATTCGTGTTTTTATGGCGCGTTTGAATGACCTTTCTGCCTCGACCTAACGGTCTCGGCGAAAATTGACATTCTCACGCGCATAAAAAAAAACACTCATTTCGCGCACTTAGTACAAAAATTACTATTTCTCGTAATGACCTCTTCAGATTTTAAACGAGGTTTTGAATCGAAGTAATGTAGGCAATCCTTTTCAACCATTCACCAAAAAAGAGATTCTTCATAATTGCTACGAAAGTTCGAACTATGTCTATCAATGTTATCAATAAAGGCCTTCATTTTAAAAAGCTGGCGCACTTAACTGTGCTTCTTGCTCTCTGTTGGTGAGAATTAAGCACAGGATTCTGAGCGAACATTTTTTTGTATTCAGGTGGTTTCTGATCGGCTGGTACTCGTTGTTATTATATTTTGGACAATATATACATTTACGAGACCGGATTTTATAAACTGAGTACAGTTAATAGATTTTTGTGTATTTCTGCGGAGAAAATCGATTGAAGTTTCTTGACTACTCGGGTACTTTTATTCGAAAAACTTGCTATTAAAGCAATACAAAATTGGAAATTTGACCTGTAGCGTCATTAACAATTAATAAAACAAAAGAATACAATTTTAACATCAACAATTACGGTCCATTTGACTATGGAAGATAAGTGCTATCGAGAGTAAACCCGTTAGTAAATAATTTTAGAAAATATTTACGTATTTACGTTATACTCCTCTTTGTTCGCCGGCATTTCTGACTAGGTGATAATTACAAAGTTTAAGCATTCTGTTTGTTACTACCACTACTCACTAAGCAATGCTCCCATAGCAATTACTTCATCGTATTATCTTTGAATATGGAAGTCTTTCTACTTTTATTCAGTATAGTTGCTGATGTGAACAAACAACAGCAATAAAATGGTAGCAGGTAGGTTAATTCCGAATTTGTCTATGTAAATTTGTATAGTTGATATTTGAAAAACTAAGACTGTGGATATTTACAATTCTTACCTGGTTATTCGGTTAATCAATTATATCGGTTTGTGGATTATTTTTCCGAGTTTGGTTAGCCGTAAAACTTGATCTGCTTTTAGATAACCTTATTATTTTTCATGCGGATAATTGTGAGTTTTGGTTATTTTGTAGGCAAAGATAAATTTTAGTTGCGGCTACTGCAAGTGCACTTGATTTGTCTGCTTAATCTCGCTAATTGTTGCAATTACTTAAATTATTCCTCTATTTTTCTTGGTTTTCGGTTTACCACATAACTCTCCGCTACGGGCTAGCTTTAAACGCCGACGATTTTGAACAATAGTGAAATGGTTATTTCGTAATATAGCTCCAATCACTTTATAGAAACGATCTAGCCATATGAAATGCCACTTATGGCATAGGACACAAAATGGCTGATTCCAGTAGCGGATCAAAACCAGTAGCGGTGTTGAGAATTACTAATATTTAAATTAAATGCCTAAATGCTTAGTGGAAATAGTAAATATATGACTAAATAATAAAACGAGCAATGCCATATCAATAAGAAATTAGAAATTTTATATACAGTCAGGGCCATTGAATAATAATAAATCTATAAACCTTAAAGTCATCACGAAGCTAATAAAACGCAATATAGTACGCTTAAGATTGCCTTTCATACCTTTTTAATGAATTTATCTATTCATTGTGCATTGTCACATAGTAGTAATATGCCCAATTCAAATTCTGTCTCAGTGTTTTTGCTGATGGAAGGAGGAATTTGTTGTCGTTGAAGTTCGTCATATTCATTCGAGCCACACAGAATTTTGTATTAGGGCCATAAATACTAGAAGGCGTTGACCAGCCTACGTCTGGCCCTGCCAGCGTAAAGAAACGGTTAACAATAAAAATGCTTGCTTAAGCTGGTAGCCAGCCTACGTCCGGCCCTGCCAGCGTTGACAATACAAATGCTTGCTGTTGACGATCTCGCCACTCGTGCTTACGGTCGGACGGCCTGCGGCATCAGCTCTTATAATATAAGATTTCATTGGTTACTATGTCAACACCAAATATTCTCACTTCCTTCTACAATAAAGGAAGTATTGGATTCACCCCAAAAATTCTAAATTGAGTTTTCAACAGATCTTCACGTTTCAGAGTCCCATGAACCCAAAAAACATATATTTTTTCATTGGTCTGTCTGTTTGTGTGTCTGTCTGTCTGTCTGTGTGTCTGTCTGTGAACAGAATATCTCAAAAACGGAAAGAGGTATGGGGTTGAAACTTCATATATAAGTTTTGTGTACTATGTAGATGCGACAGCAAGCTTTTGAAGAAAATCGCATAACCGGAAGTACGTGTTTACTCTTGTGATTTTTCTATTTTTTCGAATTTTTCAAAAACGGCTCTAACGATTATTTTAAAACTTTATATTTTTATTACATTTTTAGTGTGTATTGATCTGAGGTAGGTGATTTGCCAGTTGAATACTTTTAAAATGGGTTTCTTTTGTTACTTTTTAATTTTTTTTTATTAACTCCTATTTTAAATATAACACCCGGTATATTATTACATTTTTGGATTGAACTTGAAATTCTAGAGAAAATTTGTCTCTTGAACTAACACTCTATTTTGTACCGTTTTTGTGAAATTTGTAATTTTTGAAATTTTTTTACAAATGCTTAAAAATTTAAAATAAAATTTTTGGCTAATTATAAGATCACTGTAAAAGGAAGTTGTGTGCGTGTATCACACCAGATTTTTTAGTTTAACTGTTACCTCCGTCATCGTAAGAAACTGCTGTCATTGATCTCCTTGGTTACGTCCTTTACTTCGGAACTACCCCTATTTCATCTCCATTCATTGACTGCAACTTTTCAGAATTATAACGTATTTAGTCGTTAGAATATTATTGAAAATTCGTTGTTGCTTTCCGTACAATTCATGTTCCATATATCTTGCAAAGTTGGTCTAGCATCCTCGTTTTGTTGTTTGTATTTCACCTTTATTTTTCTGCCCTATTATTTTCTATTTGTTATATACTTTCTCCGTTCTGTTATTTTTATAGCTAATGGAGGCTAATATTTTTTCCACTAGCGTTTTGACTTCGTCGGTAAAGCAGATCTTAATATTTCGATTTCTATTAGCATTCATTTTTCTCGTGTCCAATGCGTCCATGGCATTGTTTAGATTAGATAATGGATTTTCGTCCTCGAGAATTTTCTTCAAGTATCTTTACGAGGTTATCGACATACATACATATTTAAATTTAATTTTCTCCATTGGCATGTATAGTCTCTTCCTTGCATACCCATGTATGATTCTATTGCTGATCCTTTAGTAAAAATGTGTATTTAAGCAAAGTTAGTTTCTAGTACTTTGTGATTATCGTTTTCCAGTGAAAAGCAGAAATTTCCAAAATTTTATAGTGTCCAATTCTAAGATAGTGGCAGTGAAATACAATGCGTTAACCTCAGAATAATTTAATTAATAGTTATTTATGCACCAAGGAACAATGTAGATGTTTTTTAGTTCCAGCGTAGTGTTTTCCAAGCTAAAGTGACAACTTTTTTCCACAAGTGGAAGCAATTTTAATTTAAAAATATTAAATGTAAAAACTAAATATTAATTCTATTAAAAGCTTTTGCTTTCGCATCGCTCGAGAGTTTTATGGCTTGTCTTGTTGTTTGCGGGCGGTCAAAGGGGATTCCTCGATCCTTGGACTGCCTCCTCTCTTGTCCAAAAGGGTTGGGAGCTACCTGTTGTGGCGTTCCCGATGCCATGAAGTTTAAAGATGCAGTAATTGTGCTACTATTCTAGTGTAAAATTGTGTGTGAATTAACTGTAAAAGTTTCAATTCCTGCACATTTTTAGTTATATCAGTTTGCAGAAACTTCATTCTCTAATTATTAGTAGCAAAAACTTAAAAGACGTTAATTTTGTTACTTTAAAATATAATATTTTAGTCTTTTAAATAAGCCAGTTTGCTGTTGTCAGCAAATTGCTGAAACAATTGGTTTTGCTTTCAGTAAATATCTTAAAAAACTCATTGGAAACATGAAAAATATTACTGCAAGTGATGAATATTAACGACGTCAAACAATTCTAAAAAAAATACTAAATTAGAAACTTCAACGTATTCGCATATTAAAATGTTGGTTAGTAACATAATCAATATTCATTGCGAACCGCTCTTCAAAAATTACTTTGATTAAAACTGCTTATAAGTAGTTTTATTAAAAAATTCCATCAATTTAATATTAACATCGACTTGATATTTAGAGTACAAAATTTATCAAAGATCACAGTGCGAAAAGGTGCAATCATACAAAAAAATCCTAAATAACAATGGAGAACTAAGCAGTAGCAAGAACTTATAGCGGGTAAAATTTTGGAATAGTCGCCGTACATCCAACAATAATGGCTAAATATGAACCTGCGGTCTCGCGGAATTTTTAACGCAGTTTTGGTTTCGAGAAATTTACACGCAATAATTTGCATGTAAACGAAAAAAAAATCTCAAACAATGTTCACCTCTTGTGGTATTACCCTTGATCATTTTTTCGAACTCATGAGCTTAGATGCAATCATGCTTATTTACACAGCAACAAAATCATTAGTGCTTAGTGATGTAAGCACATCTAAGAATATTTAGTCCACGTGGAGTATTATTAGAGATTATATCCCTACGTGGTATCTGTTTCATAAGATGTAAATGTTGACATCCAATTATGCACCTGTACAAACTATTGTTGAAATTGCAATAGTACAAAATTACAACCGGAATTTAATCCGTTCCGCGGAAGATGAATTGGCCCACGCATTGGTTATTTGAATATCCAGCTCAATATTCGGTTAAACAAACTCGGATAAAATTGTCCGTTTAGCGAGAATCGGATAACAGCTACAAACAGATATCCGGATAATTTAGTAGAAATTAACCGTTAGCTGGATTTACCGTTTGAATCAACATCCCTAATATAACCCCTACAGGAAGGCGCTTAGCTAAATATCCATTACAGAAACGAACTTGGGTATAAATCATTTCACAAATTCTCTTTTACATTTTTAATATCTGATCTCCCACTGCGAGGACGCGGAGCTAAAATGGAAGAAACGTGTTAAGAGGTGTCAGCTTATTCATAAATCACCCGCGTCAACACTTTCCCCTGAAGCCCAAAAAACAGAGAAACATTCACGCATATAAGATGCGCGCCCTATCAAACACTTCAATTTCCGAGAATATTGAAAGAGCATTTTGTTCCAGGACCTGACAGCAAAGTGTCGGATATCGATGGGCAACCCTACAGCACCCTTCTTTACGGCAACGGCCCGGGCTACAGCACTCCACGCACGATCCCCATAAACACAACCACCCAGAACGAGGATCGCAATCAGGTGCACGGATCGGCCGTTCCTCGCCAGTGGGCAACCCATGGTGGAGAAGACGTCCCTGTCTACGCTCTAGGGCCCCTGGCGACCACCCTCTTCACCGGCACCTTCGACCAGAGCTACATACCGCATGCGATTGCATACAGTGCTTGCCTAGGGGAACATGCCCAGCGATGCCAGGGCATAGACAACTACACAGCGTGTATCGTGCCGGAAGTGTCCAGCGTTTCCGCTGCAGGGGCCCCCGTCGTCATAGCAAGCAGCGTGATGGCCGACGACGGCGCCCGCACCAAATCCGGGGCGTCACTGTCCGCTGTCTATTCTTATGCGCTGTGCATGATGGTGGGACTCAAGTTCGCCGTCACTTAATGAAGTGGCTGATGCTTCTGTGGACCTTAAACTTTTTGCGGGTGGCAGGGTATTAAATAAATTAACTCTTATCAAAATCTTCGCCATGCGATTGAAAAGTGATATTACGTTTAAGTGGGCGACACTGAAAATAATAGTGAGTATCGGTAGTTTGGACTAACAACAGTCAAAACTCATCGTGACCAAGTCGTTATTCATCTGTGCAATTCTGTATATAAGGTTTGTAAATAGTAGTGGTATTTAAACTCATCGATGTTTTGCCCAGGCACAACATACGTACTGCATTTTATTTAAATATGAAATATAAATAAATTTTATCTACTATAACGAGAAAGCCATTTTTAACTGAAGAGATCAAGCGGGAGGTAATTAAAAAAAGATTTAGGGCTTAATTCTAATGTCGCCGATCTTTCATTTTTTAACAGAGAAATATAGCATTTTTATGAGGAAGTCAAACTAATTCCTTGGATTATTTCCACCATAATTTTTTTCATCTTGCAAAATATAAATTTTAAGTTGTATCTCTGGTGATGCATTTCCAAAATGAAAACATAATAAAGCTGGTAGTTTCTTTGAAAAATGTGTGTAAATCAGAAATCTTGCAACTCCATTATATATTTATAAATAACAAAACGGATTACAAACCCAGAATCACATCATTTGGCCCAGTTAAGATTTTTCAGGTATCTTTATTTTGTACCCACAAAAGAAAATCTTTTTGGTCAATATTCTTACATCATAATTGTAGGAGTTTTTAGCAATATTATAACAGTTTTAGAAATAACAAATTACAAAAAATAGTCGAGAACCACTAACTTAAAAACAAATTATCGATTCATTTCATTTGGCCCATATGATCAAAATATTTCGTTCACCTTAGCATGTTTTGGTTGAAGTGAAACAAGCTGTTTGTTGTTTAATAACATATTGCCATTCTGTTGTCTGTATTATTTTTGCAAAAATGGTATGTGGTAAAGCTATTGCGAATTTGTTGAATTTTGGTCATTCCTGTGGGAAAATGTACAAACAATTGCAATTATCGTATTATAGTGTATGAAATATTGCAAAACTATCAAACAACAGAATCCATAGCAGTAAAGCCAAATTTGGGACGAACTCCAAATATTACACCAGCAAATTTAAGAGCTTTACTGATCTCGGCCAAATGATATAATTCTGCGCTCGTATAAAGAAAAGTTACCAAGGCAATTTCGATTTGGAAAAATACTTGAGCTTGTTCAGATTTGCAAACTTTACATCAACTTGCTTTTCAATATGTGGATTGCGGTATCCGAACTTTAAATGGCGTGATGCGTGGAAAGCTACCACACCCAATGTTACTGGGAACCCCCGGTGAGCGGAATATTATAATTACACAATCAAAAATAGAAACCAAGTTTTGTCGTGCTAAATCACAATTTAAGGAATTTTATTCTGTATATGATAGTCAATGTGAAATAAATAAAGCCAACAATACTTAGAAGACACTTCAGCTAATTTTCAGAAGTTGTCGTATCAATCTAAAAATCATTTTATGTTTCTACACATAAAACTAGGTTATCGGAACTATAAAATATTATTTAATTCGAAATTATTTCGGAGGCTCTAACGGCCATTGTCATTAAGTAACAAAGTACTTTCGTGTCATTATTGAGTTAGAAGAACTCAACGTTTGACTCACTTTCGTAAGGGGCTTCGTCAGGAGAAAAAGCAAAAAAGCACAGTTACTCAACGTGTAAACCACACCAGATGCGAAACTCTTTTGCAAGGGGAAGGTTAGAAGAGAACGGTAACTCAACGTCTAAACTACACCAGAGGCTAAACTCTTCTAACGATCGGAAGGTGAAACCCGAGAATCCATAGGCAAGTGCCGTCGCGGTTGAGCGGCCGTGGGCGGGGCTTGGAAATTAGCACTTTTCACATAGAAGGAGAGGAAAAGCCTTCGTCCCGATTAAGATTATTAGGGTGTTAATCGCAATGGCTTGAGCGAATCTTTCTGCTAAAGAAGAATCAGGATTTACAGATAATTAAAGTTTAATCAATAACAATCTTATGATACCGCGTTGATGTTCGGCGATTGCTGATGATGAAACGAGACCCGACTTGAGACAGTGCTGGTGTTCAGAGGAGCGAGTTTCTACTGAACATCTTGTTTCACCAATGTATACAGCATTGCAAGAGCAAAAGACTCTATAAATACCTTTACCAATTTTAGAAAAACTTAAAATATAGCTTAACAATTTTCATAGATATTAAAACGATGACATTCATTTATTTGAAATGTAATGGTACAAACCTCTCTTTGAAAGCAGCTCTTGTAAAAGTTTCTCACAGTTGAATGCAAACTTTTTCTACATCGAATTACCTTGTGATCCACGAAATCACATTTGATTGCGTCATCCAAAACTTGAATGGGTGATGCGTGGTGCAGTACCACACCCAATGTTACTAGAAACATCCGGTTGCTGGTAGGCACCTCAACAGTAAAGGCGCGTTTCCCAAATTGATGCCTCAAACGTAACTTCTAATATGGCGCAGATTGGTAAGCTTGCACACGGCATACACAGCGAAATTGCGTTCACTGGGCTATTAAACGCTTGCTTGCTGCACTTTCAACATTAATAAATACTGCCGGACCCTTTCAGGCAGCTTTTATTTACTTCGCCGTAGGCGATCTTCTCACATCGCACTCTGCAGCCGCAGGCACTTCCACTCTCACTTAGGACGAACCTGGACTGACCTGTTCTCTGTGAAATCCGCTTACGCCGAAAGCACCTTCATCCTGCGAGTAGGCTTGGACGTGGCATTTATCGTGACGCATACGCAAATTCAAATTTACACTGGACTCACATCACAGAATCGATTCTACGAACTTCTGATTATGCTAAGTTAGAACGCTAAATCTAATTTGCACTAGAAAACACATATAAAATACAAGTTGGCTATATCTTTGGAAGTAAAAGTAAGCACTTGGGTTAGGAACACCACGGCCCGTTTTAATACCCAATGCTTATGAAAGTGCCCGTATATGGGTCTTTATGCCTGTTTCATATACTGCTCTTATTATTCGGTAACAATAAAAAATTTCTCACCACCTTCTTCGGTATACCTTTGAGTTGTTCCAATAAGATCTGTGGAACATGTACGTATTAGCGGTTTGCTGTTATACCATTTGGTACCTGCAGTAAGAGTAGCCTGGTTAATATTTTAGACGGTTTAATGTAAATGCACTAACTCTTCACAGATGTATGAGCTAAGTTCAAAACTTGTAAAAAGTTATCAAAACGTTTAGGTGCAACAGTCTCACCAAGACAACTGTATTTTTTCTTCCATTTGCAATATCTGAATCCCCACAATGTGAAATAAAAGTCGTAGACGTATTGCAAACATTCTAAAGCCTTACTTACTACAGGAAATCGATTCCTGTTTATCTTTCCCTTATGAAACCAGTCTTATGCACTTATAAAAAATCTTGATTTCTTTAACGAAATTTCTTCCTATTATTATTATTAATGGTATTATGGTCTTGTGTCTCATTCAATGCAGCACAGAGATGCTATTCTACTACAGTGTTGATGGGCCAAATCTTCAAAGAGAGTTTGGATTGTTTCAATAGAGGTACTCCTGAGCATTTCAGGTGTTGGTCCTTCTTCCCCAAATTTGTGGTATTCGCAGAGGTAGTGAATGGGAGTTTTCCCTCACTTTCAGAAAACCTCCACACTGGTTTATCTTTTAGACCTGATTCGAGTTAAATTTTGAAGCAGTTTTTCTGATCTTTTCCAAAATAGGCTTAACTTTAAGTCGCGATCAGTATTTGTGCTGCGACGAAGTGCTTGATAATATTATGACCTTGCGGCGAGTGATATGTATAAGCTGGTATATCCACAATGCCCATCAGAAGTTTTATGCCCGAATAGTCGTGAATTTCTTTGAAATTTGTGGATACATATTTGCAATAATGTTGTGTTGCGGTGCATATATACCCTAATAAATGTTGGAATATTCTAAAACAGGTTTGGGAAATATTTAATTTAATTGTATTCTAGTTATTATTTAACAAAGTATATTAATAGTCATTTATAACATTTATTTAAACTTTTACTCAACAAAAACATAAAAAAAAATTTTTTTTTGATATGTAACAACTGCCCTCTACTAAGCGGGGTATGGACTTTCCCCGGTGTGTTGTATCTCAAATATTTTTCTTCCAGAAAATACGTCATATTCAAAGAACATAAAAAGAACCTCAAGAAAACTGTAAACTACGATTACTTAGAATGACAGAGGCAAAAAATTGGATGAAAATATGGACAAAATACTGACAATGGGATTATACGAGTTCAAAATATTTACAGTTTTACTATTATTTCCAATGAGGGGTCTGTGTTAATTTGGGTTTTGATCAAAAATTCAAAGTAGCTTTCATATTTTAATGAATTTTGGCTTATATAGAATTTGAAAGCAGCTCTGGTAAATTTTAACGAGCAAATTGGTTTTCTTACAATTTGGTTTTTTTTTTTTTTTTTTTTTTTTATAATAGTTTAATCAGCTCAGCATTGATTTTGCTATACATGATTTGGTTGTGAGTCTTAATTATTAACTTATACTAACATAGTGAGGGTTAGATTCCTCATATATTACATTGTACATTTATTCGATTTATTACATATAATTTTGCTTGTTAATGAAAGTGATGTATTTATTGTAATAAGTCCTGTGGGAGTCTTCTTTTTAGTCTTTGATGTTTACCTTTTTGACCAAGGTTATACGTCACTGCACTGTCGCATTCACTTATATTATTAAAGAATGTGTTGCACTGTTTATTTATGTGATCGAGTAGTGGCAATAAATTTAGTTCTTTGTGAATTTGGTCATTCCGCACAAACCACGGCGCATTCACTGAAATTCGAGCTACTTTGTTTTGCAGAACTTGTAATTTTCTGTGGTGTGTGTTAGATGCATTTCTCCATACAGGGCACGCATATGTTAAGATAGGTCTTAGTATTGTTTTATATATGAGCATAATGCACTCAACACGCAAATGAGTTTTTCGATTTATTAGCGGGTATAGGATACTCAGCCTGGCATAGCACTCACTTAGTTTTTTGTTCACATGGATGCTCCATCCTAGTCTGGTGTCTAAGTAAACGCCTAAATATTTAATTGCTGAATCCTTGTTGTTCCACTCAATCTTATTTTGGTTTAATTTTATGATTGGTAAGTTCTTTATTTGTTTTAAGGTAAATATTTTTGCCTGTGTCTTTGTTACATTGATTTTAATTTTCCAGTTGTCATACCAGTTGTACATTTCATCTAGGGCACTTTGTAGATGGTTCACTGCTACTTGGAGGTTTTCACTTTGTGTTAAGATAGCAGTGTCATCCGCGAACATCGCCAAGGTAGTATTGTCAGTTGTTTGCAAGTCGTGCATGTAAATGTTGAACAAGAGAGGTCCCAATATACTACCTTGAGGTACTCCCGCCAATATTGGTCTTTTATTTGATACGATAGTATTCACTCTCACCGAAAAAGTTCTGTCTTTTAAGAAGGACGTAATTATGTTAATCAGGTAGTCTGGGAATCCCAGTTTTATTATTTTGTATCTTAGTCCTAGATGCCAGACTTTGTCAAAGGCATTTTGTAGGTCGATAAATGCTGCTACAGTATATTTCTTATTCTCAAAGCCTGTCTCTATTAATTCGGTAATTCTCATTAACTGGTGTGTTGTCGAGTGCTTTTTCTTAAATCCCATTTGATGATGAGGTATGATAGTACGTTCATTCACTATCTTTTGAATCCTCTCATGCATAACTTTTTCTAATAGTTTAGAGAGTGTTGAAAGTAAACTTATGGGCCTGTAACTTTCCGGACTGTGTTTTTCTTTACCGCTTTTATGGAATGGTAGTATGTGAGAGTGTTTCCATTCTCTAGGAAAGTATCCTATTCGTAGGCAGGCGTTAAATATATTTGTCAGGATGGCCAATGACTTTTTGGTAAGCTGTTTTAATATACTATTTGTAATTTGATCTGGACCTGGAGATTTTTTGTTGGGTAGTTTTGAAATAAATTTCTGAATTTCTGCTGGTGAAGTTGGTTCCATCTCTATGGGGTGCTGACTATTGAAGCTATTGTTTATTTCAATTACTTCCTGTTGCTGATTTTGTACGGTGTTTGCGTCATTGGGTGTAAATACTTTTTCGAAGTGCGACGCTAGAAGATTGGCTTTGTCTTCGTCTGTTGGATATGTGTTGCCATTGGCTGATAGTGGGGGAATGATATTAGGTTGCCTTAATATTTTTTTGGTAGCCTGCCACATAGTTGCGTCCCTTGGCTGGAGTTCTTCAATGTATTTGTTATATAAATGATATCTGTAGTTGTCCAATTTTATCCTGACTTGGTGAGTGAGCTGATTATATAGCGTTTTAAGGTGTGGTCGTCTGGTTCGTTGCCATTCACGTCTGGTTCTGTTCTTTAGTTTAATTAAGTTTGATATTTCGATTGGAGTATGGATACCGTTCCGTTTTTTCTGCTTCCAAGGTGTTAGTGCTGGTTGTACACTTATTTTCACTGCTTGGGTATATTGATTGACTGCCTCATCAATATCGCTAGTGGAATGAATTGGTCCGAAGTTTTTGATATTTTTGTCAAGCTCTCGTTGAAACATACTCCAGTCCATTTTGCCTTCAATTAATTTTGGTAATACGGGTGTTTGCAGTGGTTCGCTATAGAATGAGAGTGTTACCGGTAGGTGATCTGAATCAAGTTCATTCAAAACAGTTTGGTAGATAGGTTTTTGAAAGTTTTTAAGTGAAACGACATCCAGGATATCCGGTTTATAATCTGGTCTATAGGGGTAGTAGGTATATTCGTTAGGAGCTGATATTTGTATGTTATGATTCGTCAGTATTTGGTTTAGTCTGGCTCCATTCGGGTTATCAGCTCTACATCCCCAGAATTTCTGTTTGCAATTTAGATCTCCAATTAGCAATGTTGGTTTATTTATGCGGAAAATTTTAGAAATGTCTTCTTCTAGGATTCGTTTATTGGGTTGTTTATAAGCTGCGTAAAGTAAGATTTCAGTTTTATTTTCTAATAACAGGTTGATAGCTGCTGTTTCTAGGTTTTCAAGGTTTAGATCCGGTAACTGGTAGTGAGCTAATTTTTGTTTGATTGCAATTGCCACTCCTCCCGATGCTGTCTGCGTTTCTCTATCTGTCCTATATACATTATACCCTGGTAACTTGAAGGTTTCTGTATTTATAAGATGTGTCTCGGTGATGCAAGCCACGTCAACGTTATGTCTAAACAAGAACTCGATAAATATACTGCGCTGTCTCTTTATGCCATCAGCATTCCAATTTAGGACTGTTATATTACTAATTGTGAGTTTTTTATTTGGATCCATATGAGGAAAGTAATGGTATTAGTGTTGTTAGGTAGGGCATAATTTTATCCAGGTGTGGTATTAATAGCTCAATTACTTTTGATACAATAGTGGTTAGTAGGTCCCGTTCTTCCTGTTTGGTTTCGTGATTTCTGTCAGGTTTAGTTGGTAATTTGGGAAAAGATCTATTGTAGTCTTGTTGTTCATGGGAATTCAATTGTTGAATATGTTGACTGTCAGCTATTTTTGTTGTGGCTGGTGAAATCCACGCTCGTGCTCTAGTTTGACTTAGATTTGGGGGGTTGTATTGACGACTAACTTTCTGATAATAATTGCATCCTTTAAAGTTCGCGGGATGTAGTTCTTTGCAATTCACGCATTGAGGAGGATCGGTAGGTCTTTTTGGGCATTTATTATACTCATGATTATTTGTGCACTTGACGCATCGTGGCTCCATTTGGCAATAATTCCGTGTATGTCCGTACAGTTGACATTTCTTACATTGGGGCATTTCTTTTGATTTTCTTCTTACTTCCACTTCAATGATGCTATAATGAATTTTCTTTAAGTTTATAATTTCTTTTGCCGTTGCGGAGTCTTCCAGGTCCACAGCGCATAGCGGTATGGGCTTTCTGTCCTTGTTATAAAGACGAGTAACTTTCGTTACAGGGTATTTCAGGTTTATTAATTCTTCTAATACTTCGTTATCAGTGATTGACACCGGAAGGTTTCGGATAATAACTGAAAATTTGTTCTTTTCAGGGTCTTTAAATGTATGGTAATTTAATTTATTGTCATTATAAAGTTTGGTGATTTTTCTATAATCCTCAATAGTGCTTAGATTAATTCTGAGTTTATCACCTTTTTGTGCTGTCTCAAATTCTCCTTTAACGTTTTCCTTAAGATCTTTTATAATTTCTTGGTGTTTTATATGTGAAGCGTGGTGGAGAAATATCGGTGGAATTTTTATTTTAGTTTCTTGCGGTGAGATAGACGAAGTATTTTGTTCGTCGATATTCATTTGCTCAACAGCTGCAGCGTGTTTACCTTCCTGAATTATGTTTGAAGCACTCTGAATGTTGTCGTTTGATAAGTAATATTTGTTAGCTGCGATTAGTGTAGCGGGCTCGAAGTAATACTTTTTATTTAGTGTGACGGGGGGCGAAAGATCGTTATTATTTCTCTTACCCATTTTGTTGTGATAAAGAACCCCCCCGCGGGGGTTTGTTTGTTGTGCTGAGATATTCACGGATTGCAGTTAACTAGAGTTTATTTTGAACTGATAATATTTTTACTAATATGTGATAACGCGTCTGGTTGCACTGATATCGCTCGCTCGCCACTAGAACGTCCGTTCACTGTCAGTGTTCGCACGCGAATCCTCAATTTGGTAAGCATGTGCTCAGAGGCTGGACATTATGCGGTTTTAAATATTACTGCCTTTTGATCTGATGGATAAAAATTATTTTATCCGCAAACGTCAGAAAAGTGACAACTTATTTGTCTTTATTGACAAGGTAAAAGTGTCACTTTATCTGCCTAAGCAGATAAAATAGCGACTTTTGCATACTTTATCTGCCTAAGCACACAAAATCGTTGCCCTCTTTCTTTCTATGTTTGTTCGTTATCTCCTCCGAGGATACTGGACCGATTAAATTGTATGATGGCTTAAAATTTTGCTAATTTTTAGACGAATCCCGGAAAAAGTTCCGCCGGAAAAAGTTCCACCGGAAAATGTTCCGCCGGAAAAAGTGCCGTCGGGAAATAAATCCGCAGGAAAAAGTTTCGCAGGAAAAAGTTACGCATGAACACCCACGGCCGTGGAAAAGTTAAATAAGAAATAATAACATAATGTCGATTTCATACATAATGTTTTATTCATAAAAAAGGCAACTTACACTACAGATTATACCATGAGATAAAAAAAATGATTCTGAGCAGGCCTTGATATGTGTTATACGTTTGGCAGTATTGAAGTGTATTGTCAGTCTCTGTCAAATTCAAGATTAAAAGATTAGGGTTTGTTTGTTGTTTGACACAGACTGACGTAAAACTTAACCTGCAATATAATCACAGTTACAAAAAGTGGTAAAGATTCGGTGCACGGTCCGGTCTAGTGCGCATGCGCAAAAATAACAGTGAACATAAAAATGTAAGGTTGAACAAACTCTCTCTCGTATTTTTTCTCTAAAAAAAATTATCAAGACCTAACAACTAACATAAACCATTAACCTGGACCACCGCCGAGAGCGCAACGCATTGCGTTGAACAAACTCTCTCTCGTATTTTTTCTCTAAAAAAAATTATCAAAACCTAACAACTAACATAAACCATTAACCTGGACCACCGCCGAGAACGCAACGCATTGCGTTGAACAAACTCTCTCTCGTATTTTTTCTCTAAAAAAATTATCAAGACCTACAACTAACATAAACCATTAACCTGGACCACCGCCGAGAGCGCAACGCATTGCGTTGAACAAACCCTCTCTCGTATTTTTTCCTAAAAAAAATTATCAAAACCTAACAACTAACATAAACCATTAACCTGGACCACCGCCGAGAGCGCAACGCATTGCGTTGAACAAACTCTCTCTCGTATTTTTTCTCTAAAAAAAATTATCAAGACCTAACAACTAACATAAACCATTAACCTGGACCATCGCCGAGAGCGCAACGCATTGCGTTGAATAAACTCTCTCTCGTATTTTTTCTCTAAAAAAAAATTATCAAGACCTAACAACTAACATAAACCATTAATCTGGACCACCGCCGAGAGCGCAACGCATTGCGTTGAACAAACTCTCTCTCGTATTTTTTCTCTAAAAAAAATTATCAAAACCTAACAACTAACATAAACCATTAACCTGGACCACCGCCGAGAGCGCAACGCATTGCGTTGAACAAACTCTCTCTCGTATTTTTTCTCTAAAAAAAAATATCAAAACCTAACAACTAACATAAACCATTAACCTGGACCACCGCCGAGAGCGCAACGCATTGCGTTGAACAAACTCTCTCTCTTATTTTTTCTCTAAAAAAAATTATCAAGATCTAACAACTAACATAAACCATTAACCTGGACCATCTCCGAGAGCGCAACGCATTGCGTTGAACAAACTCTCTCTCGTATTTTTTCTCTAAAAAAAAATTATCAAGACCTAACAACTAACATAAACCATTAACCTGGACCACCGCCGAGAGCGCAACGCATTGCGTTGAACAAACTCTCTCGTATTTTTTCTCTAAAAAAAATTATCAAAACCTAACAACTAACATAAACCATTAACCTGGACCACCGCCGAGAGCGCAACGCATTGCGTTGAACAAACTCTCTCTCGTATTTTTTCTCTAAAAAAAATTATCAAGATCTAACAACTAACATAAACCATTAACCTGGACCATCTCCGAGAGCGCAACGCATTGCGTTGAACAAACTCTCTCTCGTATTTTTTCTCTAAAAAAAAATTATCAAGACCTAACAACTAACATAAACCATTAACCTGGACCACCGCCGAGAGCGCAACGCATTGCGTTGAACAAACTCTCTCTCGTATTTTTTCTCTAAAAAAAATTATCAAAACCTAACAACTAACATAAACCATTAACCTGGACCACCGCCGAGAGCGCAACGCATTGCGTTGAACAAACTCTCTCTCGTATTTTTTCTCTAAAAAAATTATCAAGATCTAACAACTAACATAAACCATTAACCTGGACCATCTCCGAGAGCGCAACGCATTGCGTTGAACAAACTCTCTCTCGTATTTTTTCTCGAAAAAAAAATTATCAAGACCTAACAACTAACATAAACCATTAACCTGGACCACCGCCGAGAGCGCAACGCATTGCGTTGAACAAACTCTCTCTCGTATTTTTTCTCTAAAAAAATTATCAAAACCTAACAACTAACATAAACCATTAACCTGGACCACCGCCGAGAGCGCAACGCATTGCGTTGAACAAACTCTCTCTCGTATTTTTTCTCTAAAAAAAATTATCAAGATCTAACAACTAACATAAACCATTAACCTGGACCATCTCCGAGAGCGCAACGCATTGCGTTGAACAAACTCTCTCTCGTATTTTTTCTCTAAAAAAAAAATTATCAAGACCTAACAACTAACATAAACCATTAACCTGGACCACCGCCGAGAGCGCAACGCATTGCTTTAAACATTGATAGCGGCAAGCGGCACCCACAACATTTTGACATACACGCTGATCGATAAACTTACTTCGCTCGCAGCGGATGCGAGATAGACCGGACCGTACACCGAATTTCACCCCAAAAGGTTACTAATGTCAAAATAAGACATTGGCATTTTATAACTTGTCAAAAGTTTGAGTGGACGTATCACGTGATGAAATCCGCCATTAGTATTCCCGCGGCCATGAGTTTTCCAAATTATAGTTTGTTTATACGGAAAAGAACCATATTTTGACGTTTTTCACAAATTAGTTATTTACGATAATCAGAACAGTAATAACAACAAACAATCCAGAACATTTAACAGAGAAATAAATATTTTCTTGTAAGTTTTATATTGCTTAAATATTCGTAAGTAACTGTTCAAAATAGATTATTGCGGTGTACATTTGCAATTCCAGGTTGAACATGTATGGCAGGTAGTTAATGTCGGGAAAACTCCAGTATAGCCCACTGGTACATTTTGACATTTCCGGAATATAAAATTAGAGGAACTGTTATGCCAGTGGCGAAACTGGATTTTAAGCTATAAATAAGAGAAATACTCATTGGGAAATTCAAATTCAATATTATTGTCGACGATTGGACTAACTGCTTGTTTTATGGTGATACACAGGCATTTTTGTACTAAGTATACACAAATCTGAAACTGCAGCTAACCTAAATTAGCACCTTGACGGCAGTCAAAATTGGGTCTGGCATGAAACTCTCGTGTTTTGCCTCCATTGTCTGAACATTTGTAGAACCTCCGACAAACTGAGAATCACATTATCAAGCGCATGCGCCTAAGCACCAGTGGGCTAGATTGGAGTTTAGTCCATGTATCTATTTAATATAATTTAGATGTTAATAAAGCACATTAAATTACCGAGAAGATTTCTATACAAATAATGTTATATCATTTGCGTTTTGGATTTGAACTTTCCAATTTCCATTAATTGTAATAAATTGATGAAAACACCGTATGACTCATATTTCTTCAACATTTAAACCTCTTTGTGGTATTTTATTGTAATTGAGAGATTAGTCATTTTGAATAACTTTCTTTCACTTCAGCAAATGAATTGTAAAATTTTATTTTGACTATAGTAATTTTTTGTTATCAAATGTCGCTTACACCGTTAAACAATTATATTTTTTTATTACATCATCATGGTTTTCCGCAAAATCGTATTTTGATATTGGATAAAAAAGTACCAGTCAAAAATTGTATGGCCACACTGTGATTATATAGTCACTGTAGTAATTTAAAATACTATAAATGTAATTATAATATACATAAGAGCCCAGCAAATTTTTCCATTTTTATCATATGCATTTGTACCCTATGGTATGGTACTTATTAATCATGTAACATGGACAAAACACCAAAGCATCGCTTTCTTGCGGAACTTTTTCTTGCCGAACTTTTTCCTGCGGATTTATTTCCCCACGGCACTTTTTCCGGCGGAACATTTTCCGCGGAACTTTTTCCTGCGGACCTTTTTCCGGCATCGTTTTTAGACTTAGATCCGTATGCCGGTTTTATTTTCAAAGAGTACGAAAAAGTTTTAATTTAAATCAACCTTAAAGCAGCGGATCGGAGCATCTGTCGCCGTGGTTTATGGTGTGACAGCTGCTGTGGCCGTGTGCTATTAGCTCGGGTGATTCAGTATGTTCATATATCATTACAGTAGTGCGTTATTTGAATAAGATCGGTTGGCGCAGAGGTACAGTGTTCGCCTGTCACGCGGGTGGCCTGTGTTCGATTCCCGGCCGATGCATTCTTTTTTATTTAAATTCATATTAATGAAATTTACCTAAATACGTTTGCGGATAAAATAGTATATATGTTATTCGTAGTAAAAGTGACTTTATGTGGCTTAGCTGAATTATAAAGTATCACTTTTACTCCTAATAACATAATCTACTATTATTTGGAAGGAAACTGATGAAATCAGAAAAACAGATGTATTTTTTTAGGCATTTCTAAGCATAGTTGTATATTAGCCATTTTTAACTAAGTAATTGTTATTCTTCTTCATATTGTTAGGGGTATTATGTAGTATGAATTAATGTCCAGGAAAGCATCACTAACAGGTAAAATCTTTAAGCCAACAAACTTTGTATTTTGACAGCTCATTTACTGTAAAGCGAATTGATCAATACGCCTTACAAAAAACTGGAAACCGAGGAAATATGGGCACTTTTCCTTTATAATATGTTTTGTTAGAAGGGCATATGCATTACTTTAGAACTTATAGAGCTTTACCTAATGAATTTGTATTATACACATCAAACACAAAAATATCCACAACTTTGGAATGAATAGGTAGGAGCGTGTTAGTCTAGAATGTGCCTTACTTTGATTTTATTTGCAGTTTCGGAGTAAAATAAACTAAATTAAAATTCAACACGTCAGTCACAGTCATATTAAAAGGTACAATCCAATGATATTTTGCTTTTAGCGTTAAATCATTTATTTAAGTCTAAATAATGACAAAAACAATCATTATTTTTAATTAGAGATCTACAACACATGAGGAGCAGAAGAAACACTTGCTTCTGGAACACAAGCTCAACCACTTGTAAAAGTTTCGTATAGAATTGAATAGCTCTATTAGTTTTATTCCTCTTAATGCTTCCACAATTCAAGAATGCAGCTGTGATAAATTACACGTTTAAATAAACCTATAAATGTAAATAACACTCAGGCTTCTCGTTTGTTTTGCTTTGTGGGCAATTTCAGAAAATACCAGTTTGTCTGTATGGTTATTTAAATATCGCACTGACCTCGCGGGGGTATATGGATAATTATATCAATTTCATTTTGTTGAAATAAAAAAATTAAAAATTTGGTAATCTGCAGCTGTAATATACACAGAACGAACTAAATATAATTGTTGAACTCTAATAGAAATCTGATACCACGTTATTTTGAAGAATAATATTTGTTTTTTGATTTCACACGTTTCCAGCCATAACATAAGTAAATCTTTAATCTGTGGGGAATATTTTTCCACACAATATGATAAAATGTAGTTACCTTTATTGTTTTCCGTATTTACTATGGCCTAAAAATAATTTTCCTTGATTTTGAGTAGCTCTACATGGTCGAATGTTGAATGTTGTTGCACCAGAAGGACTAGCCAAACGCCCGATCAGATAAATTTTCTCACTGATCGTGAAACCTAATTACATGGCAACTTCTCGACAGCAAACTATAGGCATTAGTTATCCTATTTCAGACCAACCCCTTACGCGAAACCGCGGTTTCCTTCAGTAATAAATGACCAACTTACCCCTCGACTATCTTAACGTCAAATTCGTACTGCTACTTATGCAATCAGGAAACCCGATAGCAAAAATGATTTGTGGAAGCACTAAAACTAGAATTAAAAATTATCTACATCTAAAAATATTGTACTGAAACAAAAATATTAGACGTTAGCGTGCGCGAACAGCCTAATTTGTTACACGGAATAATGAAGGATTTTTTTATATTGTGATTACGTTTCTGATAAACACGAAGGCATTAGTCTTAATGATACAATTTCCACACCCCTTGATTTGGGAAACGAACGAAAGAGTAACGAATTTGATTATCAGAATAAATCAACGGACTTTTGTGCCATGTTCATCGAACGTTAGAAAGAAAATTTTAACACAAGTATTGGCTTACATTTAATAACATAAGTTTAGCTAATACTTTTATTGTAAGAAATCAAAACAACTTCTCTAAACTGTAAAATTTAATCCAGAAATAGTGTAGAGTTTCTGTAGGCCTATTAAGTGCATTTTGGTATTTAACTATAATTAATATTGTTGAATTTTATCGCTCTTTATTATGCAGTGTTTTCTAAAATTTTCGTCAAATGCTAATGGCACGTTATATGCAGCAAACAATAAAAACCCTAATATACTGATTTTTGCATTTTCCTGCAAGTGCCCAAAATGTGAACGTCATCTCTTTAAGACAACATTTAGCTCTGACTAGGATTGATCGTCTTGTTTTATTAACATACTAAAGTGTTTTTTCCGGATCTCATTACTTCTCATTGTTTGTATTTGTTATCGAATTCCGCCATCATATTAGCATCTAAATCGTAATCAACATTCCTTCAATGAATCTACACATAGAATTTTTAAAAAAGAGTTAAGTCACTCCTTATTGCTGTATCAAACAATTCAACGTGGCAGATATGAATTAGTTCTAAGCCCATTTGAGCATCAGTCGTTATCTGGCCATATTTCTGTAGGGAGTTGCAAGTCCTTATCAATTTGTTTTATTAATATTTACCAGATTGGCACACTAGGACTATACACAGTTGATTTTGAATTGATTTGTTTAAATAGCATAATAGTGATTTGGTGTGAGTTGAACAGAAGTTAACAGCTATGATATGGTTATTCCTATTTGCTGTCCTTTCTAATCATATAGTGGTTTACAGCCGGGCAATGTTTTGTGTTGCTAAATAACTTTTTGGCGTTTAATGTTCAATTCCAAGTGATTTGGTCATTTCGTATAAGCCACGATGCATATGATGCCACTGTGAAAACTTTCTTCTTAAAAATTTGAGTAGAACAACCGGATTTTGCATTAACGTTAACATAAATGTGAGTGTCCAGGTATATATCCTCAATACTTCACAGCTTTATCATTAGCATGTCATGAGACTAGGTTTCTGTTGGGACATGGATGACTATATATTTTCGGAGTGAAGATTTCGTCTATAGCTCTTTGAAGAGCTGATGTAACCATTTTTAGGTCGAGACTTTGGGTAATGATTGGCGTGTTTTCGGTGAACGTGACCTACGAACAAGTTACGAGTAGAAAAATTACGTACATAAATGCACTGAATAGCAAGGTAAGAAGGACGGCTTCTTGGGGAATCCCTGTGCAGATGTTCTTCGTTTCAGATAGGGTTAAATGTACTTTGCTACTCTCGGACGAGAAAGATGGAGTGATGTTCATCATGGGAATATATACTTGAATCGTTTTGTGAAGTAGACCCTTGAGTAACGTTCAAATACATTCTTAGTATATAGCTTGTGTTCAATGCGTGTTGCTATAAATCTTGCTGCTTTCGAGAAGCTGGTGAACTTTAGAGTATTTGAATCTGAAGCCGAATTGTAGTTGTGGGAGTATCGAATGGGTAGGGAAATGGAGCTTTTGCTAACCCTGCATGTGCATACTTTAAATGTGAATAAGACGTTTCTTACGCCTCAACGTTTGAACTTGCCCTTTGTGTTCACCTTGCTAGTTCAGTGAATATTAATCCCTGGTAATACCCCATTTTGTAAATAAAAAGTGTGAAGTGAATATTTGCCAGAAGAGTATGCTGTAGTGTTCTCTGGTTGAAACTAACTTCAAATAAAGCACAAAAACTACATTTTCTTTCGCCGATCTATTGGCTTTAAATCACATGTAAAAACAGGAAGCAAATCACAGAAAATTTAGATCAGCACCTAGAAAGTAGGCGAGATAGCTTGATTTACCCGCATGTACTTTTAACACATCTAAAATACACAGAAAATATCAATTAAACATTCTTAAAACAGCTCCGAAATAACTGTCCTTAAATGCGTAAACGTTAGCATGCATTTAAAACCGAACGGAAATTTGCCGCATCAACGAATACCTAAAACGCTAATCCAACGCAGACTGACGCGAGATTTATAACGTCAACTGCAACCACTTTCTGTAGATATGAGATCAATTTTTAATTCTCGAAGTCGCCTTGTATTGTGCCATTCAAACCTTGGATGGGATGATGCCCACATCCGATGTGAAATTATTTACTTGTAGGCTCCTTGCCGCTTCTCTTTAACTCGGCTTTGACCAATTTTCAAGGGTAATACCACAAAAGGTGAACATTTTTTGAGAACTTTTTTGTTCACATGCAAATTATTGCGTTTAAATTTCTCGATACCAAAACTGCGTTAAAAATTTCGCGAGACCGCAGGTCGAGTGGAATTTGAGCAGTTTTTGTTGAGAGAAATTTTCAATAATTTGCATGTTGACGAAAAATCTCTCTTAAAAAATTTTGCCTTGAGTGGTATTTGGAAAGATTATTCAACAATATGGGCAGATGACTTTTACCGTGTTCGACAGCACACATTTTTAACGTTTTCCACTATTAATTCAATATTGGAGCTTCCAACACGATTATTATGAGTTTTTAGAACGACGCTGATTTGCAAACTTTGACTTTGACGTTTTGGTGAAATGTCAGTCAAAGGCTACTCACTAAATTGAAATCATTAAAACCAATCGGGCTAGCGTGAAAACACTGTGACATTAGGGGCCGGTTGCAGAAAGCAATGTTAAGTCTGGTGTTAGCTAACATCGCGTCAAAGTGAACAAAATCGCATCAAATTTTGTTTACTAATGTATTAGTTACCATAAGCATTTGAGATTTGATTCGTTATTGTTCACTTTGACGCGATGTTTGCTAACGCCAGACTTAACATTGCTTTCTGCAACCGGCCCTAGGTGTTTTCAATAACAGTCAATTTTGATTGGCCGTTTCTGACAAATTGAACAATTTTCATTGGTTCGTTCATTGTAGTGTTGAATAATCACATAAAGTACTTTTGGAATCGCAAATACGTGGAGCCTCCAGCAGGAGCTGGCCCATGACTCCTGTTTAATTTCAAACCGCTAGCAAAGAGATGCTTTGAAGTTGAAATCCCTCTTCGTCCAGTAGACAGGCTTCAACGTGCATTTCTCGCTGCACACGCTAAGTTAAACTTCGGAGCCGGACATTTGGGCGCGGCCGTTTGGGCGCGGCCGTTCGGGCGCGGCGGTTTGGGCGCGAAGACACTTGGGCGCAGAGCCACTTGGGCGCGAGACATTTGGGCGCGAGGAAATTAATTAACGTATATTAGTTCTATTAGCTAGCTTTACTATTCATAGGTCTGAAAATTTATTTTAAATAACGAAAATTACCTAAAGCACGTCCGAGGAGGTGGCGGGCGGCAAAAATTTAGTATAGAAATATTAATTGTCAAAAATAGAATATTCTTAATGCAAGTAGGTTCGATGAAAACAAGTTAGAAATTTTAACTTTCCGGTAAATACTAACAAATTTTTTGCGGAGATTTATTACATTAAAATAATAAGTAACAAAGAATAAATAAATAGAGATTGGGTACAAATAGAGCTATTGATGAACCATCCAACCATTTGGAGATTCGTCGACGGCCTGAAAACTGTTCAACGAGGGAGAGATGCTGCTTATGAACAGTTACTTGCGGTAAATGAGCCCACTGAACTAAAAACAAAAATGTATCCAGGCTGATAGAAAATAAAAAATTTGGTTGAAGATTATAATAATCAATATAATCATGTAGACGGCGCGGCGTAAACAATAGGGGCATTCTAGAATTTTTAAGAGGCATTTCGTACAATTACGAAATAAATGCGTAGATGCTTCTTGTTTATATTTTAAACAATTGTATATATTTACTTTAAGAATAATATGTATTATAATGGTAAAAATGACTATTAAAATTAATCTTTTTATATTATTATTTATTATTATTCTTATTTCTGCTCTTATCTTCAGTTAGTCGGTTCATAACATAACGAAAATAATGGATTACTTTAAAATTTAAGGTTTATTGTTAACTATTATCATTATAAACAAAACTCGAAGTCGACTAGTTTCGGCCAAAAGAGAATACATATTAGAAACATACTAGCAACCAGTGAGACAAATGTCTCATTTAATAAAACAAAAAAGACCGTTTTTCAAATAGAACGCGTATTAAATAAAAACAATAATATTTTTTAAAATCACGTGATTGAAATTCGGTTCCTGACCTGACATGACCATTCCAAACATATAACTTTAATAACTTTTTTTCTCTATCTCTTACGGTTTGGCTGCTGAAACAGCGTCCCGGACGGACCAGCGTCCCAGACGGACGGAAATCACGTGATTTCTCGAAAACCGGAAGTGTCACGTGACTGAAATTCGGTTCCTGACCTAACATAACCATTCCAAACATATAACTTAAATAACTTTTTTCTCTATCTCTTACGGTTTGGCTGCTGAAACAGCGTCCCAGACGTACCAGCGTCCCAGACGGACGGAAATCACGTGATTTCTCGAAAACCGGAAGTGTCACGTGACTGAAATTCGGTTCCTGATCTGACATGACCATTCCAAACACATAACTTTAATAACTTTTTTCTCTATCTCTTACGGTTTAGCTGCTGAAACAGCGTCCCGGACACACAAAACAGCGTCCCAGACAAGCCTATTATATATATGGATTAAACATTAGAACCATCAGTCAATTAAATATAGCACAGCATTATTCATTTACCAGTACAATAAATGTATTTCTATTTAAAATTATTATCAACACCTATATATAATCTATTTCCATCTTTATTTCAATTCAGAATTATTATTTCATATCTAACATAGGTACTGCCTTTTTTATGTATTCAGAATTATTTCAAAACTAATCTAATATTCTACCTTCTTTATTTCTATTCGGATTTATTTCAAAACTTATTTAATATAGGTACATACTACCACCTTATTTAAAATTAATCGCATGACTGTTTAAATAAATAATTGGATTATTCTTTTAATATTGTTTGATTAATTACATTAACTTCTCAGTATAAATAATGATTTAATAAATGTCTCAGGTCTCTCGCGCCCAAGTGTCTCGCGCCCAAGTGTCTCGCGCCCAAGTGTCTCGCGCCCAAGTGTCCCCGCGCCCAAACGGCCGCGCCCAGACGGCCGCGCCCAAACGGCCGTGCCCAAATGTCCTAGACCGGTTAAACTTTGTTTACCGTAGGGGACCGGCTTTTGTTATTCTAGAATGCATTATTTAAATCTAATTTACCACAATAAGATGTAGGAAATACTTCTTCTTCTTCTTTCACTTGTTATAGGCCATTGGCCTATTTTTAATCACAAAGTGGTTCTATATAAAAATACCAAGTATGCAAATCAGTAAATGAACGGGGGATACCAAAACCCGTTTCAGTAGTGATTAAGACAATCGTAAATAAGAGTTTCTAAGGTTTTTAATAGAAGAAAAGGTAGGTTTATGGGGCGATAGGCAGTTGGATTGTTTTTCGATTTGCTAGATTTTGTTGAAATGTATGACAGGTCCGTTTCCATTTTCTGTTAAAATAGTTTACAAGACGGCAGGCAGTTGTGAGAAAGCCAATGTATGATCAGCATTTAATAGTGAAATTCATAAAGATTGCGTTTGTTATTAGATCTAATTCAGAAGCTTTTTATTGAGTAGAAGGTGAATGAAGCATGCAATTTCTGTTGCAGCTATAGTAGCGCTATTGGGTGTGTTAAGAGAGAAATCTTGGTGGAATCTGTGTTATCATTATTGCCTTTCTCTTTTAGCACTTCGTCTTGATAATTATGTAGTACCTACTCCGATTTCGAGATGTAGTAGTAAAACATACAATTGTTTAATGTTAACTTGGAAATTGTTGATTTTTGATTGTCAATGCGTTTAACCGCTCTTCATATAGCTGGATCATTGTTACCAGTTCATCGATGAAAGGTCTGTAGAACACAATTCCGTCATTTTTAATCTCCCATTTTGCCAGGCGGGTAAGTTGGATGAGTAATAATTTGCAATAAGATTGACATTGCCATTGCCACAGTCTTCTGAATGTGACGCTTCTGTCGCATTAGGCTCTGGAGATTTATGGGTTTCGGTCGATGATGTAAGATGATTTAGCGTATGGTCTTTGGCTTCAATACCGTACAACTTTGAGTTGTTTTTTGCGAGTAATAATTACAGGTAAGTGATCTGAATCTGCTTCAGTCATTACCAGTTAGTGTATCGGTCTGAAAACTCGATATTGTAGGCATATGCATAGAATATCATTGATGATGTATATGTGAAGTATGTTGGCTCATCAGGAGCCACTACTTGAATGGCGAAATTGGCTGTGATAGTGTAGAAGCAAGTATTATTTGTTTTTTTTTGCAACCCTATGATATTAAGTGTTTGCTGTTGAGACACCCCAATTTTACAGTTTATAGGCTCATAAACAATATTTGTTGCAACTCGTCAAACATAAGGTTAAGAAGTTAATAAAACGCAACTACTACTTTCATAGTGTTATATTAATTACAGTCTCTAGTTGTAAGTATGGGAAAAACGTTTGGTGATAGTTTACATTTCTTATAATTATTACAGCAACTCTACCAGCAGATCTATCGTAGTTTTAAACATTGTATTCAGGGATGGCAAATTTAATTTGTGATAATATATCGGTTTCAGAACTGCACACAATGTCAATGTCAATGGTTGATTGCGATCTTTTTTGAGTTACTCTGTATAAGGAGCTTTCCATTAATAGTTTGATTTGCCATAGTTACCTACAAGATATTTGATAAATAATAATATGTAAATAGAAACAAAACTTTTTATATTACATTTCTTCCAGTTTCAATTAATGTCGGTAGCCACTTTGCATTAATGAAAATTTTAGTTGCCACCGATAAATAATATAAATACAATTGATTTTGAACTCTAAATGCATTTAGTAATCTCTTCTGCTAAAAATGGCTTTTACACGGCAAAAAAATTATTGTGATACCCTAACACTGTTATTTATAATGTTAATACATCGAATAAAAGAACTTTGAGATTTGTTATTGCGAGCACTTGAATAATTCAGTTGTATGTTTAACTGTGTTGAATGTTAATTTATCACTGTATATTTGCATTTTATGTACCTAAATAAAAGTACTTAATTAAGGCAACAAAATGTGTTTTATTAAACTTTACCGGTCCAATTATTGAATACGGCCGCGAATCGAAAGAGGTTGCTTGAAGGTTTATATGAATGGGGAAGGGTCGATTCGAAACAATGAATAAAGTGCGGTAGATAATGGAGTATTATCCTGAGGTTTCGGGTTCATTGTTCTTCAGAATGCTAATGCGTGAGATGATTAGTTGCCCTTCTGCAGCTACATCACTTTTATTATAGCAGCTTTATGAGGTTATTATAATACGAGCGGGTGATTTACTAACGAGTTCGAAATTAATTTGCGTGGAGAAGCAAGGTGCAGGTAACGCTATAAAGAACTAGTTCCTTTAGAAATTTACTTAAAGGTACACTAACTGAAAGTTGTTGGCTTTATTGCATTATACACAACATTAACTCGGTGCACTCAATTTGCCCGGAAACCGATAGCCTCAATATCCTCTCTCTACAAATCAAGTTAACCGGAGCGACTATATCCTAAATAAAGACTTGCTCAGGCTTCTTAAAAGTTGACGAAATCTCTTAAACACAATGAGCGAAGGACGTCAACTGATCCAACATTCAGATTAAGTTCCGGAAAGAAGCTCGAGGTGAAGCCAAAGGTTAGGGCACGGCTTGAACACTCGATGTGAAGTTACCGAATCCTGGGACGATAAACATCAGAGAAAAGGGGCGATTCAAAATAAATAAAGCAAGTTAAGGAAGTTCCGAAAGTGTATGAACGTAACATTTACTTATTTATACGGAGCCCCCGCTGCCAATAAATTTCGGTTTCTGTTTAAGTCGAAAATAACTTTCTTGGTTATGATATAGATATGCTAACTTTTTTAATTAAAAGAGTATGGCCACAATTTGCTTTTAAATGTTTTATACTTCGACAAATACAGCAAATCGATTTCAATCATTTTACATATGAAAATGAATCTCATAGATTTACTGTGTGTGAAAAGAAGTAGGTAGTACACTTACTGTAGCACACAATTTTCCAAAAAGTACAGCTATTTGGGCAGTTAATACTTTATGCCATAATTGAGATTGAAAATAGTTATTTACTATACAAGTGAGATAAGAGCTACATTAATATACGTGTGTGTAAGTTACAAACGAGTGCGTAGCACGAGTTATGTAAGCACACAAGTATATTAGTGATGCATTATCACACATGTATTGCCCAAAATTGAGAAAAGTGCATTAAAAGAAATGTAAAATCTGTAATTGTCATTCATTTGACACTATTTCAGTTAGGTGATGAAGGCATTACACCACTCAGTGAGGTAATGAAGCCATTACATAACTGAGTGGTGTAATGAGCTTCATTACCTAATGGAAATAGTGTCAAATGTGTGACGTAATAAGTTATTTATCCCACTGGAGTAGATACAATAATGAATGCTGCGCGTATCAATTATAGAAACAATATATGTATTAGAAGTAATGTTTCCATAAAAAATATTGCAAAATGTTACCTGCAGATACGAGCTACCTGAACAAAAAACAATGACCTTTGACTTGTCTTTCTGCATAGCTGAATCGTAATTCAGAAACAAGGTAAGTATTTATTGTCAATTTATTTACTGTCAATTGGAGTAACTTACATTAAGCCATCCACATATTAATAAAATCTTAATATACAGTAACCTAATAGCTCATCTACATGAGTAGTAGCAGGATCGAATCATTTGTTCGTTATTATTAGTCTAACATTGGTTACAGGACGATATGATACATAACAGAGAGCATATTAATAAAGTATGTAAAAAGTAAAATAAAAAAATATTGTAATAAACAGTTTTAAAGCGTGTAAAATTATAATAGCAATTAATAGCATTTCACGCATTTCAAATATTATTTTGCAAAATATTCTATAAATGTGCTAGTTATTTTCGAAAATTCATCATTGACTTTCATCTAATAATTATTTATAAAAACCGGTATAAAAAATAGAATTAGCCTTGATTGAAACATAAAATGTAATTAGAGCAGGGTTAGAAATAATGAACAACAATGCAAAATTAATGCAAGCAAAATGAAAAAAGGGAAGCGAAACCAAGCTGTGAGGTGTACTATTTCGGCTTTCCCACAAATAGTCTATTTAAAAGAAAATAAATACCCATTTTCCCAATTCAGTGTTGTATAATTAGTGCAGTGTCTTTTGGGTAGGCTGTAAAAGAGTTGCTTTGATTCGTTGCACTCCTACAGAAGTTTTAAAAAGTGTTGAATAGTACGTCGAGTGGCAGCTGGTGCTCCTGTGACAGTTTTTGGAGTTGTTGCAAAGTTAGCATAGCCCTGGAAGCGGTGAGGAGGCAGGGACATTCGTGCTGAGCAGTACGGAGCCGTAGTATTGGGGCAAAGACGGAATTCCAAACAGCTTTTGAGTGGTGCAAGCTGCAGTCGGCGTTCGAAGAGGAATCTGGCTTGTTACAGCAGGCCAAGGGGGAAAAAGAGAAGATCGTTTCCGTCGTGGAACTTACTGTAGGAACCCCTGGTGTCCTATTTTGCATCAGGGAAGCCAAACAAGGTTAGAAAGTTAGCCTAAAAAATATTTTTTTTATTTTTAAAGGTGTGTAGGTTTTTGCACATTTCCAGAAGAAGCGCATCGTGAGTGTTTTGCTGTGACGTCTATTTATCTACGTTTGTTAAATCAGTTAGGCTACGAACTCTTACGTAATCAGTGATGTAATTATGAATACGAAGCCTACTTATTTTGATAAATTGTGAGGTTGGAGCGCCATGTTTGTAAAGTTGTACCCATTAGTTGACATATCTAATTTTGTAGCGGTCCCATGAGACAAACATTATAAACAACTGGTAGTTACGACAATTACTTTTAAAAATCATAAAAAACACGATAATTACCTTAGTAGCAAATGTATTGCCCATAATTATACATTCAATCATATTTGCTAGAATGTAGAAAATCCAACCCTTTGAGATGATAGTCATCTATTTATTATAATATAAAAATAATAATATCAGTTCATACACACAGCATAACAATGTATATTAAGTATTGTTTGGCTATTTGGGTAGAAGTAGCATTAAATCCTTAAAGTGGACTCGTTGTGCTACCACAAAGTCACGTTTGTATATATGAGTTGTGTGTACTCTTGTTACTCTACCTCATAGAGCAGTCTGCAGAGAAGAGCGACGTAAATTTTATTTCAAAGGCGAATAGCCACCAGGTTCAGTACCGATTCAGTGGACTGTGGGAAAGTTTAACCTATCCACGGATTCGAACCAAGCATTTGTTTACTGCAATTTTGTCTACCCGCTGATCCACTAAGGTGGTGCCGTAAAGTATTACATTAATATATGTACTAAATTATATATAATGTACATTATAGAATTTATTGCTGTAGATAGAAATCAACATAGCCACATTAAAGTTTATTTTCTATCAAAATACGTAAGAAATCATTATTTTTGTATGACACCGGAAAAATAAGCACAAATTTTAATTTACAAAGACTTCCAGTTACTAATACCTTTACGATGGACAGAACATCGTCCGGAAACTCCTATCACTCATATCAAATTGAAATTGGAGGCTTTCGTTACTAGCGAACGATTGCTATTTAAGGTTGCATAATTTTGCTCTGGGTTTAAATGTCATCTTAAATACTATATTTGACTAAGCATAAGACGCATTACCTAAAATGCGTTGCAAGGCAAGAAAAGTGTGTTCAGGATTGATGTTACAAGAGGTGAGATGGACTAACAATTTTTGAATTTTTATTTAAAACTGTAGGATTAGGTCCTGCTTGGTCTGAAGATATTTTTAAGAATATTTTTAGTCAAGTCGACATTGACAGTGAAGCGAAATCTATTTTCTTTTCAGGTAAACTACCCTTTCTGTTCATGATAGCAAGTTGTGCACTTAGTATCGGGTGGCTTTTATGTGTATGTGACCACGATCGGTTAACATTTTCGGAGGCGATCTCTTCGTACCGCTCTGTGGGATTAATCACGGAGCCGATTGACCTAGGTCACTTCAGGAATGTGTGCCGAGGATCGTCTATCGTCTCGTTAGCAGCCCTGCTGGATTTTCTGCTGAAGAAATCAACCACGTTAACCAAGCCGTAGCTCGATTCACCATCGCTTACCCATTCTGTTTCTATTGGGCTTTCCAAATTCTCCAACAGTTTCTGCAGCGACAAAGGTCCTAGCGGGTTCCAGATGGACACATCAGCTACACAAACCACAGCCAAGATATTGCAAGGTACTGTGTAAAATTGGCATTAATATAGTTTATTTACTTGTTAGGCAATTGTCCTACAGTTGCTGTCACTTTAGCCTTTATGGGATATGTATGGTATAATTGATGTATTACTGCGATAATTTGGGTTTGATTAAATTCCCCTATTGCTGATAATATTTTGTGTTCTTTCCGCAACCCCTGCACCTGTACAATTTATATAGATATGCAGCGAAGGAATCAAGGTAGGTGGTGTGTTACTAACTAGCTAGATTTGTTTTTTATGTTGTGGGTACCGACAAGACGCCCACATTTTCATAATTCTACTGTTTAATTTAAAGCTTGAAGTATTTTTTTCCTAGTCTTTACACCAGCCATATTCTATCGACAGCTAATGAGCTAGCCGAGGCAGTGTCCATCCTCCGCCCAAGGGAGGGGTACAAAAATTAAAATAATAAATAATGATATGTATTGTTTGAGGCTTTTGCGGTTACTCGAATTATTCTCCTTAGCATAGAATTTCGGCTTAGACCGCGTAGTATTTGTATATGAACACCCAGCATTTTCTAGCTTAATGTGCCTTGCACCTTGTGAAGTCGAGCAAAAACCCGCGCGATGGCCATGCTCTTTGGTGGCTCGTGTTGTTTGAGTATCTTGAGAACGAGGATACTTAAGCAGATTTGGACGTTTTGCTGTTTGTGCATCCATATTCACTAACGTTTCGCAAGACCTTGCAGATTGCATCATCAGAGTGATGATGCAAGCTGCAAGGTCTTGCGAAACGTTAGTGAATATGGATGCACAAACAGCAAAACGGCCAAATCTGCCTAAGTATCCTCGTTCTCAAGATACTCAAACAACACGAGCCACCAAAGAGCATGGCCATCGAGCGGGTTTTTGCTCGACTTCACAAGGTGCAAGGCACATTAAGCCAGAAAATGCTGGGTGTTCATATACAAATACTACGCGGTCTAAGCCGAAATTCTATGCTAAGGAGAATAAATAATGATATATTTAAATTGGATCAATTGCGATTAAATATTTACTTTAAATACTGGCTTTTAAATAGTTACCATCATGTGAGAATATGGGATACGAAATGCTGAAAACTTTTTTTAATGTTCTGGGAAAGTTAAGAAATCAATTATTATGTGTAAATTTATTATATGGTTCAAGAACGAAGATAAATTATTTTTTAAAGCCATGGTGACGTGAATATCAATGCAATGTAATAATGGCTTATCAAGTTTTTCCGATAAAAATTACCCGTTCCGTAACGAATAACTTTGAAGGCGTGTTAGCTTATAAATTTTAAATAAATTGCTGCTTGATGATAGTCTGACGGATACTGAAATATGATACTTTTAAGTTACATTTACTTTAAGGTACGGAAGAGGAACTGTAGCACCACTTCAAAACTGTGCTTAACACATACTGTCAGTTCAAGTTCCCTTGACGACTTCATGGTTTCAAATGAAACCTTAAGCTCTCTAATTTTTAACCTCACATTTTGCATGAGTTTTAACGAAATATAGAAGAAAACGTAATGGATTCGTAATACTAAAATGCACACAGTGCTGTTGAAGTTATTTGTCTGTAAAAGCTTCAATTTTATATAAAAGGTCGTAGAATGTCTGTAATTTTTTCTTTTTTGTGACCAACCTTGCTTTTCTAGACGAACGCCATTTTTTAAGAACTGAACTACCAAGAATAGTAAAACACATTACAACAATGCACATCATAACATTTTATCAGTATTGGGAACAAAATGGTAAGGGTTGCTTCATGGTGAATTTAAGAGACGACTGGCAGTAGAGTAACCCTGCACAGAAACATATCATTCTATAGGTAGCGGAACTGTTTACGCTAATAAAAATTAAGTACAAGTTCAAAAGGAATAGAAAAGCTGCCCAGAACATCGTGTCAACTACAAAAGCTACTTCAAAATAGTATCAACTTTAAAGACGCATTTTAGTAGCATTAATTGGTCGCCGTCATCAGCGTCAGCCATATGCAAGTTCTTAAAGTTTGAAGGTCGCCCCAAAGGTAAGTCCGACGTTTCCTATACGCGAAAGCTACCTACACGTCATGTACGACTACAAAGTAACCACTGATAGTATAAACTAAGTGGCAGCAGCTGTTGGTTTGTCAAATTAAGTTATTAAAACACCAAAGTCACAGTTTTAGTGGTAGTTAGTAATAGTTACTTATTTGATGTGTCAGTCTCAGTTAGAAGTACTTTGGTGAAGGTTGGGAAGTATATATAACAGGATAGATGGACAAGAGAATATGAGGTAAAGAATAAGAATTAGGATACTTGATTCAGATATTCATCCTTTACGCCTGGCTGGGTGTTTTCAGGATTGATTCTTCATCTGGAACCAAGTATCCAATGCGTAGTAAATTTTCTGATATACATTTTACTTGAAATTAAACTTAAAATATAATATAAAGGAAGCGAAAGTTTAAATTTAAAAAAGTGAAATGGGCGCGTCATATTATATAGCTGAAATATGTTGGAAATAAGATGCTCCGTTTCTTACTTCAAACAAAAAGAATTTTGTGTCCAGTTAGCTGCAAAACTTGGAGAAGCAATTAAGGGGAAGAGCACCGAAATAGACCGTGACTCCCAAGTTTTATTTCAGCAGGACAATTGGTCCCCTCATAAAAGCGATATTTCGATAGACTTGATTAGTAGCTATTATATTTGGAATCGAGTCGAATCCTATCGATTTCCTCAATTACTTGCAGGATAGAATTTCATAGATTCGAATTTCTAAACTCATCATAAATAAATATTTAATTGGCGATTCAGTTAAATTGAAAGGGGTGGGTTGCGAATTGAACGCTAAAAGTGTTTTTATCCGATAACAACTGCGCCAAGCGCACTTTGTTATTTCAAGTTACAATACTTTGGATTAGGAAGTGGATTAAGTAAAGCAACTCTCGCAACGGAGAGAATGTGTTTGATTTAAAAGTTTCATCCCGCCGCTGAAGTGAATTAGTGATCGAATATGAGGGCGTATATAATTATAAAGCAATGAGCTAAACAACAAATTTTTAAATATTTGGATGAACAGTCATTACAGTCGTTCTAATTTAGAAATGGATAAGAAAATTAAACAACCATTTTACTGTATTCAGTCTAATATTTTTATCAAAATAGGAGTTCTGTACACAAGCACGCGCCATTTCGATGAGGATATGAAAAACAATAATAGAAGCACCGGTTCCAGAGTGCGTAGTTTCTATTGATCTTCCGTCTATGGCAATATCTGCATGTTGTGTATTTGAAACATAAAATTTTATTTTATTGTGTAAGGTAAAACCAAAAGATCGTGTTGCCTGTACAAACACCAAGGCAATACTTATTGTTTTCAAGATAGACACATCTTAATAATATTGAAGCAGCATGTTAAGTGATGAGTAAAAAATGAGCAGCATTTAAAATCAAAAGTTTCAAGTGGATTATTCTACATAAAAATTTATTAAAGTCGATATTAAGATCTTATCAACTGGCCTCTTTGAACATTTGACGCTTTTGTTTTAAAAATCTGATTAACTTGTATCGAATACTAGTATTAAAACATACGTTTGTTGCATACTTTTCAGCACTAAAAGTGGTTAGAAGCCAGATTTCAGAACTTAACAATTCAATAATAACGAATTGCTAACTTAGTGAGATGAACTTATATTAATATATTAATGGAACGTAACCACTCGCATCAAGTGACCGCATCGGGGCAACATCAGAAGAGTTTTAGTAATTCATTTTCCAGTCCGAAAATGATATTCGCAAAGTTTATAGTCGCACTGAAGAGCATGTGATATATCGCGTAGGTAGAAGAGAAACTTCACAGTCTAAATTTCGCTTAAGCTGTAATTAAGGACTATAATCTGTAAGATAACTGTCCATTCACTACAACATTGAAGTCGGCGAACGGGACGCCATTAAATGGTAAACTGCAGAGAAACAACTTAACAAGCATTCAAAACTCAGCATTTCGACAGCGATGCGGATGTTAATACGCTCTGTGCTCTGTACTGCATTTTCAAAGCAATCAATACTTGTCCAGCATAATAAAATTCCGTTAGTTTTGTTGGCAACAATCATATAACAATTAAGCTGAAACAGCACAGGCATTATATCCATTTTATCGAAATTTGATGGAATGAATTATAAAGACATGCATAGAATGCAGTTGCAATTTGCTAATGTACCTATTAGTTGCCCTCAATAATCGAACATGAGTAGTGGGTGCGCTTAAGAATATTTTACCACGTCGTTTCATATGACTTATTTTTTTTTACTTATTTATTACTACAAATACTAATTTATTCATTTAAATAGGGTAGTCACATGAACCAAACATGAGCAATGTTGCTGCAAAAATTAAGATGACTTTCGAATAACTATAACCAGCTTTCAGGTATCTTACCTGAGATTCCGCAAAATTTCACGTAGATCTCTGTTCGGATATTATTTAAAAGCACCCTCGTACTTTGTCCACGTCTCATAGTCAACGCTCGCAACCACTCTTTGAACTGACGCCCTTAATTTGTTATTCATCAAGCCGATGCACCCCCGAAAGGTCTTCCATCATATCGCGTGTAGAACAACGCCAAATTTAAACTATTGACGATTTTGTAGCTCCCCATTTTGGTTCCATCGCAGCCCGTGTGGCGGAGCACAACGAAGGACCACCATATGCGCCCCACGAAATAGGTACAAAGACCACCAACAAAAAAGTGAAATTTCGTGTTAATGCTATGCGGACTATCAGTGGCTGTCCAACTTAAAACGTGACGCAATCTGCAGCATAATGTATAACATCAAAAATGGAGTGCTTTGCTAATACATGAAGTTTTGACAAACTAAGAAAATAACAAGCTATTAAAAGTACATTCCCAATTAAATTGAAGTATAACTGCAACCGATCCGAGATAGCAAGTCATAGCGAGCCTGTGTTAAACTTTGCTGGCTATCAAAATACACTATGCAAGAACCTAGCTCAATTAGGACATCTGCGAGACGCAATATTCGAGTCTAAGGCACGCAACTAAGGAAATAGGAACAATATAGCCAAGTATTACTCTTGGCCTGCATTCCAAGATGACCATTTACCGATCAAAGCTTATAAATAAGATGTTGACGCAACCGACCAGGAAGAAAGCAATAAACTCGAATTCCGATGTCCAAACCTTCTACTTGGACGACAATGGTTTATTGTGGGCTCGTGTTTAAGAAGCATTCTTTCAGCAGCAGAGATAATTAACCAACCCCTCTTCTTGCGTAAACCAGGATATAAAACCAGCAGACGAGGAGGCGCCAGGATTAATTGCATATTGAGCATTATGTCTGCATTCTTTGATTATTCGGAATGCACTTGATCAGATTCCAGTTTAACCACTCGGTTGCTCATATTTAGGACAATAATCCGTGCTCGTTCGTTCACCTACAATTTACTTATTTTCGAACTTTGACATTTTACTTCTACATTACTGTATTCGCGTACCCTATTATAGTTACAATTTATGGTATCATTGCTATATGCATATTCGTGTATGTTGATTTGATGTGTGTTCTCAAATAGGAATAGGTGTTATTGTAGTACACGTTGGTTACCATTTAATCTAACCTAGATTCGCAGCTTTATTGGCAAGCAGCTTCATCGAACCATAATAACACCAAAACCCACAACTAACGGGTGTTCATAAACAGTCGTCATCCCAGTTGCTTTGAAAAACAAAATGTTATGTTAATTCGTGCAACACAATGAAACGCCATGAGTACTGTCATAGCGCATTTTTTCTCAGTTTTAATAGACATACGTTTCTGAAGTCAAAACCTACTGGGATGACGACTGTTTATGAACACCCGTTATTTACCGGCTTCTGGCTGCTGGCGTAGAACCATCGCGGGTCAGGATCTGCGCTGAGCCACGGTAACCGCCGCTTTGCTTTTCACATATAGTCGTCGTCAAGTTAGTATGAACTGCATCCAACTAAGATAAATATATTTTATTGTTCAGTATGTCATACATGGTTTACCATAAGCTTCGAATATCTACTATCGCAGAAAATGTTTCGCACGATACTTAATTTAGTTACTTGGTTTTATCCACAGTAGCTTAGTGTGTATTTGACTATCTGACTACCTGTATGTTTCACATTTTGGGATTATTTATTTATTTATTTAATTCGCACTCAGCCAACAGCCGTTATGCCAATTATAGGCGTCGCTGTGCAGTTATGAGGACTTCCAACCCCACTAAAGACTGTCATGATGTTGTTATGACCGCCGGGACCAACTTTTTTTCTTGATAGCCGTACCACAAGGCGCCGAGAGATGCAGTCGTGGAACTCCCATCCAAGTTCTGACCAGAGACAGCGTTGCTTAACTCTGCTGATCGAACGTGAACGCTTGTTCGAGCTACACCACCCGGGACCTGTCGTATTACTAGCTTTTTCAATGTATGTTAAGAAATTGTACTCCTTTCGGCCACACGTTGCAGTAATCATCCCTCTTCTAAGTTTGCTAACAAAGCCTTTTTCGGCCTCGCTTAGAACGTCATACGGCATTTTAAGTTTTGATGGCAGAATGTCAGTTGTACAACTGACAATTCAGTGACTTTAGTCCATTTGATAAAACAGTACCTAAGCCAAGATTTTGCATTAATTCGGTTGACACGTTACCGTACATTCTCACTTTACTCTAGGTGGCTGGGTAAGTATTAGTTGACTTCGTTAGCTTCGCCGGTATACCTAGTTCTGTCATTTCATTGTTTAGTTGTTTTCTGCCCATTGCACCACAATCTTACCTAAGCTCAAGGAGCAATATGTATAACATTACTGTAGATCGATTATTCGAGCAGTAAGTGTATAACAAACCAATAAAAGCTAAATTTAAATGCATTTTCTATTTACACAAAATACTGAGATATTCGTGTCGGAAATAATTACCGATTAATGTCTATTTCTCTCTATCATTCGCTTGACGTCCACTATCAGGTAGTAGATTGCGCAAAGCAAGCTTTACAGGTGATAAAGTAAAGTTCCGATGCTCCAGTTAGTCCAAAAGGCATACATACGGGAGAAAATCACCCAGTTGCGGCAAGTTGGCCATATTGGTTGTCGGTGCGGCTAACCCACACACCGGATAATCGGCTCCCGGACAATCAAGAGTCTACTGCAGTATTATCTATCGCGATTAATGAAGATCCATTTTGATATATTTGACGGTAAGTTATTTATCATCCATTTTTCTTGTTGCTTCAAGTTTAGTCAGCAACAACAAGGTTGCAGTTTTAAATTGTATTTTGCTCTAGTAAAGTGAACGGTTTATCCTGGAAGTGAGCAAAATTTTGCGAGACTTAACCAAGGACAATTTAATCTCGGAGACTGTTTCTGAGAGAATGTGAAGCGGAGCTTAGATCCCTCGCTTGTAATATCTGTTGCACATTTAGAGATGTAACACGAATTGTTGTTTTTATATGTATTTTCTTGTGTATTAGATTTAAGTAGTGTTTAATATAATCGAAAGTTTGTAAAGCAGACTTTGTTCCGATCTGAAGGAATTGTGATGCCATAAACGCGCTTCAAGGCCTGCTCAAGAGGTGCGGAAAGTTTTAACTTGAAATGTTTTCAGGAATAAAAGGGCATTAGAACGCTAACCTTTACGTAAGCTAGCTGTATGTGGGTACACCTCCAAAATGTATTGAGCGAATTCGCCCCAAAACGAGCTAAGTTAAATATAAGCGGCTAGAAGCCTGCAGCAAGTAAATAATTGCTACCTACTATTGACAGTGCAAAAACCAAGCGTTTGTGAGTGCAAAAATTATAAATTCGTATTTTTAAATTTATAATTGTCTGATGAAGCTGATAAAGTCAGCGAAACGTTATTTTAACTTTTTAAATAAAATTTTAATGTGTTTTTGACAATACAAAGTTTCTGTTTTGAAATTTAATCTTCAAAACCAATTTTCAAGTAGCTAATCTATTACAAAAAAAACATAGCTGAGACATCTCCAAATCACTAAGTTAGAACCATATAGTATAATCACTCTATATTTATTTTCCTCATTATCAAAGCCTTACGTATTTAATGCAAGACCGAGGAATACTAGTTCTACTGTGATAAAATAGAGAAATTTCACATAAATCCCGAATCTTGGCTTTTTGCGACTATCTCATTTTTGTCTTTATACGGAAATTACGAGGAAACGGTTGTTCGTGGTGAAAGAATAACGGCAACTTTGGTCGTAATGTACGGAATAAATTACAAGAAAGGTCAAGCTGCTGTGGTCAACGGTTTGAGAGTTACGCTAGTACATAAAATTCAACACGAATGCCTCGTAACAGGATATTTGTAAAGGATGCGAGATAATTTATTACATAACTGTCCTTTTTTGTTAATTATCTGCCTCGAATATAACTTGGGGTGCAAATGAATGTATACCATAATTCAAATGCACAGTCTTTATTAATTTTTTACTAGTTTCATGCTATAGCAGCGATGAACATGGAACTGTATCAGAATACGTTTGGTTCCCCGAGGTTATCATAAAATATTCAGCTGACACAACTGTTACAAACCTGGTAAATCAATTGTCTTCCTAACAAAATTAGGATAGTGGGTTATAAAGACAGCTTTCCCGGAAGGTAGCGGTCTCCGTTTCCAAGCCGCAGTATCATGCATAATAGTTACAATTCACTTACTTTATTGGTACAGGATCCGAGGCTTACAAAATCTCCTACAACAACCGTATACCTACAGAGTTTATATGCGTTTTACGCCTCAGCCACCCCTTACATTTACTTTTCCCACGTCACACGAAATCTTATAAAAGTCAAAAGGGTTTCGGCTTTCACATAAACTGCGGATTTGGAACATCCTTTGGCAATAAAATGAAATTCAGAACACATTTTGTTTTGGAATTCAGGTAGAATTGTTTACGAGCGGGAGTTATGACTGCCCAAAATTTACATTTTACGTGCGACGTTGCGCTTGCTGCCGTCCGCTGGATGGACGGTTTCCCTCGAGACTTGTAACCATTCGGCTTAAGAGCTTCGAAAGCGACCAGTGAGACAGCGGATAAAATGAAGCACTTACAACTGGGGAATGTAATATACATTAAGAGTTCAAGAAATCGACAGCGTAATTTCCGGTATCGAAGATAAGACGTGGAAGGGCGAAATACGGCCCCAAACTATTTGCTCATCTTTTAGTAAAAGACAGTTTAATTAAGTAAAGTATATTTTCAATACATTTTTGAGGAACACCTTTTTGAATAAAATAATAGAAAACTCAGTGTAAATTGGATAGTTTCTCTTATTCGTAGTTTGTTCATCACATGGATAATAATTAACACTGAATTCACATCTTCATCGTTGAGTAACATTTATCCCATGAAGTGTGTAAAACATACTTTCTCTATACGGTTAATTTATTACATTTATACGGCTTGTAATCATTTCTACAGAAAGTTTGAGTTCTTTCTTCTGTAATTTGCTTAATTGTTACATTCACAGGTTCCACAATTGTTGCATTACCTTTGTGTTTCTGCTTCTGTATAGTGTAATAAATCATTTCAACAAATTTTTAGAGCTTCGGTTCCACGAGACTTGTTAAAATTTTCGAGACCGAGACTTGAGCGGTCTCGGTCTCGGTCTCGTCAAGAATCTCGATTTTTTTAACATTTTATTCTTAAAAAAATTACTTATTTTAAGTGATACGGAAAAAGGCAGTTATGTGTACTATTTGCATACCGAGGGCAAGTATTCGCAGTCGCGAGAAAAACATTAAAAATGCTATACTGACTTGATTTAAAAATCGAATTGGGGGAAGTACCGCCTAATGAATCACCTCATTCGCACACAATATGTTCTATTTTAAGATTTGCGATTAGTAGAACGTCATCTACATCGGTATACCTAGCAAGGTTACATCCAGTTTCTTTTACGTGTTAAAAATGGAGCAAACACAATTGAAGGGACGCAGAAGAATTTTATCAACTAGTAGTGACGAAGAGTCGATTGACGCACAAGTGGTAGCGCAAACTTCTATGAACATCGACGAAGGGAAAGGAAAAGTTACTAGCATTAAAATGAAGGACGGAAATACAACTGGCCTAAAAAAACATGTACTTTCTCGACATAAACATGAATATGAAAAAAAGTTTGGAGGGGCTGATTCTCCAAAAACGATTACTATGCCGGAGATGTTTAAAAACGTAAGTACGTAGTTCTAATTAAATTAAAAACATAGAAATACGGCAAACAATTAATTACATTTGCATCATAAATGGTTAAATTAGTATACAAGTCGTTTGTGCGCTTTAGATTAAAGAATCCATGACCAAAACAAATAATTTTGATGATCTAGCTGTATCTTGGTTGGCGTCTAAATACCTGCCATTCAATTTCTTTGAAGATTATGCAACGCAAGATTTTTAAAATTTTTAAATGCTACTGTAGTGTGGCCTAAGAAGCACGCTATGACAAATTTGGTTTTAAATACATTTAAAGCCATGCAAACCAAGGTAATCTATCTTTTAAAAACTACAAAAAGCAAACTTTCGTTCACAGTAGATGGTTGGACATCTATTGCAAACAAAAGTTTTTATGGAATTACTTGTCATTATGTAGATGATGAATGGAAACTTCAATCCTTGGCTGTTAACTTTGCCCTTCTCATGGGAAACACACTGGAGAAGAGATTGCAAAGATTTTCTTTAATGTCATGTCGCAGTACGAAATTGACAATAAAGTTCAAGGTATTATTAAGAGATACCAATATTGTTTTTGATACTGAAACACAACATTTCCGTTGTTTTGCTCATTATCATAAACTTAGGCGTTCAAGATGTACTAAAATTATTAAAATGCCAAAACTTTGAAAGTGACATAGAAATTGAGGATGAAGATGAGATTGAAGACGACACGTCAGTAATCGGTAAATTAAGAATAATCTTCATTAAAATTCGACGATCTGAACAATGGAAAAATAAATTGAAAAACTGTTGTGAAACAACAAATGTAAAATATCTTACGCCTTGCATCGATGTTTCAACTCGTTGGAACTCCACTTACGATATTATCAAAATGGGCTTAGATGTGCAACTAGCTTTAAACGTTCTATGCGAAAATAATGATGATTTGAAAAATTTTAAAATTCATGCAAAGGCTTGGGCTCTATTAAACCGAGTAAGTTTATTCGTACGAAATTTCAAATTTGTGTTGACAATTCTTGGTGGTGAGAAATATGTTACTTTGCCGTCTGTAATAATAGCTTACCTAAGATACATAAGGAGGGCGTGCCGTTGAGACCAATTGTCAGCGCGATCAATTCTCCTACACATGCTTTGGCAAGACATTTAACCAGTGTACTACAGCCTCTAACTGCTAAAACAGACTCCTTTGTCAACGATTCAGCAGATTTTGTCCAGAAACTAAAGAGCATAAAGTTAAACAAAGATGATCTCTTAGTCAGTTCCGGCGTAGTATCACTCTTCACGAAAGTGCCGGTTGATGATGTGCTAGTAATGCTCAAAGATCTCTTGCCTACAGACCAAGTTGAACTTGTCGAAATTTGCTTGAAAAACACTTACTTCAGTTGGAACAATAAAATATACGAACAAGTTGAAGGAGTGGCTATGGGTTCACCGCTATCACCTGTTATCGCAAATATCTACATGGAAGCTTTTGAGACTAAGGCTCTCGAACAAGCGCAGCTAAAACCGACCTGCTGGTTGAGATTTGTAGATGATACCTTTGTCATCTGGTCACATGGACGCCAGACATTGAATCTGTTTCTAAAACACCTGAATTCTGTACATCCCAACATATAATTCACAATGGAAGTAGAGGAAAATTGCAGTATTCCGTTTCTAGACGCCCTGGTGAAACGTAAATCGGATGGCAGTTTAGAACATGCAGTCTATAGAAAGAAAACACACACGGACAGATATCTAAATGCTGACTTACACCATCATCCAATACAAAGAGCAACAGTTCTCCAGACTCTGGCGACGAGAGCGGTTCGTATCTCAGATGAGGAAAATCTAGACAAAAAAAGCTACATCTGTTTGACTCTTTACAAAGGAACGGATACACAACTACCGCCATACGAAAAGCACTAGACAAGACTATGACACAAGTGTGTCAATACTTGTGCAGTTAAAGACCAACTCCAAGTGCGAAATCAGTCTTGCTCAAGACTGCGCTTGATGACGGAAGCAGAATTAGCTTCCGAAAAGGCGCGCTACAATAATATAAACCGTGGAAATAGGCCGACTAATTCATACATAAAATTTAATGGTTGATCAATGATTACCAGCAATATGTTGAGAAATGTTATTCATAAGAGCTGTCGAGTTAAAGCGTTGGATGAACTGTCAATGTACACTTTACATAAAAAAAGTAGTGTAAAAGAGTTTCATGTTTAAGAAAATTATTAAATGAACTAGTTTTGAAGTTTTGTTAACAGAAGTTTATTGGTATGGGTAAATTATTAATATGACAGGGTAACGGTCTTAAGTTAAGACGATCTGACATATGAAAGAATAAAGTTTTGTACAAACTTAGGTGGAACGTAGTTTTGATAACAAATAGTTGTAGTATGAAAATCATTTATTTCATATATTGTAATGGTTTACTGCACACGGTAATTCTGATTGCCTAATTAGCTAAATGAATAAGGTCAAAATGAGCACAAAATTAAATATTTTATTTATTGCAAGATAATCAATACTTTGCATTAATAAGTGCACTTTATGTGAGCAGCAGTAACTAATAATTTGAGAGATAAAAGTTAGCATGAGATAAGGAAGGTTTCAAAAGGGTTACTTTCAGACTTTCAGATATGATAAATGTTTGGAAGGGCCAATGCAATTGAATTTGATGAATTTGAGCTTAGTAACTTCAAACATAATGTGAATAAAATGCTACAGAATGATTTGTTAAGTATAGAAATAGTATGAGTGTTATGTATTAAAAGTTTATAAGCCAGAAAACGTCAAGTTAACTAAAAGGTAAACGAAAAACAATGTTAGCAAAGCAATAATTGCAATAGAGCGATGGAAAAATGTAAGGCAACCGATCGAAAGACAATTAGTGAGATGCTAAAAAAACTCAAGTGTATCAGTGCACTCATTATAAACCAAAGTGAAAATTAAAAGCAGAGAAAAGTGTGGTGACACTTGTGCCAAGTGTAGGAGCTCGCAGATAGTACAATTATTCCAGCAACTTTCCACCTGGTGTGTCTTGAGTGCGAGCCTACGTCGTTGAAGATTTTCAGGTAGTTCCAGGTATCGGATGGCAGACCTTTTTGTGCTACATGGAGAGAAGGCCTACAGCTAGCTCTGGGTAGAAGAATTAGAACCAGCAAGCCATTTCCAAGCGAGTATTTGCCGTGGCGTCCTTCCAGTGTGCCAACCAACAGCGGAGCGCCTCTTGAAAAAAGGTAGGATTCCATAAAATCTATGAACATCAGCCTCGTAGAAACTGGGGTTCGTTGAGAATAGACCTTTTCCGAGAAGCTCAACATGTTTCTAGAGTCCCAGGTTTATTGAGCTTCGAGTAATTTAGCTGACATCCCTAAAAGGTGGGAATTGAGGCGGCAGTTGCAGTTTTTGTCGGAAAAGCGAATTACGCGTGGGTTTACTTTACACTAGAAACACAACGAAGTTGGCCGTTGCTACGTCACATAATTAATCGTGTTTACCTGATGCATTCTTGCCATTTTGGTGTTTAGAATTCAATTTTATTTTATTTCTGCACTGGAAGATCATTTTGCTTACTGCACTAAATTTAGAGGTTATTTAACTGTCATTTGGGAACAATGCATTTGCCCTAATAACCGAAGGTAATTGTCATACAACGAATTATTTGTCATAAAAAGCGTTCTACTTAATTTTATGAACGAACCCCTTGAGTTAAGAATTGTTTCATGTTCGCCGGAGCTAATCCCTAAGTTATTGCAAATAAATAAAATAATGAAAAAGCAATACACCATTAATTTTTGGTAATTATTATTACATTCTCTTAATTTGTCCTGAGTTTGGCACACAATTCTCAATTGAAATTTTCATTTCGTAAAGTGTAGTATCCCTTGCCCTAATTATAAATTTTATATTTTATTGAAAACCCCATTTTAATCGAGTGTCCTATTACAATATCTTCAATAATAACGTTGCAAAATTTTAGATAATCGTTTATATCAGTATTTTACATAATAGATAGTGGAGGTGTGTGAAATTTTGATATCTCATCTCTGCAAGAGAAGTTAGTGGCAGAAAATAAAATTGGGAAATGCACTTCTATCCGGATTTTTACATAAAGTAGGAATTTCTCATAAATAAACACATTTAAATCAGATTTTTTTAATCTAATATTACAAATTTTAATTGGAAGGGCACACTTTTATATTTTAAAAGAAAACAGCCTTTTTACGGTTTCGGCCTTTGGTCCTCTAGATGTCAATATTGAAATTAAATTTCATCTTAGACTCCGTCGTTTTTCTAGATAAATGCCCACCATTTTTGGTCTTACGTGCCTTAAGCCTTATGGAGTAGACAAAGGTTTTTGAAATAATTATGTTTGTTGCTAGCCTAGGAACCATTACACGCCACGCGTAAGGATACCTAGCTCTGACGCTTATTGGTCTTTCTAATCCAGTATACTTGGGTCGGCAGCGAGTAACCAACGTCTAAGCTTTATTAAGTCTAAAACCATATTTTCTGTTGATATTATTGGGATGATTTCCTCTTTCTAGAAAGACCAAGCAGACACTTAATTTTAAATTTGACAATTTTACTAACCGCAAATGCTTCACATAATATGCTTCAAATATATAAATGGCTCTCACAGGTATTAAATGCGCCCTTCTTGTCCTAGAAAAGAAGAAAATTTACCACCTAATCATAACTTATAAAATATGTGACATATATGACGTTGGAACTTCGTTTCGTGGCAGAATCATGGTGAATCAGTAAAATTTAAAAAAAAAACAATAAACTAATGGGTGTCTCTTTCTAAAACAAGTGATCGATCTTGCCTTGCCATAACGCCCATATTTCATATACTGATGGTACATAGATAATAACCAGTATACGGTTGAAAGATAATTGTATAAGTACGGAATGTTGCACTGACTATAATCGAAATTGATTCAAGCTTTCTATTTCTATACGAATTTTTTAAACTTTCAAACGTAATACTGGCTTAACGAAACGCATTTGTATATAGGTGCGTTGACTTAAATAATTTTATTTCAAGCCATTGAAACTGCATATTACTAAAAAGGCTTCAGTGAAAGAGAGCCGTACTAAAAGCTCAACTGATTTATTAATTACTTCAATACACGTAAATGTATGAATAAACAAACTGCATTATTGAAGTTTTTGGTTGTGGTCTTTGTTAGTAATTACGTATTGGAAAATAAAATAGAAAAACTTCAACGTACCACTAAAAGCAAAATGAAATACTTTTTAAGGTTATATCTGAAAATAGTGAGAATGACGTTAAAAAAATATAGAGGCAGTTAATTCATAAAATTGTATTGCTTCTGCCAACTCAAAATACAATTAATTAATTCACCCTATGATTGATTAGCCACGTAATTTAAGCGAAATGTTATTGCGGACAACATTAATTCAATAAATGTGGATCATAAAGCTATCGTGCACACGATTATTATTCCAATGATAATTTATTATTTATGCTGTATTTAGGTATTTCGCTAGTTCGATGTTACAATTCTCTTATAATAATCTAAAAAAAGGTATAGGTAATTTGAGGCGTATAAAACGAATATCATATTATTGATAGCCTAGAAAGTAACTTTAGGGCAGGAATTGTAATCTGAAAAGTTTTCTCATCTGTAATTTTTGAGATGAGACTGTAAATTTTTTTAAATAAATGTAGTTCTATAAATTTTAATCCAAAGTTTATAAAATTGTGCCGAAGGCAAGGAATTTAAAAGTATTTAATACTGTCATACTGTACACTCAGTTGAATTCTAAGGAAATTTGAAGTATAAACGAATTTATCTCAGTATAATTGGAATTATGGAAAAAAAGATATCAAAATGATTCATATGCCGCAAGCTAACTCATTATGTAAATTATTTTGTTAGACAACTAAATGTCAGAAGAGTTATTAGTAATTAATATATTTCAAATAATTTTCCATCTTGTTGATTGGCCAGCATTGGATAATAAATAGTTAGGCCCTTTTTGTCGGCCATTAAATAGAAGTATTTTATATTGTTTAAACTAAATATTGTTTTATATATAAGCAAAACGACACAACTGGAAAACAATCGAAAATTTTATTTGTTTACATGAGTGACAGCTCAGTTACTATGTTATTCAGTTCTACGTAACTGAAATAACTTTTCAAGCAAGGATATAACACACCTGCCCCACGTTGGTTGGGCCAATTAACACAACTCGCTACAGGCTTCGCACTTGAGGGCGTGGCGAAGGTTAAGAATGGTTTTTTTAGAACCATTACCAAACTAGCTCACGGTAGGGATTTCAACGAAAGACGGCGATTGGAGCTCCTGTAGACAGATCAATTTTATGGATTTGATTATTTACAATTAATATTTACAGTGTTATAAAGTTAACCTAGAGATAACAAAGTGAGAGTAAAATGCGTATAATGAGCGTGACCCGGTGGAGGCGTCTCCATGGGCGAGAATCTGATGGGGCGGTTGGCCTGGAGGCAGGAAAACTTCGGCCATAACTTCTAGGACCTGGGGCTTGCGTCCTAGCGATGCCCTTAGAGTGCGGGGCGGTGTCCACATACCAGATGACCTGGGGCATCATGAGATCATGACACACCTTGGCGGCATGCAAGGGGATACGGCGGAGGCTTGGGGCGTCATGGCCGTGGCCAGGGGCATCCTCGGCGGAGTGGTGAGAAGCCGTTGCGTCGATCCCTGGGAGCGCTAGCTCAGGCGAAGTCCGCTTCGTAGCGCAAAGTTCCTGGTGTTCCCGGACGGACCTGGTGGTGACGAGGAACAGGACGCCGGGCGGCGGGCCTAAACACTTTCTGTTCCGCAAGCAGCAAGCGTCGCTCTGAAGCTTGGGGCGCCTTGGGGCCGAGCACAACACGTCTGACGACAGCATACTCCAGGGGCGGAATGCTGCAGCGAAGCTTGAGCTCGGGGACGGCGGGCGGCGAATCCGGGCGTCGGCTGTCCATCCTTCTTATCCTCGATGATCGGTGGCTAGGCCGCGCTGGGCGGCGCGGGTTCTAGGTTGGCATCTCGTAGCTTTCGGCTACGAGGGGCGACGGCGAGCTTCCTCTGCGGATGCTGCGGCGGAGAGCGCGGTGAATGGGCACCCTCCATGGAGGAGGTGTCGGACGGCCTTCTGCTATAAATGCAGCGGCGATGGCTGCGAATGGGCTGAGTGGTGTCAGTCGGCGACACTAGCGGACGGAGTCGCTTGGCGGCGATCCTCTTCTGTGGAGGCGGAGTGTGCGCGTAGACTGCGGTGGCGTCTTTGGAGTGATGCGGGCTTCCTGGAAGAAAAGCGGCAGCTTGCATGGTGGCCGTCTAGGCGACGGCGATTCTCCTCTGTGTAGGCTGAGCGTAGGGGCAGACGGCGGCGGCGTCTTCCTTCTGCGGATGCAGCAGCGGTTGCGGCGGAGCGATGCGAGCTTCCGGGCATGAGAGCGGCAGCTCATGCCGGTGGGCTGAGCGACATGGGGTCGTGTTGGATTCCGCCTGGAGGAGGCAATTCTGATCAGGACGCTTCTGGTGGCACAGCGGTTGGTGCAAGCGACCTGGAGGCTGCGGTGCTTCTGTAAGTGCTTTGTAGAGCGCGGCGGCTGTTGAAACGACCTGGAGAACAGCGGTGCTTCTGGAGGTGCTTCGTAGAGCGCGGCGGCTGTTGAAGTGACCTGGAGGACCGCGGAGCGGCAGGTTGCTGGCTCGAGCGGACGGTCGATTGAGCGTAAGAGCTAGACGGTGTCGAGCTCCCTCGAGGCGATGCGAGCTTCCGTGGAAGGGAGCGGCGTCGGCGTTGTTGGGCTCCTCCAGCGCTAATTGAAGTGCTAGCCCTGGAGAAGGGAGGAAGTTGATCCGAGAATAAGGTTCGATTGGATCTGTTTGTTTCTGGCTCTTTCTTAGCTGCAGGTTGCGGCGTCGGTGCAGTTGGGCTCCCCAAGGGCTACTAGAGAAGAGAGGAAGTTGATCCGAGAACAAGGTTCGATCAGATGTCGTTTTCTGCTGCGTTCTCTTCTTTTAAAGGCATTCCACCTCCACCGTTTTCTCCCGGACGGTTGGTTTCTGGGGTTATAAAGTAACAACTCTATTATGGGGGCAAATTGGTGAATTTTAATTGGTCTCGCGTTTTTAATTGAATATGTGAGATTGCGTATGTGTTTTATCGTCTTCCTGGTGTGAGCGGGTGTCGCATTACTAATTTATTGGTAATGCCCTTTCTTCTAAACTTTGCGGGCTGTGCATTGCTTCCGAGTTTTGCTATTGTAAAGCTCCTCGTGGGACGCCCGGGATTTACCGTTAGGCCTAAGCCTTTTTACCTGGACGGGCTATGATTGGGGATATGACACAACGCCCACTGGTCACACACCCCAACTCAGAATTTGGTCATAACACCCAACTTCGATTCTGGTCAAAACTCCCAACTTGGTCACAACGCCCAATTTTGATTTTGGTCACAACGTCCAACTTGGTCATAACGCCCAATTTCGATTTTGGTCACAATGCCCAACTTGGTTACAACGCCCACCGACGCCTGTTATAGGAGAGAGCTATCGACCACCGTTTTGGTCATGATGCCCAACTTCGATTTTGGTCACAACGCCCAACTTGGTCACAACGCCCAATTTCGATTTTAGTCACAACGCCCAATTTCGGTTTTGGTCAGAACGCCCAATTTCGATTTTGGTCACAACGCCCAATTTGGTCACAACGCCCAATTTCGATTTTGGCCACAACGCCCAATTTCGGTTTTGGTCAGAACGTCCAACTTGTTACAACGCCCAATTTCGATTTTGGTCACAACGCCCAACTTGGTCACAACGCCCACATTTGATTCTGGTCACAACGCCCAACTTGGTCACAACGCCCAACTTTGATTTTGGACATATCGCCCAGGCGGCACGAAAGTAAGAAAATGTGTATCTAAAATGAATAATAATAAATTAAACTTGTAAAGGTAAATTCAGACTGGCGGTAGCGGAGCGGTGGCGGCGCGGTCCTGAAACCGCTCAGCAATCGCTCTGCACGTTTTTAAATGATATGATTCAGACTAACAAACGGCGCGGAAGCGGAGAGGTAGCGACAAGCCGGCGAGGATAGGGCGATAGCCCGGCGGAGCGGTTTCGATCGATCGGGGAGCGATTTTTATGAAGAAACCGCGCGGTTAGATAAAATCACAAACATAATTTAGAGTGAAATATACAGTTCAGTACCGTCCGTAGTTGCAGGCGGATGTGATGTGCTACAACATGGAAGAGCAACCAAACATTTTGGATTTGGAAATTAACTATGCAGCTAAATTGTTCAATCAAATTAATTTTTGCTCGCGTTTCGTTTGCATTTAAAAACTAACTTCTTCAGACGTTTATATTGAGTTTTTAAACAGTTAATTATTTGATGAACTAAAAATAGAAGAATGAGGTTAGATTTTACAGATAAACAATGTATATTTTATATCCTTATGATTGTATAATTGATTTAATTGGGGCGGAATGCGTACTTCCTTTTTTATTTTTAAATAAATCCTTGACGAAACAGTTTATTTTCAAATTATGCTATTAGTAGTTAATATTTAATAGTGTGGAAAATAATTTGTTCTGCGAATTGTCAAATATGAAATCCCGTTGGTTCAAATAATTCTCAGCAACGCGATTTCATTAAACATTTATTACTAATAGCATCATTTTAAAATAAACTGTTTCGTCAACGATTCATTTAATTTAAAATGTAAAAACGTGAGTGCTAAGTTCTCACCAATTAAGTCAACTTATACAAGGATAAGAATAAAAATATGCATCTTTTATATGTACAATCTAATCTCATTCTCCTAACTAGTTCATCAAATAAGTAACTGTTTAAGAACTTAATTTAAACGTCTCAAGAAGTTAGCTTTTCAATGCTAACGAAATGCGCATAAAAATAAATTTTATTGAACCATTTATTAATAGTTAATTTCCAAACTAAAAATTAAAAAACGTAATATTATGTGTGTTTAAGTTATTCTTTATTCACCAATAAAAATGATTATTTTGAGTTCAATATTTGTAATTGTTTTTACTTTATAATATACAGTGTGCCCGCGGATTGGGTTCACATAAGATGTAAATGACAAAACATTTTCGAGTTAGATGTTAATATTCTAGGAATCGTTCCTGCTTCTTCTCAAACCAAGATTTTGAGAAAGTCAATCAAATTAATTAATATACAGGGTGCTTTTAGAATCAATCTAAAAAAAATCCAAGAGTAAACTACCTTTATTAGAAGAAGTAACCAAAAAAGTATTGAGAAAAGTTGTTTAGAATTAAGAGTAATGGCAGACTCAATTTTCAGACAAATCGGCCACTCTTCATCGGAACTTTCTGAACTACTTGTAAACATTTTTTAAAAACGTATTATCGACTTGTAACCTGCACGCCTCTGAACGCCGCTTGCAAATAAACTCACCGTCGAACTACCGCGCTCAGTATGAATACCTACTAGTCTAAAAACCGCCCAGAATCCGCGCCGCTACCAAATCGCTACCGCACCGCTGCCGCGCCGCTACCGCCAGTCTGAATAGACCTTATGATGAGGTAATAAGTAGGAAAATTTTCAAGTTCCCGTAAGTAGTATTAATACTATTTATTTTTCATATTAATTCAGTGGCGAGTAGAACAGTGGTCAGGATAGCGGCCATTTTGGATTGGGACATGGCGGCCATCTTGTTTAATCGGATCAATTAAAAGTCAATTAAACCGCGAATTAAACCGCGAATCAGATGCTCTAATTAATGTCGCGGATTGACCTAATTATTTTTGATGTGTGCTACTGATTAAATTACGCATTAGCTTCCGATTAAATTACGCATTAGATTTTTTAATTTGCTTCTGGAATTACGCGGCGGCCATTTTTAATTTTCGCGGGAATATTTGAAATTTGAATTTTTTCCGATTTTTTTCTAAGTTCCATTATTTGAATTTTAAACTTCCCGGGTGTCAGCAGCCACCTTGGTTTTCTGCGCGCGCACTTCTAGCGGAAATATTTGAATTTCAAACTGTTAAATCTATCTCGCTCTTATGCCCCCTTGGTTGTCTCTCTCGTGCATTCACAGAAGGACTATTTATATTTAAAAAAAGCTATTTGCGTCGGGCCCAAGTGGGATTCGAACCCTAGTTGCCTGGCCAGTATCCCCTACACCTAACCCCTAGACTAGCGAGGTGTCTTAGAAATTTAAGATTTGAGCAGTGTGCCATTCCGGTTGAGTGCCGCTATGCTGTCATATTATAAAATTATTTATTTCCTGAAAATTATAATTAATAACAGATGAACTGCATTGTGCATAATTTAGAACCATAGTAATATTTTTAAAAGGCGTCTTCGTAAGTGTTTCATTTTATCAATAACTTGTTTTATGTAGCGGGCTGTAAATTTTAATCGACAAAAAATGCATTGTTACCGGGGGATTGCGTCTGCTGGACGTTTGTAGCTTATTGTGTTTAAAGCTTGATATAATTTAAAAAAAACCGATATTACGATTGGATGTGCCATCATTACTTATATAATTTGTGCCTGCTATATGGCTGGATTATCGAGATTCTCATTGAACTTTCTCTTTTGTTCTGCAGAGAAACCTTGTCTGACGTCATGACCTCGGTGCATTTTCAAACAAAGAACCAGATTCTAGAAATTCATCGAGTTACAAATTTGAGTTTAATATATTCCTGACATACTTCTGTTGTGCCCTCGCCCATATAAAATAAGACATACGCATTAAATAAATGTATTAAATTATTTAAATAGTTTTATTAAGCATCGTAATGGAATGCACCAAGATTTAAATCAGCATGCATTGTTCGTCTGGATCGAGCAGTACGTACTCCAACGGTTTCTAGTCTTGCTTGGTTGACAGACGACAGAATGCACGGTTACCGGTCAGCGCAGCCAACGGCTTGGCGCTAAAATCCCTGTGACACAAAATCTAGTGGGATAAGCTTGCCTGGTTAATAAAGCACTCTAGTTCATATGATTTTTGTCGCTTTTAAAAATAAATAGACATTATTTTTTTCGTGCTTGAGTTTTATAATTACGCTGAGCCCTTTGTGGCTTGATTACGTCATTCCGAAGTCTGCTAGTTTAAAAATTAAATGGGGGATAAGAGGTAAAGCCAGATCGTAAATATAAAAACGAGTTACAAATTTGATTTTAATATATTCCTGAAATACTAAGTATGAAAAAGTCTCATATAGGTAAAAAAGCCGGGTTGTGTTGCTCTCAGCTACAGTGTTTCGGCTACTTTTCAAGTCGTAAATATAAAAACGAGCTACAAATTTGATTTTAATATAGTCCTGAAATACTAAGTATGAAAAGATCTCATATAATATTATTAAATTATTTATTAAACCACGGCTATTATCCATTTTTCATATTTGAAATGCTAGAATATGTTTAATTTTACGGTTCTATGTGTAATTACAAAAGACATTATAGCACCGATGCGAACTTCCTATTTTGTCATCCTCAAATGGCCTAACCGGTCGTTGCCTGTCGGTCACAATTATATATATCAGCAATAACATGAACAAGAAGATATACGTATTGCTTGAGTAAGAAAGAGATAAACATATAATCCGTTCACGACCTTTTTGGGACAGAGTTGGCTATTATTTTTGGTGATGTAGAGGATGCAACTTTTTTTCTGTCAGTGTCTGTTCGACATTTTCTTGCCACCACATTGCCAAACTTATTATTTTAATATTCGTAAGAAAATAAATGCTTTATCAAGTGTGTAAAAGTAATTTTAATTTCCGTCAAAGGAAAAATCAAAATGCCCAATATAATTTTGCTACAACAAAAAATTTCCATTAAACGATGCTAGTTGCAGTTTAAAAAGGACAGACCAGATCTAAAAGAACACGAGTTGATGTCGAGACTAGAGAGAGATCCGGCAACAATGTACCTATTCAGAAAATATAACCTTAAACTGAAAACAACCTAACCTAACAGAAAAAGTGTCAGTTTGCATTAGGGAGTTTAGTTGCCGCAGAGGTACTGCCAACAAAATTACTAGATTACGAAAATACGTCTGTGTTGACGACCAATGAAAATAAATTAGAATAAAAATACGCAAAAATTACGAAAAGACGTATGTGTTGATCCCCAAAGTAACAAAAATTTGAATAAAAACGCACAATTTCGTTGAAAATCTTTACAAAGCGACTTTATAGTACCGAAAAAATGATGTAAAAAAGTTTTAAGAGTTATTTCTAAGCATAATTTTGCAAACGTTTAACAAATAAACCGTAATTTTTTAAAGTACATCACACAATTATGAAATCGTAGTTCAATTTATATGAATTTTCGATACTTTGTATGTGAAAAAATAGCTTCAATTACTAATATTTGAATAAAAACATGCAATTTTCAAAGCATTTCGTTCAAAATTTTAGAAAATCGACAGCATCTCCCATGAAAATTTATAAAAATCGGCATCTTGTCACATTAAATTCTGTAAAAACGACAAAAAAAACAATATTTTTTTCACAACTTTCATTGAAAAATAGTAAAATTTTACGAAAATACGTCTGTGTTGACGACAAATGAAAATAAATTTGAATAGAAACACGCAAAAATTACGAAAAGACGTATGTGTTGACCCCCAAAGTAACAAAAATTTGAATAAAATCACGCAATCATACAGCATCTCACATAAATTTTTGCAAATATCGACATCATGTCACATAAATTATACAAAAACTGTCATCACGTCACTTGAAATTATACAAAATACGATATTTTTATTCAAAACACGATGAAAATTGAACAAAAATCACGCAATCACACATCATATCACATAAATTTACACAAAAATCGACATCATGTCACATAAATTATACAAAAACTGACATCATATCACTTGAAATTATACAAAAAACGATATTTTATTCAACACACGATGAAAATTGAACAAAAATCACGCAATCACACATCATATCACATAAATTTACACAAAAATCGACATCATGTCACATAAATTATACAAAAACTGTCATCATATCACTTGAAATTATACAAAAAACGATATTTTATTCAACACACGATGAAAATTGAACAAAAATCACGCAATTACAAGCCATCCCACATAAATTTTCACAAAAATCGACATCATGTTACATAAACTATGCATAATTTTGCAAATGTTTTACACCTTTTATAAAATGCATCGCTCAAAATTAAAAGAAATAGCAATTTCGTTGAAAAATTTGCAAATGTTTTACACTTTTCTATAAAATGTATCGCCCAAAATTAAAAGAAATCACAATTTTTTAAATTATATCACGCCATTATGAAATCGTAGATTGATTTTCACAAAAATCGACATCATGTTACATAAACTATGCATAATTTTGCAAATGTTTTACACTTTTTATAAAATGCATCGCTCAAAATTAAAAGAAATAGCAATTTCGTTGAAAAATTTGCAAATGTTTTACACTTTTTTATAAAATGTATCGCACAAAATTAAAAGAAATCACAATTTTCTAAATTATATCACGCCATTATGAAATCGTCGATTGATTTTTTGAAATTTTACACTTTGTAACTGTAAAATAACTGCAAATACTAATATTTTAGCTTTAGACTTTGTAATTATTGCAGATTCGAGAAAAAAACAAAGCAGAGTAGAAATAAAAAACACAAACACTTTGTAATAAACAAATATATTGTTCTTATTTCGTATAATACTTAATAATATAAATATAAATGTACAGCAGAATGTCTTATTTCTAAAAATTCGCTAGCAATTTACAAAACTGTAGTTTGAGGTGCACAACATTTCAAATTAAAAAGACTGCAAGTAATAAAATCAGAAGTCGTTTACATGGGGTCGTAGAACAAATTTCATTGTGGCATTTTAAAGTTTAAGGCGCTCCCAGTCCAGAATTCCATTCGTATTTGATGTTGAGGACCTCTGCCTTAGAGGCGTTTTTCTAACGGCCCTTTTTTGGAGGCGTTTCCTTATCGGCGTTCTTCTGACTGAGCCTTTTTGATGTGGACTTGGATGAGTAGCTGGTGTTTTTAATTTATATTCTAAATCGGACTCGCAAGTATCAGTTTCCATTCTGTTTTTTCCTGTAGTACCAGTCGGGGTTGGCTTCTTTTGCTGTTTAGGTTTAGCTAGCAGCACATTAGCAACGTTAAGGTCTTTGATGTAATCAGCAAACTGTAGGCGTCCGGGTGGATTAATAGTTTTTCGAGGCCGCAGAGTGTCGTGAATTAAATCGACTATGTTAGACGCCGGTAAAATTTCACCCTTTATAGTAACGGTACCCTTGTGATCCCAGCTCACATCGTTTGAGGTACTCAAAATGCGTAGGAAAACTTCAGCTTTTTTCTTAAAAGTTTTGAGAAGTATAGATAAAATAACGACATTTGATAGGCTGTTACTGGTTGTTTCAATGGGTATTTTGATTGGCTGCCATGCCTGGTTTGTGAAATGAAGGAATCGTTGTAACACTTGATTGTACTGGATCCATTTATCGTGATCAGTTAATTTGGACTTTAAAACTTTTTGCATTTCGTCATCAAGCTGTGATAATATATTTTTCTCCGCATCATCGCCAGACTTAAGACGTTGGACAAATTCCGGCGATACAATCAACATCTTCCGCTCTTTGTCCATTTTAGTCGAAAAGGAGCTCAGTCGTTTGTTCTGGTAGAGCCGTCGTGAATAAACTAGATTAAAATCAAGACTTTCATAATAAATATATAAAAAAAATATGACAGGTACGGGAATCGAATCCAGCAATTTTCGAAACCGGTTTGATATATATTTATCGAAGGACTTGACCATCAGTTGACGTTTTATTAATATTTGTTGTGATTCGTCATCGCTGAAATTTTACAAGAGTCAACCTGTCTGCTATGCGGCGCACGCAATGGTTCCACCTCTTTTATTTTAAAATTTGTAAAACCAGATGTCCAAGCCGATACCGCACTAACTCGTTTTAAGTGATTGTGTTCTGTTACCTGGTGCATCTGAAGATGGCTCCCAGACGAATTAATAACTGTCAGGATGCAGCCGTACCTTACAGCAGGACATCAATTGTAGAATCAAGTAAGAAAAAGACAAAACTAAGTAAGAAGATGCAGTTTTCAAATAAAATCCAACACCGGGAAGCGCTAGCATCACCGCAGATAATAGTTGGTAACGAAGAAACCCTGGGACCATCGTCACAGCTAACCGGACATAGCGAAGATTTGAGGTCGGTCGTGCAGGAGCCCATGCAGCACTGTGACGTAATAACGGACACCCCGCCCGAGGACAAGCAGCTCCGTCGTGAGAAGAAGCGGACATTGTGTGATTTTTGTATGCCTCTAAACAATACAATTGCAGAATCATGTAAGAAAAGGACAAAGTCATGTAAGAAAAAGACAAAGCCAAGTAATAAAACGCAATTTTCAAATAAAACCCAACATCGGACAACACTACTACCACCACAGATAGAGGTTGTTGACGAAGAGACCCGGGGCCCGTCGCCTGATCAAACAGGTATGCATAGCTGTGACGTAACAACGGACACCCCGACCGAGAACAAACATATCTTCCATGAGAAACGGTTATTGTGTGATTTTTGTATGCCTCTAAACATTAGTTCTAGCAAAGTTGTTCATTTAGGCCTGGATTCTTATAAAAACTTTTCACCTGTGGCAAGAATTCTGAATACCGACGGATTAGGTGTTTCATTCACGGCGGATGCGTTTATTGTTTTTCTGGAGGCTCTACCGGACATGTTTGTGATGGCGAAACAAGGATCTTTTAAATGTGATTTAAGTGAACATACAGTGGAACATGTGACCAGCGACACTTGCAGGATTATTCCAAAGGACCCCGTCAGCAAATTTACACTTTACGTGACGTATGACACGCTGTCAAATTTATTGCCTATGTATGATTTGATGGTAGTTAAAATCAACGACTTGAAACGTGCACAATGTAATTTCGAAAAGTTTGCTGCATCAATAAGGCAGAGGTCCTCAACATCAAATACGAATGGAATTCTGGACTGGGAGCGCCTTAAACTTTAAAATGCCACAATGAAATTTGTTCTACGACCCCATGTAAACGACTTCTGATTTTATTACTTGCAGTCTTTTTAATTGGAAATGTCGTGCACCTCAAACTACAGTTTTGTAAATTGCTAGCGAATTTTTAGAAATAAGACATTCTGCTGTACATTTATATTTATATTATTAAGTATTATACGAAATAAGAACAATATATTTGTTTATTACAAAGTGTTTGTGTTTTTTATTTCTACTCTGCTTTGTTTTTTTCTCGAATCTGCAATAATTACAAAGTCTAAAGCTAAAATATTAGTATTTGCAGTTATTTTACAGTTACAAAGTGTAAAATTTCAAAAAATCAATCTACGATTTCATAATGGCGTGATATAATTTAGAAAATTGTGATTTCTTTTAATTTTGTGCGATACATTTTATAAAAAAGTGTAAAACATTTGCAAATTTTTCAACGAAATTGCTATTTCTTTTAATTTTGAGCGATGCATTTTATAAAAAGTGTAAAACATTTGCAAAATTATGCATAGTTTATGTAACATGATGTCGATTTTTGTGAAAATCAATCTACGATTTCATAATGGCGTGATATAATTTAAAAAATTGTGATTTCTTTTAATTTTGGGCGATACATTTTATAGAAAAGTGTAAAACATTTGCAAATTTTTCAACGAAATTGCTATTTCTTTTAATTTTGAGCGATGCATTTTATAAAAAGTGTAAAACATTTGCAAAATTATGCATAGTTAATGTAACATGATGTCGATTTTTGTGAAAATTTATGTGGGATGGCTTGTAATTGCGTGATTTTTGTTCAATTTTCATCGTGTGTTGAATAAAATATCGTTTTTTGTATAATTTCAAGTGATATGATGTCAGTTTTTGTATAATTTATGTGACATGATGTCGATTTTTGTGTAAATTTATGTGATATGATGTGTGATTGCGTGATTTTTGTTCAATTTTCATCGTGTTTTGAATAAAAATATCATATTTTGTATAATTTCAAGTGACGTGATGACAGTTTTTGTATAATTTATGTGACATGATGTCGATATTTGCAAAAATTTATGTGAGATGCTGTATGATTGCGTGATTTTATTCAAATTTTTGTTACTTTGGGGGTCAAAACATACGTCTTTTCGTAATTTTTGCGTGTTTCTATTCAAATTTATTTTCATTTGTCGTCAACACAGACGTATTTTCGTAAAATTTTACTATTTTTCAATGAAAGTTGTGAAAAAAATATTGTTTTTTTTGTCGTTTTTACAGAATTTAATGTGACAAGATGCCGATATTTATAAATTTTCATGGGAGATGCTGTCGATTTTCTAAAATTTTGAACGAAATGCTTTGAAAATTGCATGTTTTTATTCAAATATTAGTAATTGAAGCTATTTTTTCACATACAAAGTATCGAAAATTCATATAAATTGAACTACGATTTCATAATTGTGTGATGTACTTTAAAAAAATTACGGTTTATTTGTTAAACGTTTGCAAAATTATGCTTAGAAATAACTCTTAAAACTTTTTTACATCATTTTTTCGGTACTATAAAGTCGCTTTGTAAAGATTTTCAACGAAATTGTGCGTTTTTATTCAAATTTTTGTTACTTTGGGGATCAACACATACGTCTTTTCGTAATTTTTGCGTATTTTTATTCTAATTTATTTTCATTGGTCGTCAACACAGACGTATTTTCGTAATCTAGTAATTTTGTTGGCAGTACCTCTGCGGCAACTAAACTCCCTAATGCAAACTGACACTTTTTCTGTTAGGTTAGGTTGTTTTCAGTTTAAGGTTATATTTTCTGAATAGGTACATTGTTGCCGGATCTCTCTCTAGTCTCGACATCAACTCGTGTTCTTTTAGATCTGGTCTGTCCTTTTTAAACTGCAACTAGCATCGTTTAATGGAAATTTTTTGTTGTAGCAAAATTATATTGGGCATTTTGATTTTTCCTTTGACGGAAATTAAAATTACTTTTACACACTTGATAAAGCATTTATTTTCTTACGAATATTAAAATAATAAGTTTGGCAATGTGGTGGCAAGAAAATGTCGAACAGACACTGACAGAAAAAAAGTTGCATCCGCTACATCACCGAATCAGTTAGTCCAACATGAAAAGAAAAAATAATAGCCAACTCTGTCCCAAAAAGGTCGTGAACGGATTATATGTTTATCTCTTTCTTACTCAAGCAATACGTATATCTTCTTGTTCATGTTATTGCTGATATATATAATTGTGACCGACAGGCAACGACCGGTTAGGCCATTTGAGGATGACAAAATAGGAAGTTCGCATCGGTGCTATAATGTCTTTTGTAATTATACATAGAACCGTAAAATTAAACATATTCTAGCATTTCAAATATGAAAAATGGATAATAGTCGTGGTTTAATAAATAATTTAATAATATTATATGAGATCTTTTCATACTTAGTATTTCAGGACTATATTAAAATCAAATTTTTAGCTCGTTTTTATATTTACGACTTGAAAAGTAGCCGAAACACTGTAGCTGAGAGCAACACAACCCGGCTTTTTTACCTATATGAGACTTTTTCATACTTAGTATTTCAGGAATATATTAAAATCAAATTTGTAACTCGTTTTTATATTTACGATCTGGCTTTACCTCTTATCCCCCATTTAATTTTTAAACTAGCAGACTTCGGAATGACGTAATCAAGCCACAAAGGGCTCAGCGTAATTATAAAACTCAAGCACGAAAAAAATAATGTCTATTTATTTTTAAAAGCGACAAAAATCATATGAACTAGAGTGCTTTATTAACCAGGCAAGCTTATCCCACTAGATTTTGTGTCACAGGGATTTTAGCGCCAAGCCGTTGGCTGCGCTGACCGGTAACCGTGCATTCTGTCGTCTGTCAACCAAGCAAGACTAGAAACCGTTGGAGTACGTACTGCTCGATCCAGACGAACAATGCATGCTGATTTAAATCTTGGTGCATTCCATTACGATGCTTAATAAAACTATTTAAATAATTTAATACATTTATTTAATGCGTATGTCTTATTTTATATGGGCGAGGGCACAACAGAAGTATGTCAGGAATATATTAAACTCAAATTTGTAACTCGATGAATTTCTAGAATCTGGTTCTTTGTTTGAAAATGCACCGAGGTCATGACGTCAGACAAGGTTTCTCTGCAGAACAAAAGAGAAAGTTCAATGAGAATCTCGATAATCCAGCCATATAGCAGGCACAAATTATATAAGTAATGATGGCACATCCAATCGTAATATCGGTTTTTTTTAAATTATATCAAGCTTTAAACACAATAAGCTACAAACGTCCAGCAGACGCAATCCCCCGGTAACAATGCATTTTTTGTCGATTAAAATTTACAGCCCGCTACATAAAACAAGTTATTGATAAAATGAAACACTTACGAAGACGCCTTTTAAAAATATTACTATGGTTCTAAATTATGCACAATGCAGTTCATCTGTTATTAATTATAATTTTCAGGAAATAAATAATTTTATAATATGACAGCATAGCGGCACTCAACCGGAATGGCACACTGCTCAAATCTTAAATTTCTAAGACACCTCGCTAGTCTAGGGGTTAGGTGTAGGGGATACTGGCCAGGCAACTAGGGTTCGAATCCCACTTGGGCCCGACGCAAATAGCTTTTTTTAAATATAAATAGTCCTCCTGTGAATGCACGAGAGAGACAACCAAGGGGGCATAAGAGCGAGATAGATTTAACAGTTTGAAATTCAAATATTTCCGCTAGAAGTGCGCGCGCAGAAAACCAAGGTGGCTGCTGACACCCGGGAAGTTTAAAATTCAAATAATGGAACTTAGAAAAAAATCGGAAAAAATTCAAATTTCAAATATTCCCGCGAAAATTAAAAATGGCCGCCGCGTAATTCCAGAAGCAAATTAAAAAATCTAATGCGTAATTTAATCGGAAGCTAATGCGTAATTTAATCAGTAGCACACATCAAAAATAATTAGGTCAATCCGCGACATTAATTAGAGCATCTGATTCGCGGTTTAATTCGCGGTTTAATTGACTTTTAATTGATCCGATTAAACAAGATGGCTGCCATGTCCCAATCCAAAATGGCCGCTATCCTGACCACTGTTCTACTGTGGCGTAATACGCTGTCCAAAAAGTTTCTAAATTTGGATTATAACATATAAAGTTTTATTTTTTATATGGAACTCATAGTTATCTGTGGCATTATGAGAAAGAGGATTTTCTCCCATTTCAGTGACATATGTCGTACGTAATCGAATTATTCATTTTCACTACTTTATAGCAACAATTCACAATTTTTAGTATTTCGTCGTTTTCTAGTTGAAAACGTGTGCCATTTAGAATATACGTGATTAACCAAAGTTTTTGCGTTGTTACAATACCACCGTTTGATTGACAGAATTAATCACGTTTGATTGTTGCTTATAATATTATAGTGTCCTTCATATATCCATTTATAAGAACATTTTATTGTCCATTAAAACCTCTGCAGTGTCTCAAATTAAAAATGCATTTGCAAAAATGTAAATATCCTACTTCTAACGTATGTCCCAAACGTTTTCGGAAAAATTTCAGTTAATTTAGTTATAGCAAACAGCGTCTTTGATCAAGGTGCCTTTGGTAACAAAATGTAGCAAATACATTAAAGTTGATTATTAAGTGTCAGTTTTGACAAGTACAGGCTATTAAGATGTCGTATAAACTTAACATTCGTTGAAGTATATATCAGTTAGTTGGACAATTGCCTAAGCGTGATATTGTTAGAATTTATAGAGATCAAAATATTTCGGTTTCGACAATTTACAAGACAATTCAAGATTGCGAAGAAGGAATACCGTGTATAAATTTTCCAAAAAGTGGAAGACCGAGAGTTTCTAGTGGTTGTAATGAAAGAAGATTGGTTGAGAACGCAAAAAACAAGGTGGGAACGTCATTGCGTAAATTATCTCGGAGTTCCACGCTGCTCGAATAACTGTGAGTAGAACACTCTCAAGAAATAATTTAAAATACAGAAAAAAAACAAAGGCTCCAAAATACACAGCAGCTCAGCTGGAAAAAATTCCCAGATGCTGCCGTGCATTGAGACGCATTCATTTTCCCAATAAAGTTATCATGATGGATGATGAAAAATATATCACGTTGTCCAACTCTGAAATCAAAGGCAATGATGGTTTCTATACTAACAATGTAGAAGACGTTCCGAACGAAGTTAAATTTAAAGGCAAAGTGAAATTTTCTGATAAAATTCTGGTGTGGTGTGCCATCTCAGAAGCTGGTCTTTCACAGCCGTATGTTGAACGTGTTCTCGGTGAAGGTATCAATGCACACATTTATATAGAGAGATGCCTCACGAAACTTCGTCGCTTTATAATTACTCATCATCCCAATGACGAAATAATTTTCTGGCCTGACCTAGCATCGTGCCATTACGCCAGAAGAACGACAGACTGGTTAACCACTCAAAATATCAATTTTGTTCCCAAGCGTGACAACCCTCCAAATGTGCCTCAGGCGAGGCCTATAGAAGAGTTTTGGGCTTTTTTGAGTAGGAAGGTATACGATAGTGGGTGGGAAGCCCAAAATGAGGAGCAACTAAGGCGACGAATATTCCAAAACATTCGTGAGGTCGAGTTAGCAACGGTCCAAAGGCTTATGGCGCATATAAGACCAAAACAACGGGCCATAGAAGAACATGGACCCCTGTCTGTCATTTAAATGTTAATTTTTACAATGTAAAGATATAGGAATAAGTTTCTGTTATTAAATTAGGAATAAAATTTATTTAAAAAAAAATATGTATAAACTTATTTTTTCCGAAAACTTTTGGGACATACGTTATATGAAAGAGGTTTGAATATATGAAAATGATTGAAGAAAAAAGTACTCTTATTTTTCAAAATACACAAAAATGTTAATTGGAAGTATTTGTTATAACATATGTATTAATAGTTATTTAACAAACAGGTATGTTAATGAGAGCGATTAATAATCGAGACATTTTAATGCGCGAGCGCGTAAATTGTAGATATTATTAATCGCCGATTAACATACGAGTTAGTTACAATATTTTTCCGTTGATCGTACATTATTAATTTGAAGAAAATCTAATTTTATTCCATGAAAAAAATTTGACACTTAAAGTTTTGACATCAATGGTACCGGGTGACCATAAATGGTTGTGAATTTTTTTCTTAGGTTGGCACTGTTTATGTTGGTGACATTGTAAGTCTATGTCAAATATGAGGTTAGCAGGTTAGGTTTTGAGTCAGTTTGTGTCAAAACTGACGCAAATCTAAACTGCTAACCTCGAATTTGACATAGACTTACAGTGCCACCAACATAAACAGACTTTTAAAATCGTTTATTAATAAAAAATCATTCATTAATAAGTGTCATTAATGGACAATTCTCTATACATTAATGAAACCCATAAATAAACGATCAACGGAAAACATTATAATTGATTTTAAATTGTTATTTGGTCCGTTTGTTATTAAATTATTTAAAAATTTTACACAAAAATTAAATTTGTTTGCACTGATTTCGAATCACGTAATATCCTGGTTGCTAAGTGAGGGGAAACATTCGGATACCTACAATACCTAATTATCTCAAATTTATTTTCGTGAACAAGCGTGGTCGCTGTCGCAGAGTCTACAGGTTAAGGCAATTTCGATGTTTTCATAGGGAATCTCGATAACTATAGGAGATATGCAAAAATGGACCCCCATCCTCGAACTCGTTTTTCGAGAAAAGCTTAATGGTTTAAACTAAAATGGGATACAGTCTTTTGTTTTCGAGTTATAAACAAAAATTGAATTTTTCGATTTTTCGTTTTTTGACAATATCTCGCTTATTTATAAAAATAGATAAAACTAGTTTGTCGTTCTTCTGGCACCTTTTCGATACGAATGCAGTGGGTAGGCAGTTATTCAAAAAAAGTTTTGACATTCTAGTTATACCATAAAATTGTATTTTTTTCCCATTCCAGTGTTATATATCATAATATACAGATTGTTGGCGGAAAATGTGAACATAAGTAATCAAATGTGTTTGAATACAGTTTACTGACTTTGTATGCGTTAGGCATAAACAGACCTATATGCGATTAACATCTAGTATTCGCAGAATCAAAAAGTTTTGTTTTTAGAAAACACTGAATTCTAGGATACTAGATTTTAAATAATATATATATACCTACTTCTGTCTAACGCATACAAAGCCCATAAACTGTATTCTAGCCTATGTTCACACTATCCACCACCAATCTGTATAATATAACATATACTGTCCCTCATAAATTTGTAACACATGGATACACATGATACAAGTTTCTACATCTTCTCAAACTAAAAATGCACTTGCCAAAATGTAAATATATTCGTATACAGGGGAGGTTCAAAAATATGAAAATGGTTCAAGAATAAAGTACCGTTATTTTTCAAAATAGACAAAAATGTTATTTCAAGAGGTTAAAAGTAGGTGTCAAACATAAAGTCACAGTTACTTGCTCCGAAAACATTTTTTTCTGGTTTCTCCTATTTTTTTCTTACCACGCTGTGTATTACCAAATGAAATACTTCAAAGTTAACTTATCAACGGATACGATAAACGTTTACTGTCAAACCTGAGTTTCCCCTCACTTAGCAACCAGGATATTACGTGTTTCGAAATCAGTGCAAACAAATTTCATTTTTGTGTCAAATTTTTTAATAATTTAATAACAAACGTACCAAATAACAATTTAAAATCAATTATAATGTTTTCCGTTGATCGTTTATTTATGGGTTTTATTAATGTATAGAGAATCGTCTATTAATGACCCTTATTAATGAATGATTTTTTATTAATAAACGATTTTAAAAATCTGTTTATGTTGGTGCAATTGTAAGTCTATGTCAAATTCGAGGTTAGCAGGTTAGGTTTTGAGTCAGTTTGTGTCAAAACTGACGCAAAACCTAACCTGCTAACCTCATATTTGACATAGACTTACAATTTCACCAACATAAACAGTGCCAACCTAAGAAAAAAATCACAACCATTTATGGTCACCCGGTACCATTAATGTCAAAACTTTAAGTGTAAAATTCTTTTCATGAAATAAAATTAGATTTTCTTCAAATTAAATATACGATCAACGGAAAGATATTGTAACTAACTCGTATGTTAATCGGCGATTAATAATATCTACAATTAATGCGCTCGCGCATTAAAATGTCTCGATTACTAATCGCTCTCATTAACATACTTGTTTGTTAAATAACTATTAATAGATATGTTATAACAAATACTTCCAATTAACGTTTTGTGTATTTTGAAAAATAAGAGTTCTTTTTTCTTCAATCATTTTCATATTTTCGAACCTCCTTCGTATAGAAGTAGGATATTTACATTTTTGCAAATGCATTTTCCATTTGAGAAACTGGAGAGGTTTTAATGGACAATAAAATGTTCTAATAAATGGATATATGAAGGACACTATAATATTATAAGCAACAATCAAACGTGATTAATTCTGTCAATCAAACGGTGGTATTGTAACAACGCAAAAACTTTGTTTAATCACGCATATTCTAAATGGCACAAGTCTTCAACTAGAAAACGACGAAATATAAAAAATTGTGAATTGTTGCTATAAAGTAGTGAAAATGAATAATTCGATCCCATACGACATATGTCACTGAAATGAGAGAAAATCCTCTTTCTCATAATGCCACAGCTAACTATGAGTTCCATATAAAAAATACAACTTTATCTATATGTTATAATCCGAATTTAGAAACTTTTTGGACAACGCATTACGCCACTGAACTATTATGAAAAATAAATAATATTAATACTACTTACGGGAACTTGAAAATTTTCCTACCTATTACCTCACCTTAAAAGTTTAATTTATTATTATTCATTTTAGATACACATTTTTCTTACTTTCTGTGCAGCCTGGGCGATATGTCCAAAATCAAAGTTGGGCGTTGTGACCAAAATCAAACTTGGGCGTTATGGCCAAGTTGGGCGTTGTGACCACAATCAAAGTTGGGCGTTGTGACCAAGTTGGGCGTTGCACAGGGGGTCGCTTTTAGAATTTTCTGGCCAAAAGTAGGAATGATTGAATTTTAACGACTTCCAGGAAATATCTAAATTACTGCATAATTAGTAAGAATAAAGGTCATTATTGAAGAGAGAAATCATCATAAACCCTATACCTGGCCAATTTTCACTCTGCAACCCTTAGAACGAAAACGTGTGTAAGTCTGTAGTTGTACAGTGAAAGTTTAGTGTTCTTGAGATAGTGATTGTTTAAACTTTAAGTTCAAATTCAGCCATGCCTGACAAAGAACACAGTAAGGGTTATATTTTAGATAAATATTTCACTTTATATGGTAATATATCGCTTGTGACTTAAAGCATATCATAAAAAAGGAGTATTGGGCACCGCGCCGGTAAAAACAGCTAAATTTAACTTTATTTTTTTATTTAAATTTTACTTTGGCAAACTTCGACTTTGTTAAAAAAATATCTGTGTATATTAAAGTGTGGACTTTAATTTTCCACAACTTTTAGCTGCGCTTTTTTAAACCATGACCTTTTAAACATAATGGTGCAGTGAAAACCCCCGCTTTTTCAGGAGTAATTGATACTCCAACGGTTCATCCAATTTAATTTATAAAGTGATTTACTTTTCACTATTTAAAAGTGTAATTTATACTTATAAGCTGTATTGCGGAATTTTAGGCAAATGCTGGTTTTATTTGTTAATAAATATTGATATAGGACTGATCTAGGACTGATATAGGACAGAAGTACCATCAGGTACACAAACATCAATGGAAATCCCAATTTCATCTGATGTTGATGAATTTACTAAATCCATGTTTGAAAGTGATTCTAGTGAGGCACAAAGTGACTATAAATGTGATTATTGATTAACAATAAAAAAAATATTTTATAAAATAATATAATTTCGGTTCAGATTTTGTAAATAACATATTTTTGTTAATTTTAATTTTGTTATTAAGTTGTATTGTTTTTTAATTTTTGGTACCATATATTTATTTGTTTTTGAAAAACAGAATTTTGTTGTTTCTGAATTTTGTGTAGTTTTTATTTACTTTCAACTCCCTTAAAACCACCCTATTTATCAAGACAATGTTTTCACTATTTTTACGTTAATTGTCGGACTGAATACAATAGGAACACTAAATTTCAGATTTTAATTCTAATATTTTGTTTTCAACCCCTTAAAACCACCCTATTTTACAAAAGCAATGTTTTCATTGTTTTTACATTAACTGTAAGGTTGCATTTAAAACGAACCCTAAATTCAGATTTTAATTTATTTCTTTTGATTTCAACCCCCATAAAACCACCCTACTTCATCCAGGAAATGTTTTCAATATTTTTACGTTAATTATCAGGCTGAGTTCTCTTCGAATTATTTTTTTCAAAATTTTACAAATTTTTTTAGAAATCAACCCCCTGAAAGTTATCCCATTTTTTCAATGGGATTTTTCTCATTATTTTTTCTGAAATCGCCACCTAATTTTGGACCAGTTTCATAAGTTTCAGAGTTTTGGCCAAAAATTGTTTATTTCGACCCACTGTGCGTTGTGACCAAAATCGAAATTGGGCGTTATGACCAAAATGGTGGTTTAAGTGGCGTCGATAGCTCTCTCCTATAACAGTCGTCGGTGGGCGTTGTGACCAAGTTGGGCGTTGTGACCAATACCGTTTTTGGGCGTTATGACCACGTTGGGGGTTGTGACCAAAATCAAAATTGGGCGGTGTGACCAAGTTGGACGTTGTGACCAAAATCGAAGTTGGGCGTTATGACCAAAATGGTGGTTTAAGTGGCGTCGATAGCTCTCTCCTATAACAGGCGTCGGTGGGCGTTGTGACCAAGTTGGGCGTTGTGGCCAATATCGTTTTTGGGCGTTATGACCAAGTTGGGCGTTGTGACCAAAATCCAAATTGGGCGTCGTGACCAAGTTGGGCGTTGTGACCAAAATCGAAATTGGGCGTTATGACCAAATTCTGAGTTGGGGTTTGTGACCAGTGGGCGTTGTGTCCAGGTCCCCTATGATTCTGCGTCGAGCTTTGCGTATTGAGATAGCCTGTTTTTTTTTCACTAGCTCCCGTGTTGTGTTTTTCGTGTCGCGTTTTAATTAGGGACACTTATCCTTTGTCGACTGAGTTTTTATTTTTGCAAATGTTGCGTTCCCGCTGGACTGGGCCAAAATTCCTTTGTCGCATTTCGAGCGGCGTTTGGCTTTTATTGGGTATGTGCCCTTGTCAGTCCGTATTTACGATAATGTTTACTTCTTATTGCTGGACTCGCACTTGTGTACATTTTGGCTGGCTGTTTTTAAAATTAAGCGTTCGGCGAGACGTTTTTCTTCAGCCAAGAAAATAAAAAGGCTGTAATTGCGTGCTTTTCTGCTCCTTGAGAAATTGCACGCGAGGTCTGCAGGGGTTACTCACATGTGATAACATTTTTTATTGAACCGCTATCTGACGAATGGGGAAGAGCGGCTCTCTATTACATGTGTGCTCATGTCGGATGCACATAGATAAATCAATCTGCGAGTACTTACAAAGGGAAGGCGAGGTCAACCAATGGAATCCAGGGTACTTCCTAAAACATTACATAAAAGAAAAGAGCAGATACTCGCTAACTACAAATGGAATATTTTACCTGCAAAGCTGGCTGGAGAATTCGGGTTCCTGGAGCAATATGAGTTTCTGATCTTCTGAATATTGTGGTCCGTTCCTGCTGTAGTAGAGCAGCTGTTCCTTATTTGAAGTCATTAGACAACAATTGCATAGCCCGATCATTTGAACTCCTACAAAGGTGTTGGTCACATTGGTATGAGTATAGAGAAAGCTGTTCATCGAGAAATAATAAAAGGTAGAAGATCAAACGTGTTTTTTTAGAGGCGCAGAACTTTAAATTGAAGTAAAATCTGGAGGTCCAATTTTCACATACTCTTCGCAGTAAATCAGACTGTATTTCGGCAATAACGATTCGAATGTTGGCTTCCAAGTGCTCAGTTGTTGCCGGTTTATCGGCGTAGACATGCGATTTTACATATCCCTAAAGAAAATAATCTAATGGCGTCAAATTGCACGAATGAGGTGGCCAGTTAACAGATCCACGAAATAGATCCACGAATAAAGTGTACAGAACGCTATACGCATGCCTATAAGAATCTGCAATTGAGTGTGATGGGTAGAAAAGACCCAATAATATCCATTAAATTCACCGACAAAGATTCGCAATAGTGCGAATAAAATAAGATTCACCATCTTGCCCTCAAACAGCAATATTAAGACGCCCGAAGCTGGAGTAAACGTTAACAACCAAGTATGTGATGCGATGGGGTCAAGAAATTCTTACAAAGGGAAAGGAAGCTATGCTCGCAATTAACAAAACATGTATCGCACCTGTGAAAAGCACCTTCAAATCATATTTGTTGAAGGTCGCCATTTGAATTCAGTGACTTCAAAAAGTAAGACATCAAGGCACTATCACGAGATGACCCATTATAGTTTGCAAAAGACGGAAAAATTAAGTTACAGGCGTAGCGTAGTTTTTTTTTACCATAACACTGTCTAGAAACTCCTGCCTACAGGTGAACCTAGCCAGAAGAACTATCATTTGCCGTGAGAGTAAATCGAGAACTATCCGAGTAAGATTCAATCGGAAAACTTCTCTGAAAAACACGAAATACTCCAGCAGATATATCTGACCAACCACCTCACCTGCAGTAGATCTACGCGACAATCTAGTTCTGTAAGTGTTGTTTACTTCCTTTTTCCGAATTTAGTACAGTATGGGCCGGTTGCAGAAAGCAATGTTAAGTCTGGTGTTAGCTAACGCGACGTCAAAGTGAACAAAAACGAATCAAATCTCAAATGCTTATGGTAACTAATACATTAGTAAACAAAATTTGATGCGATTTTGTTCACTTTGACGCGACGTTAGCTAACACCAGACTTAACATTGCTTTCTGCAACCGGCCCTATAAGTTCCAAACGATTTTTTATGAATTATTTTAGAAAAATCACACAAAAACTCTGTAATTTAAATTTGAATAACACCCCTAATTCAACCAGGGAAATTAGCTATGATGTTCAGGATAATATTGCTTACACGGGGCTTAACAGTCTCCGCGATGCTTTCACGTAGCATCACTGCGAGATTTACCTAAAGTACATGTAATACGGATTATTAACACCAGCTTTTGGCATAAAAATATATGTACTATAATCCACAAAAGAACATTCTTTATTGAAAAACTAAAGAAAGACAAGAATACAATACATTTATACATAGAATACAATACATTTATACATCGCAACCCAATATTTACATTTACAATCGTTTAAGGGTCCATTTGGTAATTGTGAGCAAGACCTCTAAGATTGTTCTCTGAATGTCATTTTTTGGCAGTGGTCTATTATGATATGTTTTATACACCCTAGACAGTAGAAAAAGTACGATAAAACATATCACTTCTAAGATAATCAACAATATCTCTGTTTCTAAAATCTTGGACAATAGTTCAGAAATTTCCATAGCACTGGATGGTCCATGCCCAACTCGGTCTGCAGACTACAATGAACTGCTTCTGCATAATTGTTGGTCCGATCTGTACTCATACTTGAACCACAAACTTGCTGGAAATATTGCAGGCCTTCTCCCATTACCTCAACGATTGGGACGGCCAACGTAATTGTCTTTAAAACATTATTAAAGGTAAAAAGACCCATTTTGCACGTGTTACAAGATTAGCATTTGTAATTTTTATGTATTCCTATAAATCTTCCAGACTCCTAAAAACCATCATATTTTGCAATTGGCTACACACACAAATAACCGGTGTCTATCCCTGTTTAGAAAAGAGGTCTGGTTACATAACTTATTTCAGCTAGCTAATAAATCATAATATATATCAATAATGTAAACTTACTTCATATGGCGCCTAATTGTCCCTGTGTCTAAAGGTTCGCGTATAAACGTACACGCGCCTAATAGCATCCGCATCTAAAGCGCTCTCGCCTAAAAGTGCGCGCCTAAAGATGCGCGCATAAACGTCCTAGACCAGTAACGAATGGTTTAAGCAGCGCATTCGATTTTTTAAGCAACGCTGTCTTAAGTAACCAAAACCATAATTTATAAAAGCATTTCTTATTCGAAAGGTGCACCCCCCAATTAACTCTAAACTAGCAGTAATTAGCACAAATCAATGCCCAGAATAAGATTAAACCAGTGACATATAAATTTACATACTAGGAACAGCTACAGTTCCTTTTACAGTGTTTGCGGTACAAATATCACTACCACAGATTATTATTAGGTGGTAAGCTACTTAACAGAAAAAATCATGCTTCTGCAGGAGTTGAATCAAATAGCCTTTATACGGGCTAAGAACAGCTGTTGCTGTAGGTGGAAGATGCTGGCAAGCGGAACAGCAAAGCCATCAGGTGTTGTGGTCCAAAACAAATTAGGCTTCATGAAATAAAGGGGCAGGCTAAGCAGGTTAAATCGCTGAATTTTTCAAGTCTGACGCTTTCTCAAGTAAAAGGGGTCGCTAAAAGTTATGCAACCCCCGGGTGACGTTAAAAATGCTGGACGATATTCAGCTAATTGTATTACATTACGAAAATCGAAAACGAAGTCATTTACTCCCTCGTTAATTGCAGGCGATCAGCGATAATGGCTAGCAATCTTGGTAACAAATGAACCGTAAAGCCATTTGTCCACATACGTATCCAAGGACCAGTATCCGCTCTATGCGACGGTTTCACGAAGAAGAATCATTTCAAAATATTCTAAGCTAAAGTCTAAAGTTGCAGCATAAAGTATCACAGGAATGCCGCCGGCTGATGCCAATTTTTGCAAAAGAAAACAACCGAAAGCAAAGCGAACCGCATGAAACAATTCCTGAAGTCTGCCGGTAAAGCAGATTGCATCCTAACCGCTAAAGCTGAGTTCGCACGACCGTGTTAAAAAAAAGCGTTTATACGGCAAAGACTTATGCACAAATTACATTCTATAGCTAATTACGCTTTTTTCACTTAACAAGATGTTTACCGCATCTAGAGTCTACTAACTACAGTAGTTCAATCAGCACCAACTCACGTGCGAAGTACAACTGCGGTTCCTGGAATGCTCCCAGATAATTAGTGCACTATAATGCGGAACCAACTGATCACCAACCCAGCAATAATAATGAGCAACAACCCAACAACAAAGCTCTTTACAAATAAATGCGGCAACATTAACATTCAGCTGCATAAAGCAACAACATATAACCTCCAAAGCAAAGCTGCAAAGCTGCTCAAGCAATAATACCTATTACATACCTTATTCCTTCACCATTATCTAACAATCATTCGTACATATGTTCTGGCACTAGCAGCCAGCCCAGCTCGGGTATTTTAAAAGCAACTCTGGGTCTCCGAAATAACTCGGTTCCATTTGAAATATTTAGAACGTATTACATTAATTTAAGCGGTTGATTAAGTCAAATGCCTATTGTAGAATACGTTAGTATGGCGGAGCAAGATAATAGCGTAAAAAATTATAACACTTAGATGTACCAAACTAGAGTAATTTTTGTGTAAGATTGTTCGAATCCTACGTCTCTTAGATTTTACTGGGAGTAAATACACAAGAGGTTGTCGTCTCCCGGATTTAGTTGATTTTTACGAAAGGCTGGTTGCTACGAAATTGTTCGAAAATCGAGGAATGAAAAAGCCGCGATACCAAAGGTGGAACGATTTTGTCAAAATCCCTTGATTTGAGAGTAGTTGCCAAGTGGAAACCAAGCTTGAGTTGATAGAAATCAGCTAAATCCGAGGAAAAAGGCAATCTCTAGTGTATTTTAGGGAGATTAGTAAACGATAGAGATTTAATGTTCGTGTTATTTTTCGAGAAACGTCAAATTTCAAAACCTACTTCACTATTTAAAAAATGAATATGAACTTTTACAGCGGCTAAAATGGACGTAGCTTTTTTATCGGTAATAATGTATTAAGAAAAGCCGCGTAGCGCAGTTGGGTAAGCGGCAGGCTTGCATCAAGCAAATCCTCGGTTAGAATTCCGTGGGGTCGGAATTTTTTCTTAGCCTTGGCGATTGGAATCGGGCTCGGTGAGACCATTCACAGTTGGACAGTAAATTAACTGTGCTCTACTCAAAACCACGGGCCTAAGAGATAGAGTAACGAGGTCAACACATCATCAAGACAATTTTTCTTTTCATTATAATCTTTCATTTCTTAATAGCCTGATTTCTTGTAAATCTAACTCAGGCCGTAATTTGTCTCTATTGATATTTCCCCATAATTGTTCAATTATTTTTACTTATACCTAACATGCTACAAGCTAAGATCTTAATACCTAACATGCATGAAACATAAAAACATTACATGACATCACAAAAAATCCTGCACCACACAATATGCTAAAAATAACTTTTATAGTTTTAAACTAACATTTGGGTTTCCTGATTAGGTTGTTTTCTTACTCTGCTAATTGCAGTTGTATGTTGCCCCGCTCTTAAGCCTAGTCTTATTTTCTACGATTACATTATATTGTTTTTTCATTTTTCTTATAGTCAGCTGCTTGCAGGTCCGGTAATCCATGACCTTGCACAACAGCTTCATTTTATTCCATATATCCTATCCCATCCTTAAGCCTAGTCTTATTTCCTAATATTAATATTAAAAATTGTCGTTTAAGTGTCTTTTTCACTTTCACTGTTCACTGTTACTTGGTCCGGTAGTTCCTGGACCATGTTGGACAGTTTAGTCATTTCCTTGTCGTTGAGTGTTACCTCGTGGATTTGTGGAATTGTTGTTGTTTTGTCTGTGGACAGGTTGTGCTCATTTCTTGGGGAGCAGATTTCAGTAGCACCTTCATCTGTTGACTCGGAGAACTTAGTGTCAAGAAACTCAGGAAACTCCCTTTTTCTGCAGCCCCATTCAATGTCTTTTCCTTGTCGTTGAAAGTTAATTCGTGGATTTTTGTTGTTTTTCATCTATGGGCAAGTAGTTGGTTGTTGGTTAAAGAGTGTGAAAGGTTTTTGGCTTATATGTTGAGTTTTGCTCATTTCTTGGGAGGCAGATATCAAGAGCCCCTTCATCCCTTGACTCGGAGAACTTAGTGTCAAGAAACTCAAGGAACTACCTCCTTCTGCAACCCCGTTCCATGATTGTTTTTTGAAGCAGTTACAGCTGATGGTTGTTTCCATTGAGTCTTTGCTCATTGTATTTTCGTTGGCACTCTTTCAAAATTTTGTCAGTAAGTTTGTTCAGGTATGGCAAGACTCTCATCTTCCAAGATTTCCCTCGTGTTGTATCCTCTTAACTCTTCTCTTTGCCTATATGCTATGGCGTGCATAAGCTGGCATTGAAACACCACATGCTCAGGAGTGCCTACTTCCCCACATTCACATTCATTATTTTCTTTTACATTGAATCTGTACAGATATTCCGGATACGGACCATGTCGCGTGAGGAAGTGTATCAACCCCTGCGTTGGGTTTATCTCCGCTGCTCTTCTAACGTCAGGTAGGAAATCATACATTCTCCTTTTCTTCTCGCAGTTTTGCCATGACGTTTGCCATTCTGCTTCTATGGCTTCTTTGATTTGACGCTTTGTTGTTATTTCTGCTTGCATTATCTCTTGCACTTTTCCTAGTTCTACCTTCCTCAGCCAGTACATGCCGCTCTCTTCTTAATTTCCTGGTGGAGTGGCAGCACCCTCGTTGCCGTGGTTAAGGCCTCCGTCGGAGTCGTGCTGAAGGCCCCCGTCATTCTTAGTAGCACTTTTCTCTGGGCTCCATTCACATTTTGTTTTTGCCTGATGTTTTTCAACCTGTGCGCCCATATGCTCGCTCCATATCCCACAATTGAAGAGAGTATCGTGTTCATGTATATCCTTACACACGAAAGTGGTATATTGTATTCTCTTTGTGCCAAACCAGATATTTTATACATCACCTTGGTCGCCTTGTTGCACACTTCTTTAATGTGGTTATGATAATTTCTTTTCTGATATGTTTTTCGGACTTTTTCCAATGTCTAGAGTGTAAATCACACAACGTTTCGGGAGTTTTTGTTCTACTCCCGTCTTCAGGTGTTCCTGGTTAGTCCTGAGAAGGACTTATATTCTACGTTTTTCTCCGTAAATTTGTGCCTCCCCCGGGGTTTGAACCCGGGACCGCTGATCGCTAGTCTGCCACTCTAACCACTAGGCCACCAGGGCGGTTATATATTTTAGTTGTAAACTTATATATATATTACCGCTGTATGCACAGTAGACTATTTTTGTAATTCTCTGCGCAGTAGTGGCATCCAAATGGGCTTTAGTTCTGCGCTAGCCTGGCTAATTGGTTCTACTGCCAGCGCTATGTATGTAGCTTCTTTCAGCTTCCTACGGAATCTGTTTTCCTCTTTAGCTACAATTGATGCGTTATCCCATTGTATGTGGTGGTCTTCGTTCCAGATAGTCTACTGTGCATACAGCGGTAATATATATATAAGTTTACAACTAAAATATATAACCGCCCTGGTGGCCTAGTGGTTAGAGTGGCAGACTAGCGATCAGCGGTCCCGGGTTCAAACCCCGGGGGAGGCACAAATTTACGGAGAAAAACGTAGAATATAAGTCCTTCTCAGGACTAACCAGGAACACCTGAAGACGGGAGTAGAACAAAAACTCCCGAAACGTTGTGTGATTTACACTCTAGACAGTGGAAAAAGTCCGAAAAACATATCATAATAGACCACTGCCAAAAAAATGACATTCAGAGAAGAAATTTCTTTTCTCATCCATCTTGATCCCAAAATATCTTGTGGATCCAGACCTTCTGATGTTCTGTCCTCCTACCTTTATGATTGGATCCCTTTGAAGTTCTCCTTTCATTACGGAGTAGGTGGTCCTTTCTTTTGATAGTGTAAGCTCTGTTTCTTTGCACCAGTGGTTTATGTATTGCATCAGGTTGTTGCAGTTTTCTTGAATGTGAGCCCTTGAGTTAGCCTCATGGTTATCTTCCAGTTTTTCCAGTTAATCCTCCAACAGCACGTCCCAGAACACAGGTCCACACACTGATCCCTGAGGACATCCTTTTGTAAGGTGTTTTGTCACCTTCTCGTCTGGGCATTGTATCGTTACATACTTATCCTGGCACTAACTTCTAAAGCTCTTATACAGTTCCCTTGGACAGTTTAGATCTCTTAGCCTTCTGAACAGGGCCGGTCACCATAGGTTACCAAAAGCACCCGTGAAATCTATGAATATCGCTACTACATATTTACAGTTGCTTTCCTGCACCGATCCTATCGCATCCTCCGTCGTCCTTCCCGCCCTGTATCCATACTGGTTCTTGTGCATTTCTCGCTTCAGTGTGAGCCAATGCTGTAATAGCCTTTCACACAGAAGCTTCTCCTGCACTTTCCCCAGCCCGTTTAAAAGACATGGGTCGATACGACTTTGGCTTCGCAGGGTCCTTGTCATCCCCATTTTTTATTATCACAACCTCGGCCTGCTTGTAAGCATTGGGTATTCTTTCTTGTCTTAGGCATCTATTGTAAAGAGAACGTAAAGGTTCCAATAATTCCGCTTCAAGGCCTTGGATTACCTCCGGCGGTACACCATCGGGTCCGGGTGCCTTCTTCCTTTTTAATGATCTTATTGCTCTGCTTATGTCTTCCTTCCTGAATGGTTTTACTATCTCTCCCACAGTGCAATTTTCCGTCATTCTACTTCTTGTGTTCCGCTGTTGTTCATCCTCTCCTTCCAGACTACTATTTGGTAGTAGAACCTTCAGGAGGGTTTCTATTGATTCCTTCCAGTTATTCGTCATCGTCCCATCATCTCTTTCCATTGAGGAGTGAAGCGAGGGCGACGTGACATTGTTGGATATGATCTTATACGGTACGCCCCATATATCTAGTGGTAGGTGTCTCTCCACAAATATCTGCCAACTCCTTTCTTTTGCTTCCTTTATCTTTGCCTTGTAGAGCTGTTTTATTGACCTGTACTCTGCTAAGTATACCCGTCTCTCACCAGCAATTGCCATCCTCCATCTCCTTCTTGCCTTCCTGACTCTCTTTCTGAGCTTCGTCAGCTCTCCTGTCCAGCCAGGACTACTTATGTCCTTCCTTTGCTTTGCCAGGGGAATTGCAAGGTGTATTGCTCGTGTTATTTCTCTAGTTATCTTTCGAGCTGTCTCGTTGACATCGTGTCCCTCCTGCACCAGCGCTGGCCTCCCAAACCCAGTCCTGAGCGCATCCCAATCCGCCCTCATTAAGTTATATCGAGCTCTTTCTAAGCTCTTCTCTTTGTCTCTCTCCCGCCTTATCGAAACAGATCATGTTATGATCACTCACCATTGCGTTACTCATAACCTTCCAATTGCTTACATATCTGTAGGCTTTCCCGTTTGTCAGGGTTACATCAATGTTGCTTGATGCCCCTGTCCTGTTACTGAAAGTGGGGGGGAGGGGGGTTGTTAGCTTCATTGATGACTTCCAATTGGAGCTCATGTATCAATTCCTCCAACAGCTCACCTCTCTCGTCTGTCCTATCGCTGTGCCATTGCACCGATCTTGCATTTGCGTCTGCCGTTATTATTACTGACTGGTATCGATACGTCAGGAAAATATTCCTCGTCTTTTCCACATGCGGTTCGATGGCGTCCCCAAACTGAAAATACAGATTGACAACGATCCATGTCCCCGCATGTATCCTGACCTCTATACAGATGCAGTGTTCATCGCTCAGTTGAGTTAGTAAAGAGACTAGGATAGCCGCTTTTGGATATTCGCCCTGTGTTATGATCTGCGCTGTCACCGGCATGCTTGGGATCCTTCCACCCCTTGCATATGGTTCTTACATACAGACCATATCCAGGCCTTGTTCTGCCGCTAGTTTTCGGACTTCTTGGAGCACTAGAGTACTCCTCATTCCATTAATTTGTGCTATTCGTATAGTTACGGGTAGCTCACGAACATGTGACACATTGGCCATTGCTGTGTTGAATCAAAAGCTGTTCTCCCGTGCATTCTCACAAAATAGCGGTATAGTTCTTAGATATCATAGTCCTCTTTTCGACTTTTGAAAACTTTATCAACAAGTTCTTTTAATTCTTCTGCATTTGTTGGCAGATTGGAAGACCTCAGCTGAATCCGGTCAACAGCACCCACCACAGGGAAGGCGACTGTTTTTCCCTTCGGATGCCGGTTTCTCACAACATGTCTTAACGCAAGTGTCAGCGTATTTGCTTCCTCAAGCCTACTTAACTGCATATTGAGCTCAATGTTTTCATAGAGTTTCGGATCATACGTAGATGTAGATGTAGATGGACCGTTCTTCAAATGACATGTTCTCATTTTTTCGAGTATTTCTTCATTCTTTTCTTTTTCCTCTTTTTCTAGTGCATCACTTTGCTTCCTGAACATTTTGCGCATTTTTGCTCTCATTTCATCTCTTAATTTCCTTGTTTTGGATTTTGTCCTTTTTTGTTCGTCTTGTTTATTTGATTCGTTATTGTTGATTGTTTCCTCTCCGTGGGACTTATTGTCCATAATCGGTTTTGTGTATTAACCTATCAATCAACAGTTTATGGACTGAACAATCCTTCATTGTTTTTCCACAATTCTTTCCCCTTTTCTTGCATGGAATGCAGATTGGGGGTTGTTTTTTCTTTGGGTAATTCACTTTGTTGTGTTCACCCTCTCCACAGTGCGCGCATAGTTGCTTGTCTTGTTGCAGGGAGCAATGCTTACTTACATGACCTAGGTTTTGGCATCTTACGCATTTCGGTACCACTATTGTATAGTCCTTTACATTTAGAGCTCCAAATCCAACATACAATCTGTCTTGCCTAAGGATGGCCCTTCTCAGTTTCTCGGATACTCCCACGACATGATGTACTGTGGTCTTATCCCTCGGCTTGTTCTAAATCGGGGATTGAAAGTTGAGTTAAATTCTTCTTCCTCTAGTATGCCCTCAAAGTGTATCGTACGTTATTCGCTTTAACTTCTCATTGGTGTGATTGGATGGTACATCGTATATTATTATTAGCGGATTTCTCTTCTTGGGAGCCTCGCATTTCAGTTCTCTCTTTATATCCTCGTTCTGGATGATTTTTTGCGTATCCGCTGGTGTGGCCGTTTCTACTATGAGTGCTTTTCCTGTTGTTCTCATTGCCTTGATGCGTATTTTTTGCTTTTGTGGGTTTATCTTGCTTGTAATTTTTTTCATTACTTCTTTACCCTCTTCCCCAGTTGCGGATGTTATGAATAAATTATTGTTAGTTTTTTGCGCTATCGTCTCTACCATACCAGTGTTGCCCTTGTTTTCCTTTGCCACTGCTGATGCGCACGATGTTTGTGCCATGGAATTTGTCATTGTCTGTTTTTCTGCCAATCTTACTCTTAAGTTTTCCTCTTTAAGCTCTTTTATCTTGCCTTGTTGTTCAGCTTGCGCTATTGCCCATAGTGTAGTTTTCTCTTTTAATGCGTTTGAGTATACATTTGGTAACTTCTTGCTTGTGTCTAGTTCAGTTTCAATGTAGTGAAGCAAGTCGAGATACCTGGACTCTACAGTTTCTTCCTTTTCCTTTTCCTCTCAACTTTGACTTGCTCCTCCCGCTATAGGTGTAGGTTTAAACCTCTGCCTAACGATACAGTCCTCATCCTCTCCCTCTTTTATTGACCTCCGGCTTGTAAGCGGGGGTGAGTGATGCATTTTGTTATCTACTATCTAACCTATGTTTTTCTTTCCTTGTCTCTTCAAAAAATAGTTTGTTCAACTTAGTGATTCGTACTCTTAGCCGTCGCCCCTTACCGCGTATCACTATCTAGTTTTTTCTCTACCACTTTGTATAGCTCTCTATGCTCTGTGAAAGCCCGCAGGCCGCTTTGCACAGGACCAAACTGCAATTCTGTGACTCCAAGGGGCATCACCAAGACACACACCTTACACAATGGTTGCAGCGCAAGCAGCAAAGGAGCGCTTCTACTCTGTATCCCGAATCCTGGGCAAGTTGAGCATTCTACAGCCAGATTCCGGCGCATTAAGCACCAGCCTCTACACCGCAAGGTAAATGAGGTTACAGATAATACATACATGTATTGGAGGTATTTTCTCTGCGAAAGATTGTTGTTTTGGCGTCGTCACGAGGCAAACTAAATTGATAAAATTCGTTAAGGTTAATTTGATGACGTAATTTGCCAAAAAAACAACAAATCTTGAGTAGAAAAATCCGAGCCTGATCATGGGCCCCGACATACATTTGTGGCCTATTTCCTAAATAGGTGTTCATTTTGTATCGATCGGCAATGCATATAACGTTTATACTGACGCACAATGACAGTTAAATGATATCTTTCAAATACTACCCTGATTAAGCAATATGTTTGGTGGTTGCATGGATGGAAGTGACAAAAATAAAGATATTAAATTCCAAGGAAAAATTTTAATTCTTTGCCGCTATAAAAATACGTGATTGAATTTTGAAGAATCATGAATTTGATTGGATAATAAAAGATGCAGGAAACAATCGCAGTAAAAAGCGACTTCCTAGGTAGTGCCTATAAAATTAGCTTTTTTATTGGTAGATTATATGCAATTTTTACCAATCAGAGAAAAACAATCTAGGAAAATTTCTAGTCCCCCTCATTTACAAACAAAACTCATTGCAGCCTCAGCGTCCTTCATTTTCAATTTTCATCTATTTATCAGCCATCTGCCCGACATCCACGTTGTTTGTTTTCTACTTTTCAGTAACCTACCTCCTACAGGTAGCTTTCAACTGATACGTTAATTTTCTTGTGGCTCGATTATTATCCAGTCGACGAACATCACAAAGATTTCCAACCAACTCAGAAAAGAAATTCTCAAACACAAACAGGTCCTCGAAATATTATTTTCAAAGACTTAAAGACAACAGAACAAACTGCAACCCACACATGTGATCCCAAGTATTATAACAAAGAATGAGAAGATTCTGAACAAACCCTCCCAGATACTTTAGACTCTCCTAAAACTAATGTAAATAAAACCAGTTACCACAATCAAAACCTTTCAAATATTAAAATTAGAAAAGAAATAGGCATTTCATTGTACTATATTATTCCTCATTAACTTCTCCATATACAGGTATACGAAATAGCTAATAACTTTAGTCAAAACCAAGAGTTATTTCCCGGTTTTGTTTTACTAAAGGACAGTAAATCTTATATTTATTTTGGTACAGACTTAATTTTCTTTGCAAACTGTAATTGTAAATAGTCTCTATTGAACAAATAAAGTGTTTTGATGGAAAATTCCCCAAAAATCGTGTATTGTATGTTTATCCAATTAGCAATGTTTTTAGTTTGCTAACAACGCCTTCGCGGATATACCAGACAACATCTTAAAGTAAGCTCCCAGTAAGTAAACAAAATTAATTTTTCATTGTTTTTTTCTTCAAACCCAAACAAAACTCTATAATTTGGGGTAGCAACGATTTCATTTCACTGTTATGTCTACAGCACACTCCTTAACGAACGTTCTGAAAATAATTGCTCCTTATAACCTCCTCCACTAATTCGAAAGTTCGGAAGTCGTTTAAAAGCGACATAAATTCAACAGAATAAACTTGGTGGAATGACGGTTTTATAATTTTATTAGGTAGAAACTCTTACTAAATCGGATAAAACAGAACGATCACTGAAGATATAACAACCGGCTTAAAAATTTCATTCTCCCTTGTGAAGGGCAGTTAATCGAATTTTTATTTCGACGTCAGAGGTCGAATAACTTGGACATAAAAGCTGCCGCAGTTTGACGGCTGTTGTCGGAGCCTTCGGAACTTATGTATTAAGACTACTTTACGTGCGTTGCCAGGTTTGATGGAACGTGTGAAGTATTGAAATTTGTAGATGGAGTTTGAAGCGTTAACTCAATGCTTGATTTCATCCTATCCAAGCGAAAGCTTTGAGCTGGAACTGCTTTGTTCTGAAAATTCTAGAAGCATGCAGAGTTTTCCGTAATGCTAAAACGCTGGCCTTGAAGCTACACTTAGAAAAGTTCATGTACTTAAAACAAGAAAATGGATGAGCATTTTAGCGCTACTTGCAGTGTTCTTAGTGTTCTTGCCCACCGGCTGAGAACAAAATTTTTAAGGTAGAATATCTTTACGTTGAGTTTCAAATACTTATAAGTTTGATACGATTTACATGATATTTTGTACTATTCTTACTTTGCAATGTAGTACCTATTATAATTTGTAGTCTTGACTGTGCAGGGCAGTAACAGTTAACGAATTCTATACTGTATGATGACGCCCTCAGCATTCACAGCCACTCCCTATGCTTCTTCATCTATTTAGTGTACACCAAAATATTATTTAGTTTCGCTATATATGAAACACTTATGCTGAAATTTTCACCGATTTGAAAAAATAGGCTACATTTATTACAAATTCTCATCGAAATCTTCTATATATTATGTCATGGACATACAGGTCACATACGAGAAATGAAGGGTGAAATGCCTCAGAAACAATACCAGTAGGGTCTAGTCAGATAGAAAGGAGGATGTTCATTAAATTCCCAAAATAAAACAAAATATGAAAGACCTCTAGAAGCCGTGCTTATGTGTTTTTACGTCTACTGCTGAATATGAGGGAAGTATTATAGCCAATAAAGCTTTATGTTCCAGTTTACTTGGATGTTTGATGTTGCATCATTTATATGTTCGTCATTGAATATAAATAAATATTTTAATTTTATCGATTTTCATGAAAAGTATATAAAATATCACTTTCTGTACTTTTATGGGGTATCGTATGAAGTATTTATATTTTACGTACATATTAGAAAATTTTATAAGAATGCACTTTTAGCGCTGATTTTAAACACCTTAAATAACATTAAAAAAGTCAAAGTATTGCAGTTTGTGTTTAAGCGCCGCAACCTGTGGAGAAATTTTATTTATCGGGCGTCAGGTAAATCTTAACAGCTCTCTTCCTCTGAAAATATCAAAAATCTATCTTTTATTTACAAAATTCCGTAGTACCACTAAAAGGTAGCCCATTTGTGGAAGACCACAAAGGTATAATAGCAAGATGTTTGGTCTGTGAAAGACACTTTAGTCCAGCGCCGCATCCAGCAACCTTAAGTCTCAAGACCGATTTTAAGCCCCGAGGCCTGCAGCAGTCAGAGCAGATCTTCTAGTTTGCCGCCGCCGCCGTTATGGGTGGCACAATGCGAACCTTAACACCACGCTATCTTTCCTTGGGGCGTCCATTCATACTATCACAACATAAAAAAGAAAATAACACGTATTGCTTGAGTAAGAAAGAGATAGTAGCAAATATTTGAGTAGGCTCGACTTTCATTTTAACTATGACAGATGTCAACTAAACATACCTACTAATTTTTTTTTCGTATGGTCATCTCTTTCTTACTCAATCATTTCATTTTGTGGTTCATGTCATCTTATTGCTGTTATATACAGGGTGTAGAAATGCTTTACGCACCATAGGGATTTCAATGGTAATTTTTTCATATGAAAATATTTGCTTCCCTAATTATGTTCTCATCCGTATGTTCAATTGCTCTACAGGCCTTGTAGGCCTTGAGCATGGTTACATTACATTGCATAGATATATTACAACTCATTATTTACTTTTGTCTTAACATATATTACAATACATGATCTCGCTTTAATACTAATAACTTCATTTACAGTTTTTCTAGGGCTGATTTTACTGTTCTTCTCCATCTTACTCTGTTCATTGCTTTGTCTCTCCAATTTTTGATATTTATCTTCCGCAAATCCTCTAGGACGCTGTTCATCCATCTCTTCCGTTGTCTCCCCTTTGTCTTTTCCCCAATTGGTTTTCTGTATAGCACCATTTTAATCTTCAATTGTTGTACATGTCCCAACCATCTAATTCGTTGCGCTTTTGCCACTGTTGTTATCTTTGGCTCTTTGTATAGTGCTTCTATTTCTTTATTTGTCCTTCTTCGTCTTCCGTATTTACTTCTTCGTATATTGCTCTTCATAGCTTTCCATCTCATCGTTGCAATCTCTCCTCCTCCGTTATTTTCAAAATCCAGGCTTTACACGCATAGATAGTTGTGGCTCTAATGACCGTCCTATATATTCATTTCTTTGTTCTCCTTGACACAAATTTGGACTTCATTAGCAGTTTCAACATCCCATACTTTCGGTTTCCTTTTGTTATTCTTGTTTCTATTTTTTGTCCTTCTTGGCAATTTGCACTTATCTTCCCCCAAAGATATATAAAATCTTGCATCTTTTCGAAAGTGTATGTTTTTCTTCTGTTTGTACCTGTAGATAATTTTCTGTACCATGCTAAGTATCCACCATTATCATATACTTAGTTTCTTCTTAATGTATTCTTAGACGAAATTTATTTCTCCCTCTGCTATTCTTTATATAATCTATTTCCAGTTATTTTTTTGTTTTTGCTAGTATTATTAAGTCATCAGCATATGCTATACATTGATTTTCATTCTTTAATATTGTGTCTTCAGTCTATATCTCGCTTTTTCTAATTCTAACATCTAGGACCAGGTTAAATACCGTTGACATCGGATCTCCCTATCTGAGTTCTCGTTCCACTTCAAAATCATTAGACTTTCTTCTTTCTTCTTTCACTTTTCCCTCTTTGCCTAAAGGGCGTCGGGTGCATCGATCCATTTCCTGAAGTTGTTTCTGTCTCCTGTCAATCTGTTTAATTATCCCATCGTTTTTCTTTTCTTCCCTGCCATATCTTGGATGTTATTTTTCCACATTCTCCTTGGTCTACCGCTTGGTCGTCTACCTTCCGTTGCTGCTTCTAGAATTCGTCTTGAGATTCAGTGTTCAACCATTCGTTTTCCATGTTCCTACCATTTTAACTGTTTATTTTCTGTTGTGGTTACTTGTGTTATTTCTTGCAGTTGTATTTCTTATTTTATCTCTTTCATTTTTCCAGTTACTTTTCTTAGGTACTTCATTTCTCCCATAGTTATTTTGGGTTTATGTTTGTCCAGCATAGTCCAGTTTTCTGCTTCATAGGTGAAAATTGGGACATATACTGTTTCAGTCTTTATCTCCCTTTTTCCAATTTCCAATTGTACAGCTGCGGAAATAAAAAGCGGGACACAAAATTTTTGCCGAAGTCAAATTGTCTGAATAAATTCATTTTCGATGCTATCCCAAGCTTCTTGTACTGCATTAACCTGTTCGTCTTTGTTCATTGACACATGATAGAAAGCATTTCATAAAAAATCAGGAAGTCAACATTACAACGTTCAAATAGTAAAAAATGACCCTACAGAACTTCTCCCGGTTTATGTTTCCGCAACTGTACTTCTGTTTATAGAGTAGTATAGTTGGGTAGCTTTGTTTACCCTATTTAATATTTCGCTGTCTATTCTTCCATCGTTTGTAATTATTTTTCCTAAGTACTCATATATTTGTGTTTCTTCTACGTCTATGTTGTCTATTTTGATTCTTTGTGCTGGTTGGTGCTCTTGTTTGGATGTGAATTGTTTTTGTTTAGCCGATATTGATTTTTAATCCAACTGCTTTTATTTCCTCTTTCCCCACGTTCACTGCCGCCTGTAATTGTTTTTTACTTCCTGCTAAGACCACAATATCGTCTGCATAGACCATGTTTTGGATTGCTACCGCCTCCGTGTTCCAGTTGCATATCTTTAGCTTTCTGGTCTCTCCTTACAGTTTTTAATCACCGTGTTCATTACTAAGATAAATAGCAGTGGACTGAGACTATCGCTTTGCTTGATTCCTCCCTCAATACAGAATTCTTCTGTCTGTTCTTCACCTAGTCCCACTATTCCTTTCACTTTCTTGTATACACTCTCTATTGCTCTTCTAAGTTTCTTATTTACTTTTAGCTCTTCTAGCGCTATCCATATTTATGGGATAGGCAAGGCGTCGAATGCAGCCTTGAGATCAATAAAAAACAGGTATGTATCGGTACTATATAGTTTCTTTGTCAGTCTTCCGGTACCTTATCAGACTCCCAGGCTTGTTTGGATATCTTGGTCATCCACTTTATCATACAAGCCCCTCCATATTTAATTAGCTTTGGTGGTATGTGGTCGTTCCAGGCTGCTTTTCCGTTTCGCATCTCTTTAATCGTCGCTTTTACTTCTTCTGTTAACTTTTCTCCAAAATACGTTCTCCATGTATCCATGATTTCTGCTGTTTCTGTTTTTAGGCTGCTATTTTTGTCTTTTATATTCCTTATTTGTTTCCCTTTGAGAGTTCATAGGTTTTTGATAGTGCTGCAGAACTATCTTTTATTGTATTTAGTGTTTTCTTCTATTTTTGTTCTTCTCATGTTTATTCTTTTGCCTGTTTGACTGCCTTCTTTGCTTCATCTCATCTTAAATTTTATTCATTCTTATTTACTATCGTATTGTTTCGTATATACTGTTTCCAGGCTTGTTTTTTCAGTTTTACTTTTTTTTCACACTAACGTTCCACCATACTGTTCTTTTATACCCCGTGTTTATTTTCTTTGTTTTGCATACTTCCTTTGCCACCTGTTGTACTACCCTTTTGAGATTCTCCCATCCTTCATTAACTTCCCATGCTACTCCCTCTTGTTGTCGACAAATGTCGCGATTATTTTTGAGTAGTTGTACATACTTTTTTCTTGTTTTCTTCATTGTTCAGTTCCTCTATCTTCAGTCTTTCATACTTCCTAGGGGGTTTGAACCTGACATCTACTAACTATTAGGAACTTATGGTCAGTGTTCATTTTAACCTTTCTTACTACCTTTATATCATTGACAGCCCATCTCATAGGTTTTGTGTACGTTATATAATCAATTATACTTTTAACATTCCTCTCTTCTGCTTCATATGTATATATGTGGATGTTCTAATGGTTAACGTGTGTAATACCTATTAAACCCTGATGTTCTACACAGAAGTTTATCATACGTTCTCCATTATTATTTCTGTCTATTAGTGGTTCTCCACAGTATTTTCCGAGCGTTCCCATGTCCCTATTTTCGATGTTTCCGATTTGAGTATTCCAATCCTCCATTATTACTGTATGTTTACTTTTTTCTCTACTCTTTTCCACTACTCTCTGCAATTCTTCATAAAAGTCCTTGTTTTCGCTTATAGCGGCACTTTCTGTGGGAGCGTATATTTGTATCAGTGTTATTGCTTCTTCCATTTGAATATCTGTTGCTATTATTCTTGGACCAGTTTGTTATTCGTCTTTCAATTTCTGCTGTTACTATTAACGCCACTCCTTTATTTGTTCTAGCCGTTGTGACCCCTGAGTATCGTAAAACACAGCTCTTTTCGAAGTTTATTATTCCTTGTCCTTTCTTTTTGGCGTGACTGGTTCCCAGGATATGCATTTTATATTTTTTCCATTTTTCTGTACTAATTCCACTTTCCATTAATCGTTTTAATATTCCATGTTCCAAATCCCAACTTCCTTTTTCGCTCCAATCGTCTTCCTTCAATTCGTCCCGTTCCGAGGCAATAAAAACTTCTTTGATTCATCATTCTTCCAGTAGGTGATTAGCCCGACGAGGAGGGCCTCATTAGCTCAGGACAGCTGTGGTCCGGTGATATACCCGGACACTGGGTCGGCAGAACCTCTTTCGTTATCCAGCAGAGGGTACCACGTGCAGGTGAGGTTCCATTTTGGTGGCTAGATGTTGACGCCACCCCTTACCCTCGGTACTTTCCATATTATTTCGTTTTTCGTTTTATGCAGTGTCATTTCGAATAGGTTTATCAATTTACTGGGTATCTTTAATTTCTTCAGAGCGTGGTACAATTGTTTCCTATTTATCCTGCCACAAACACTATACATAAAGGGCAGTTTTGTATGCATAACAATTCGCTTGTATTTCTTTTAACAATAATATTTGGTCTATTACAGATCGATTGCCCTAAATCCCGCTCGATATTATCCTACTACGTTTTTCATATAAAATTGTTTAGCTAGCTTAGTTCGTAAACATTGCGTTAGTACCTTGTAAACTGTCCAACAGTGCAATGCCCTTATAGTTCTCGCATAGTTGCTTGAGACCTTTCTTATGTGTTGGGCATATCCCTGCTTTCGTCCAGTCTTCCGATAATCTTTCTTCTTCCCATATATTTTTCATACACACATCCGTTCATGTAACATCTTTCCGCGTGCTTTTACCATTTCTGCCGTTATTGTTATTATTCATGGGCTCTTGTTATTTTTTAAGTTTGTGATTATGTTCACCACTTCTTCCCTGGTTGGGGCTTCTACTTCCATTGCATTCTGATCTTGCTCCAATTCTTCCGTCCTGGGTCTTGTCTTGTTCTCTATTATCGTTTAGTATATCACAAATGTAATTTTTCTATCTTTCTAAAACTTTTGTTGTTTCGCTTAGCGTTTCTCCTTCTTCACTCTTTATGTATACGATCTGTGTCTGGTGTCTCTTATCTATTTTCCTGACTTGTTGATAACATGACTTGATTTCTTTGTTTTATAATTCTTCTTCAACTTAAATTTATTTTCCACAGATTTTCTTTTCTTCTCTCTACATATTTTCTTCATTTGTCTTTTTGCATCTCGAAATTTTTCTTTGTTCTTTTCATTTTCATTTATTAGAACTTTTTTGCTAGCCTCTCCTACTTTTTCTGCTATTCTTTCACATCCTTCATGGTATCAATCGTTTTTTTTTCTTGCCGTATTGCTTATAACTGCTTCATTTGCTGTTATTGTTGTTGTTTTTTTCATATTCTTCCATATATCATCTATTTCGGAATTTTGTATGTTTGTAGTTAAACCTTTCTCTATTTTACTCTTTTTTGGCATTTGTATCCTCATTCATCAGTATCGCGGAATTACATTTTTTCTCATCTTTTTCCCGTTGCTTCTATTCAGTTGTCCTTTGCACTTGCCCTGACCAAATAGTGGTCTGTATTACATTCAGCTTCTTTTTTAGTTTCTATTCGTATTATGAAATATGTCTTCTTGTTCTATTAATACATGGTCTATTTGATTTTTTGTTTTTCCGCCCGGGAATTTCAATATACCCTTATGCATATCCTTCCGCCTCTCTTACGTGATACGTACGACTATATGTCTTTCCAATGCGAAACATACTGATATGTACCATTATCGTTTGTAGTCTCGTGTTTGCTATTTTTTCTCACTGTATCTTCATATATAGATTGTCCGCAATCCTTTTTGAAAATAGGAAATTAGTAAGTGCGACAAGGAAGACATAAACAAAATGATTAGCAGGACAGAGATAGAATTAATCATGGCTAGGTAAATTTTTAAACCAAAATTAAGTCAATGAAACAAACAACCACTTCTGTCAAATATTTTATCTGCCATTAAGAGTATAAAGTGAGATTTAAATAATTAAAATAATTATGTGAATAGTAAACAATGGTATATTTTATCTACTCCTACTGTATAATGGTCATGAATTATGATTCATAATTCACGGTTTGCAGCCAATCATAAAATTATATTTTTATAATTCAATAGTTTGAAAGTTGCAACCAATCAGAAAATTCTATTTTCATTATTCAATAGGTTGTAGCTAATCAAAAAATTAATTCTTATTTTTAAATGACTTTTGAAGTTAACAGCTGTCACAAATGTCATAATTCGGAAATACGAACACAAAACTCCTATTGCATAGGAGTAGATAAGATATCGTATCACATTCGCGATTATGGCCATTATTCACTCAGATGACTAGCGCCACGCGCCTTCGGCTTGTGGCGCAAAGGTCATCTTCGTGAATAATGGCTGTCATAATCTCTAATATAATAATATACTAAACACCTCACTTTGTAGCCTTAATGGCAGATAAAATATTTGACAGAAGTGCTTGTTTGTTTCATTGACTTAATTTTAGTTTAAAAAATATACGGTACCCCCCACCCAAGAAAAGCGCCCTTCCGTGCTTTCCAAGAATACTTCGATAATCAGCATCACTCCGTTTCGCTAATACAATGAAATGCTATGAACCAGTTATTTATCAAAAAAAAAAAAAAAAACAAAAATTTTTTTGCCGACGACCATAGCTCAAAAGTTGATGTTGGCTTCATTTTCGGAGAACCTATCGTATGAAAACGATCCAAGACCTCAGGAAGGTTCCTGGCGACCGGAATCGTGTACACATACGAACATACATCCCCCGCACAGCACGTTTAGGCACCCCCCAATACGGGGGATTGATCTAGTGGGCTGGGATCTTCACCAAAAGATCCGCACCGCCGAGACGGAGATTTGATATCGTGGGTTCATTAGTCGGTTGGCTCGAATTTTAGAGATATTTGACTCAGAGTGGTTTTCGATATGAGGGAATTTCAATACTTCGTACACTTCGTGTCGAAGTAATTTACCTAGCCATGATTACATTCTATCTTTTTCCTGCTACACATTTTGTTTATATCTTCCTTGTCGCACTCATTAGTTTCCTGTGTCCAAACGGATTCCGGACAATTTGTATATCCTCTTTTCCCACTTATGTATTGCAGTCTCCCATTATTACTTTCAGATTATATTTTGGAATTTTCGCATATTCCTTATCTAGTTGTACATAAAATATGTTCTTTTCATCATCTTCGGCTTCTTCTGCAAGGGCATGCTCATATTTCTTCTTTCACCTTTTATTGTTAGCTAGCATATCCTGTCAGATATAGGGCAGAATGCCATTACTCTTTGTTTAACTGTTTCTGTAACAGGAAAGCAGTCCCTAGCAGCCTATTTTTCCCCACTTTTGAAAAAGGTCATATGCCCAACAATTTCCGTCCCCAGTTGTAGTTTCCTGTCTTGCAAGTATATGCAGCCTATATTTTTCTATTTCATTTCTCTTATTAATTCCTTAAGTTTACTCGCCTCAATGGTTCTTCTTATGTTACAAGTCCTTAAATCTAGCTTTTCCATATTTTGCCCGTTTTCTTAGCCTTAATCATTCCTGTGGTCTTTTTGCAATTTCCTCCGTTTATAAATTTTTGAGTTTTGTTGTATTCTTGTTTTCTCATATTTATCTTTGTTATTGTCCCAGTCCCATACTTTTCTATTAACTAGCATTTTCTGAAATCCAACTTTTACATCTTTTCCTGTCTTTTTGTCTTCTTTTAGCGTGTCTTCATATTTTCCCTTGTATCTTGCTTTCCATGTTACCCATATTCTCGTTTTTGTATACCTTTATTTCTCTTATCTTTTTCAGTTTTGCTTTATTCTTTATTATTACTTCTTTATCCGTAGAGTCATTCAATTCAGCTAAGCACACTCCCAAACACATTACATATAATAGTCCTGGGAAATTAGACAAAATAAAAGCAAAACTTCGGAAAAATTCCCGGAAAGCTGGATTTTGGTATGAGCCTTGATATTGTGGTTCTAAACAAAATGTCAAAAGTCCGCATCGATCCGAGTGCCGCTTAAAATTTTAAGGGTGGGCAAAGGTCACCAAAAACGGTATTTCGTGAATATCTCGTTAACGGTCACTTTTACAGAAAAAATATTAATTATAAAATTTGTAGCTTATAAAATTTTTAACAATAAAGATATCATGACTTTTATTCGTAAAAGTAACCGTTTTGGAGATAATTCGATTTACAGAGTTGAAACGTGCACTCTTTTCCACACTACCTTCGAGGTAGAGTACAAGGTGCGTTTTTTTTCATGTGGTGTCCCCAGTAGGCATACTCCACGTTTATTTTTGTTTGAAAAATGTTTATTTAAAAAAAAATTATTATGAACTTGTTCATTAATCAGTTTTGGATGCAAAACAGGAGTTATTAATATTCATCTTCAGATTCTATTTCAATCGGTATGCTTTCCTCTTCATCATCTTCTTCTTCTTCTGCTGTCTTCTCTATTTCCATAGATTCAGTCAGGAAACGTGATGGATCTACATCTTCAGTGGAGTCGCAAGTATCGACGTCATTTATATCGGGTGTTACATTTAAGCAAGACTGGTCAGATAAAGTATTTTTTTCGGATTTTGTTCACAACGTTGATTATAGTGTAGTCATAGTGACGCTCTCCAAAGCACCCTACATTTATCAGTCTACCCAATCCTCTACCTTAAAATAATTCCAGGTTTCTCAAAATTTCTTAAATAATTTGTTATAAACGTTTGAAGAAAAAATACTATATGTTATTCGGAACAAAAGTATCTTTATGTGGCTCGGCTGTAATTATCTGCCTCGCCAGCTCGGCAGATAAACAGTCCAGCCACGCCAAATAAAGTATAATTTTTGCTCCTAATAACACAATAGTTATTTATGTATTAAGGGCGTAATCAATAGATTATAGCACGAGGGAATGTTTAAAGCTCGACGCGAAGCGGAGAGCTTTAAATTTCCCGAGAGCTATAATCGTGATTAGGCACGTGGTACATACAACGTTTTATTTCATTTTAGTCCTTAAAAAGGGCAAAATTCAAGGATTCAGTATTTTGGCTACAGACTACTGCGTCGTCGTTGTGCTGGCGCTGTACATTTTTGGTGTGCTATGGTTTCTATGCAGATTGTTGGTGTTGCTATACTACATTGTTGGTGCTTGTTATAGTGCTGTTAGAAGATTCGACCTCGTTAAGCCGTTTTTGCTGTCAGTTCAACTTTATGTTGTCATTAACGAAATTAGTTAAAAATATTCTGCCCGAATTTTTCCTGGATTCGGCCCTGTACTAGCTACATTTTAAATATAATTTGGCCCAAACAATGATGCGTTCACGGTCCGTAGAATTCGTCCCGTAAGCGTTCTCTTTTTAAATTCAAAACAAACATAGATATTGTAATTCCTTTCTTGATAAATATTCCCCTTTCATATATCAATTGCGTTATGTTTCGCGACTGCCCGGCGTCGTAATCACCACTTCTTTAAATTCGTATGCATCAAATCTATTCTGAACAACCCTTCCTTGTTCCACGCACAAAGAAATTAGGCTCTGGGATTACATTTGTTTTGGCAATAGCGCATTATGCTACCCTTGGACATTTCCTGTTATTGACTTCAACGCCCGAAGTTCGTAAAAGCTGACCTTGTAACTTAATATTTTTGGGATCCGCTGTATAAGCCAGAAATTCCTTCTAGAACGCTTCTTGATGACCAAGCTTTGTGTGAAGGAAATAAGAATTGATAACTCCTTAAGGAATGATGCATTTAAAATTAGTGGTTTTGAGTCCGAATTTTCTTCCATTGTATCCGTCGCGCGTAGCCCGTTTTGAAATTAATGAATTAGTAGCAAGCTTCCGACCAAGAACGTTTTAGAAGAACGCGACCCCCGGGCCTCGGCCGGGGGGGGCTTCGCTATTTTTGTGAGCTTTTGTTAACGCATTAATGAACTTTTGTCTGCGCTATTTTTGTGAGTGCCCTGTAGCAAGTTTCGGTGCCTTTCTAGTAAATCGGCGTGTTGATTTCTTCTGAACTTAAGTGAGTCAAGCTCAAACCTTCGAAGCATTTATTGTGGGTGTTTTGGAATTGCGTGTGCGGGCAGATGTAGTGAAGTAACTCGGCGTTGATACGAATGGCCGATTCGTCTCCTATAGTGTACTTTCCGGGGAAAGATATTTGCATTATTTGCACATTCGACTAGAGACGACATCTTTAAGCCGTAACTAACTTTTCTCTGTTAAGTGGGGAAAACCATTGCTGTTTGCAAATCTATGTGTCAACGCCGTGCCTCTTGTAATTATTGGGAGCCCGCCCGCGCAATAGTGTAGTATTTGCTGTCATTCCTCCCACAACCGTTGAGGGATTTTTTTTTTCGCAACACCTCGTTACGCTGCACCCGAGCTTCTTCGAAGGCCGTCATCTTTTGTTCCTGATTACTGGGGATTCCCTAAACTCTCGTCCCAACAACTCCGTCTGCACTGCAGCCCTCCTTCTGCCAAGTGACTTCACCAGGACCTCGTTCACCGCTCCCGCCAAAGAAACACGCTTTGGGGCTAAGGTAAAATTGTTTACAGTAAATATGTGTTTTCGCTTTGTTTAATTATGTGCCGTGTGAAGTGATATCGACCATCTGTCGTGCGCTATTGAAGTTTATATTGGACATTACTTACGCCCGTTTACTTGAATTATTCAAATTAATTATTAGACGCAGGGGCGTCACTCCTGTGATTTTGTTCTGTTTATTTGTTATTGATACTTAGATTAAGTTAACTTTTGCTAGGGGACCCCGAAATTCCAGTTAGGGTGTACCCTTTGTATTAAATTTAAACTCACCGCTGGGTGGGATATTAAACATAAACCTTTGCTACTTTCAGTCTAGTTATTTGTTGTTGCTGAACCCTTTAGTCATTAGTTAATTACGGCAAAAGCCTGTTGTAATTAAGTGTGAACCCAAAGCCTGCTCTTCAAGTAAGAACGCCCCTAGATTTGGGCTTGTTAGTGTTTTCTTTTATTGCTCTAGAGGGTGTGGCTACAAGGTAAGTCATTTGTCGCAAGGCCACACCGTGTATACACCAACAGGCCCGAAGGAACTTGGTGGAGGGGACGCTGTAGCGGAGTGCAGTTACGTGGAGGACTTCCCCATAGGCTACGTGTGTGTTCTTGTTTCTAACACGTTTGCCATTCCTTATCTAGAAACAAGTGGCGCTCTAGGCATCTATTTTAAGCAATCTTTAGGGTAAGTGCCGCCGGTTTTTCTTTGAGCTTTCGAACCACGCCTTCCCGACTGAGTTTTTAGTGCGAGTAATCGGAGCAACAACATCTGCTCCAACACATTAAGATCTGTGTTTTTGGTAAAGCCGGCGATCCCTGTAGGTTGTACCCGATTTTGGACCTTTATTATGATCAATGTCGATCTGAGCATTTAATACCGTAACAGTGCTTAGCAACTTTATAGGCCCTAGGGCTATAAAAGCCATTTTACGCCCTCTATCGAGGGCCAATAAACAAGATTATGGTTCCAAAATGAAATAATATACTATTATGCTCCTACACGAATAGTAAGCAGATGTTCCTTGAGGTTTTATGACAACGGAGGGGAACTTTTCGGAGCACATTCCTTCTCTATCTAGACTACAGTATACTATAAATGTGTTTCTTTCTATTTTTATGGGCTCTGAAACAAGGAAATTGTGGAATATTTCAAGTCGCAACTCCAATGAGATATACATGCCATTGAAGAGTGCAGCTATTCGTTACAACTCTGTAAATCGAATTATCTCCAAATCGGTTACTTTTACGAATAAAAGTCATGATATCTTTATTGTTAGAAATTTCATAAGCTACAAATTTTATAATTAATATTTTTTCTGTAAAAGTGACCGTTAACGAGATATTCACGAAATACCGTTTTCGGTGACCTTTGCCCTCCCTTAAAATTTTTAGCGGCACTCGGATCGATGAGGACTTTTGACATTTTGTTTAGAACCACAATATCAAGGCTCATACCAAAATCCAGCTTTCCGGGAATTTTTCCGAAAAGCAATGTCTAATTTCTCTGGACTATAAGTACATTAAAGCTCTGATGCTGACGTGGAATCAGGACAGGATAACCTGGACGCCAAATCAGAGCTAAGCTACAAACAGCATGTTAATCATAAAGTGAACTTTTATCGCAAAAGAAGGCAAGGTCTCTAACGGAGCGACTTGCATTCTAATGATCGTTATCCAGAGACAGCTTGCATGTATGCAATTTTATTCTTAAACTACAAAGCAGTTCCAAATACATTACTGACAGGCTCTTGTGTAATCCCAAATGCCATAATAGCTCAGCTCCAATCAATAAATGGTGATGTTATTAAATAAATTCTTTGCGTGTAAGGTTGTTTGACTACAGGTCATTTGTTTTTTCCAAAATTTCTACTGTTGTATTGATTGTCATGCTCTCAAAAAAGTCAACGGGAGCTATTAAGATAACTCAAGGATTGCATTTTGTACATATTCTTTTTCTTCTTCATCTTATTTGTTAAGTTTAGAGAAGGTTTTTACTTTCTATTATGACTTCGACACGAAGTGTACGAAGCATTGAAATTCCCTCATATCGAAAACCACTTTGAGTAAAATATCCCTAAAATTTCGTGTCAACCGACTAATGAACCCAGTATACCAAATCTCCATCTCAGCTGTGCGGATCTTTTGGTGAAGACCCAGCCCACTAGATCACTCCCTTCTTTACCTTGTTATACTCTCCTTAAATTTACAGCCACATTTCTCTTATTTGAGTGCGTCGAAAGCTTTCTCCGGGTTTGGAGAAAGTAGATGAATTGTTTTTTGTGTATTGCCATCTTTCTCTGTAAGTTGTCAGTTCTGTCAAAATAAGTAACATGTCTTATATCCCTCTATTAATTCTAAAACCAGTTTGAGTACCTTTAAAGTGGGTTGGTTACGGTGTTTGTTAGAAATTACACACACGAATAACTCCATCACTTTTAATATTCTTTATTTACGCAACGGATTACAGACATAAATTAACTGGTTACGGATTTGCTACTATACTATTACCAGTGTGGATCGAATAGATCTTTTTAATCAGCATACATGTGAACGTTTGTGGATCTGACACTTAGCTCCTGAAACATCCCAAAATGAATGCTTCAGTATGTATGAGATTAATATTAAACATGTGGGAATCTGACCCGACATGTGCCAGACGACCAGAGTGGTTGTTGGGCTAAGACCTAGTACGCAATGATCCTCTTCAACCCCATCGCTCTGGTTTATATACCCATGTTACACAATTTACACAATATACAAAAAGGATTTTCTATTCTAGTGACAACAATGGTATTGTATTTACAAAACGGAGGATGCGTTCACTTTCACTTGGGACGCAACGGTTGGGTTTTATGAGTTTATGACACACTTGAAATTCACTAGATTTTTACAGCTGCAGTTTTGTATTGTGATTTTACTTTCGCTTCTGATTTAGGAAAGTGTATTTTAAGAAACCCTTTTAGTTCGAGGGACGTCGAATAATTTCTCTCCATTGAATTCCGCGCACAAATCACCTTTTTAACTGCGTGCATCCGTTTGCTAGAAAGTTTTCTAATGGTACTTAAGCTAACTGCTTGCATTTCACAAATATTCATTTCGGACAGGCACTGTTTATTTTATAGTCGAGCTTCCTTTCTTTGGAATTCTTACCCTAACTGTTGACAACGAGTTATTGCGATTTATGGCTCCACTACATGACCCCCTTACCAGTGGTTAAGCCACGAGATTATGCTGCCCGGAAGTAATCCGGGAAATGTACTCGCCGTCCACTTCTGGTGGTTGTTGTCTGATTGTTTTTATCGGCGTCTTTGTGCGCCGCGGTGCTGGTTGCAGCTTGTTCCTGATTGGGCTCAGCTGCAAGATAGGCGGGTTTTAGCCTGTCGATTGATATCGTCGCCGGCTTGCCACGGATTTCGACGCTGAAAGTCTTTTCTGCTTTAGAGATCACCGGGAATGGGCCATTGTAAGCAGCTTGCAGCGGCTTGCGCGTGGCATCGTTTCTCACGAACACATGTGTGGAAGTCGCGAGATCTTTGAAGACAAATGCTTTGCGCTGGCCATGATGCTGAGCTGCAGTCGGGCGTACCTTGTCAAAATGCTCTCTGAGCTGGTTTACGAAATCGGCTGCATGTACGTCTTTCGTAGCAGTAAAAAATTCCCCTGGTAGTCGAATGTTCTCGCCGTAGACCATCTCGGCTGAGGTAGCGTTGAGGTCTTCCTTAATGGCTGTGCGAATGTCCAGGAGAACTGCTGGCAGGCGTTCTGTCCACCTGGTGTCTGTGTGGCACTCGATTGCGGCTTTTAGCTGGCGGTGAAATCGTTCTATCATGCCGTTAGCTGCCGGATGGTATGCTGTCGTGTGCATGTGTTGCGATCCCAAAAGGTTGGCTAATTCCTTGAACAGATTGGAGGTGAACTGCCGGCCGCGGTCCGTTGTGATCCGCAGTGGCACTCCAAATCTCGCTATCCAGCTACTGAAGAAGGCTCTGGCCACCGTTTCAGCCGTGATGTCAGGGATTGGTATGGCCTCAGGCCATCGGGAGTAGCGATCGATGCATGTCAGGCAGTACGTATTGCCTAGCGATGAAGGAAGTGGCCCAACAAGGTCGAGATGCACGTGCTCAAACCTGGAGGAGGGCGTGGTGAAGTTTCCCACTGGTGCTGCTACGTGCCTGGTGATCTTCGAGCGCTGACATGGGATGCACGTCTTGCTCCAAAGGCTGCAGTCCTTGCGTATGGAAGGCCATACAAACCTGGAGGAGACGAGCTGCGTCGTGGCTCGAATTCCGGGGTGAGAGAGGTTGTGGAGGGCGTCGAACACCGGGCGTCGGAACTGCTTCGTGACAAAAGGGCGTAGTGTCCCCGTAGTCGAATCGCAGTAGACATCCGCATTCTGATCCGGGAAGTAGACCTTCTTCAAGTCTAGCACGGCCTCAGGGTGTAGGAATGTCTTCAGCTCGGCATCCGATTCTTGCGCTTTTTCCAGCGCTTTGTAGTTAATTGGGCTGCCTGGAAAAGCTGCTGAACAACCTGCAACAGACACACGTGATAATGTATCCGCGGGAATGTTGTCGCTTCCAGCGACATGACGAATATCCGTCGTGAACTGTCCAATAAAGTCCAGGTGACGGAATTGTCTGGGCGAGGCGCGTTCTGGCTTTTGTTGAAACGCGTATATTAATGGCTTGTGGTCGGTGTAGAGCGTGAACTTTCGGCCTTATACAAAGTAGCGGAAGCGCTTCACAGCCGAATAAGCTGCCAGTAGCTCTCGATCGTAGGCGCTGTATTTCTTCTGGGCAGCGTTTAGCTTTTTGGAGAAAAACGCTAAGGGCTGCCATGCTCCGTCCACATGCTGTTGTAGCACAGCTCCCATGGGGACATCAGATGCATCAACCATGACTGATGTTGGAACTGCAGGTGCTGGATGCGCCAGGAGGGTAGCGTTTGCTAGTATTGTTTTGGAGCGTGAGAAAGCTTCTTCCGACTCTGGGTTCCATTGGATTTTCGTTTTTGGCTTTACTTTGGGTCCTTGCAGGTGTTTATTCATCGGAGCCAAGATTTCTGCTGCGTTAGGAAGGAACCTTCTGTAGAAGTTCAGCATTCCTAAGAAACGGCGCAGCTCTTTAATTGTCTTGGGCTTGGGCACTTGCTTAATAGCCTCGATGCGGTCTTCTGGGGGTTTAATTCCTTCTTGTGAAATGGAGTACCCAAGGAAGTTGACGCTGGGCTTGCCAAGGTTGCATTTTGCCGAGTTGATCAGTACTCCATACTCGCTGAGCCTGCTGAAGAGTTGGCTGAGGTGCTCCAGGTGCTGTTCCTCTGATGTGGGAGCTACCAGTAGGTCGTCAATGAATGCGTAGCAAAAGTCGAGTCCTCTGGTAACCTCATCTATAAAACGCTGGAACGTCTGGGCAGCATTCTTTAAACCAAAACTCATAAATGGAAATTCGTACATTCCGAATAGAGTTGTAATCGCTGTCTTGCAGATATCGTCGCTGTGGACTGGGATTTGGTTGAAGGCTCTTACCAGATCGATTGTTGAGAAGATCTTGCAACCAAAAAGATTGTGTGCGAAATCCTCGATGTGTGGCACAGGATAGCAGTCCGCCAGAGTTCTCGCGTTTAGTGCTCTATAATCTCCGCAAGGACGCCATCCATTGTCTTTCTTGGGCGCTAGATGAAGGGCTGCAGACCAATTACTTTTGGATGGGCGAGCTATTCCTTGATCGAGCATAAACTGGAACTCTTTCTTAGCTGCATGTAACCTATCCGGTGGGAGTCTTCTAGGCCTGCACGTGACAGGAGGTCCAGCTGACGTAATTATTCGATGTGTAGTGGCATGTTTTATTTTCTTAGGCAGAACTGACGGACGCGCGATGTCCGGGAACTTCGCTAGAAGCTTATGGAAAGCCGAGTCGCCGGAAATTGTTTTTATTTGTGGCGATACACACTCCCGCACTACACCGATTGCTTTCAGCTGGGTTACATTGTCTATTAGGCGCTTGTTTCTAATATCAACAAGTAAACCGAAGTGGCTGAGAAAGTCTGCGCCAATTATCGGCTTGTCGATGTCTGCGACGACAAATTTCCACGAAAATGTTCGCCTCAGCTTAAAATCTAAGTTTAACACTATATGTCCATATGTACTAATTACCGAGTTGTTTACCGCGCTAAGTTCGTACTCGGTACGCGCACGCGGTCCTTTTATAAATGTTCTCGGCAATACACACAAATCCGCCCCTGTGTCAATCAGGAAAAGCCATTTAGTTGACACGTCCGTTAGAAAAAGGCGGCGATTGTTAGACAAGGAGTCATGTGCCGCGTTTACGAACTCCCCTGATCGTTTTTTTGGTAGTGGCACGGTTGAGTACATTTCGTTGCATTGTCTTTAAATCGGCGGTGGTACCAACAGATTCGCGACGAAGATTGCGACCTGGAACGGTACCGTTGTGTGCTATTGCTTCGCGGCTGTTTTTCCCGGCTCATCCGTGCAACTTGCTGGGATAAGTCAGCAACTTGCTTGCACAGCTGATTGATTTTCTCGTCGTCGCCGCGAGAAACAGTGGTTGCCACCTGGAACGTCCTGGGGGTGATTTCAGCAATTTTGTCTGCCAAGGTGGACACAGCTTGGAGATTGCTGCTTGCTTGCGTCGTCAGGATAGCCTGCATGCTATCTGGAAGTCGCCCGATCCATAATGTACGTATGAAGTTCTCTGGTACCTCGCCGTCTGCTAAATTCGTGAGATGCCTCAAAAATTGCGACGGTGTGCGATCGCCTATTTCCTCGTGCTCTAGAAGTTGTTTTATCTTCTGCTCGCGAGAAGTGGATAGGCGCTTAATTAGAGCCTGTTTGAGCGTCTCGTACATATCTTGACGTGGCGGGTTGGTGAGGATGTCTTCGACTTCTTGGGCATATTTATTGTCTAGATTAGCACTTACGTAATAATATTTGGTGGTATCTCGCGTAATGTTGTTGAGGGCAAACTGTCCTTCTAGCTGTACGAACCACAGTGCAGGTTTTGTTGGCCAAAATGGAGGTACTCTGATGTTAGTTCTGTCGATTGAACTGGTTGTTGATTCGCTGTTGGTAGTGACAGATATGTTGCCTTCTGTTTCCATCGTGAAATGTCGTAGCGGACTTCACTTAATTTTAATTCACTGTTTACTGATTACCCGGTCGCGAACGCGAGTTTTTAATCGTCTAATTTATGCTGTTTCCGCGTAGTTCGTAGTCGAGAATCACCAATTTAAAATGAATTCGAGGTACATAACACTGAGGACTGATTTGTTTATTTTACGATGTTCTTAGTCCGGGGTCACCAATAAGGTGGGTTTACCCGGCGAAAACACTGCTGATATTCGTTATCAGGGGTCACCAATAAAGTGGGTTGGTTACGGTGTTTGTTAGAAATTACACACACGAATAACTCCACCACTTTTAATATTCTTTATTTACGCAACGGATTACAGACATAAATTAACTGGTTACGGATTTGCTACTATACTATTACCAGTGTGGATCGAATAGGTCTTTTTAATCAGCATACATGTGAACGTTTGTGGATCTGACACTTAGCTCCTGAAACATCCCAAAATGAATGCTTCAGTATGTATGAGATTAATATTAAACATGTGGGAATCTGACCCGACATGTGCCAGACGACCAGAGTGGTTGTTGGGCTAAGACCTAGTACGCAATGATCCTCTTCAACCCCATCGCTCTGGTTTATATACCCATGTTACACAATTTACACAATATACAAAAAGGATTTTCTATTCTAGTGACAACAATGGTATTGTATTCACAAAACGGAGGATGCGTTCACTTTCACTTGGGACGCAACGGTTGGGTTTTATGAGTTTATGACACACTTGAAATTCACTAGATTTTTACAGCTGCAGTTTTGTATTGTGATTTCACTTTCGCTTCTGATTTAGGAAAGTGTATTTTAAGAAACCCTTTTAGTTCGAGGGACGTCGAATAATTTCTCTCCATTGAATTTCGCGCACAAATCACCTTTTTAACTGCGTGCATCCGTTTGCTAGAAAGTTTTCTAATGGTACTTAAGCTAACTGCTTGCATTTCACAAATATTCATTTCGGACAGGCACTGTTTATTTTATAGTCGAGCTTCCTTTCTTTGGAATTCTTACCCTAACTGTTGACAACGAGTTATTGCGATTTATGGCTCCACTACACCTTGTTTATTCTATGTCGTTTGTTTCTGTTTCTTCCAATATTCTAGCAAATATATTTTCCACTACAATTCCTACTGTTACATACTGTGTTAGCTATCTCTGTTTTCATATTTATATTGAGATAATGATATTCCCATTTGTCAGTTTTCCAATATTTTCGTCCTACATTTTATCTGGTTAGAAAATGGTAGAAGTTCTTGCTGTCCCTCTCTCTTTTGCTTTTCTTAGTTCATATTTTGCTATTAATGCTGCTTTGTTTTTATATATATATTTGTTTATTGGTTTATTCATTTCATTAGTTTTTTTTTAATTTTCTATTTCTAATAAAGTTTTCAAGTGTGTAGCAATATATGGGGTTGATACAAGGATTGTATTAATTTAATTTGATTAAGCTGTGTAGGGTAGGTGACAGTTTGGTTCTTATCTTTTATGCTCTGTTGTTATAGAAATTTTTTTGTACTATCTAGGTACTCTCCCCTCGTATTGCTATAATCTTAGTGCGTTTGTTCTTTCTCAGTTCAATGTTGGAGATTTATTTTCATGGTACGAATTATATAGATTTTCATGTAGATTGATTAGCTTCTTATGTCACCCTTTATGACATATTTTTAATTTTTAATAGGCTTGTTTTGAGCAGTGCTTTGATTTTGAGATTGAGGCGGATGTTTGCCGGGTTGCTACCTTTTTTGAGAGGATTACGCCGGACTTGTCACCGACTGACCTTTTGCATCCAGCAGCAATATCCATGTGCTTGTTCTTTCTGGTATCTTTCCCTTCACCTAAATTCAGAATCGCGCTCACCTCCGAATTGCAAAAGCAAGTGCTTTCTCCATGTCTCAATATTGTCATTTTCCCTAGGTAAAGTTCTGTAATTTTTACTTTATGTTGTTTTTATGCTGTCGTATTTTCTGGGTCCTATAAATTAACTTTTGCTACTTATTATTTTTTCCATTTTATTACAAGTTTTTATCGTACCTTTTTGTTTTAATTTGCCCTGATATTAGGAAGTTTTCTTTTCTCCTTATATTCCTCGTAGTCTTCTAGCTTATTTGTCACATTATTCTCTTTTTTAGTTATTTCTATTCAACTGATGAACATATGCCTTGCCTTTTTCCTTTCAGTCAGCAGGATAGATGCATTTTCCTGTGAATGGTATTAGAATATCACCTTTAAGTGCATATTAGACTAAATTCGAAAGTAATGCATTTAGTGAAAACGTTTGAGGTATGACGACCACATTGGAGAGTAACTACTGATATTGATCAAACTTGACCTCACTAGTTCTGCTGTATATGATACTGATTTTTCCAGATGATTAAATTCTACGACGTGGAAATGTAATCTTGTCAGTCTGTGTAAGTTTGAAATATTATGGCCTTCTGGAGTACCCAGTCGACAGTAAACCAAAGGAGTAATACATATAGAACTCCTTATAAAGTTGGGAAAGATTTCGAACTCCTCGGACAGTATTTTGCTATGCGTCTAACCAAAGGGAAAATTCCGGGAAAGCACTAACGTGTAGGAAATGAGCTAAACCCCGTTTAAATCTGCTTGTTCGAGCCAGGAACCGAACAAGGCGAAAACTAGTGAAGCGTGAAATAGGACTAAGTAGAAATAATACCAACATTACACGGCACCATAAAGTACGTGCAGTAAAGGCTCCCTGTTACTGCTCTTTTACAGCACTCGGGGCGACCAGCGAGTTGAAAATTTATTGGCCTTTCCACCGCCTCCCTTTGCTCCGCACTATTTTATCTGACAGTCGATAGCAGCCTGGCAATTCATTCAATCAGATCCTTCACATTGGGCCGACGTTAAATTTGAATTTAATTACTCCTATCTTTGGAAGACCATTGTTTATTTATACAATGAACGACGGCAATGCAGTGTACTGGAGCCTACGATTTCAAAGAAAAAGCCTGAAAGCCGTACTGAACTTCGCCCTTTCAGACTGCAATTGCGACGCTCCCAAAGGTCATAAGACTGCGAAAATACACAAATTAAAATATTTTATTAGATAACTCCCGGGTAAGCATTGCCTGGATAACTACTTGCAAATATTCATGTAGTTTTATAATTTAATTTTAAGTCGAATGCAAATGTTGTCGTAAAATTAGTTCCACAACCGAAGGAACTAGCAGAGCCAATAATTGTTTGCGAAACGTACAAAGTGTTTAATTTAACTTCAATTAGCGTGTTATTACGAGTCTAACCCGACGGGAAAATGAACTCGTGTGCAAGATTTGCTCTAATACTTGAACAACCTACATTTTCAGCGCGAGATCCCACAGAACTCATAAGCGTCGATATTGCAGCCTACACTCTAAGCCCTTGGAATATCAGCAAATCTGGGAAGGGCATCCAGGCTTACCTTTTCTGATAATACAGTCCCTTAAAAATTACATTTTCTAAATAAAGCTCCTGTTAAATGAAATTGATTTTCAAAAAAGGAGGTTGAAAAGTCAGATTCTATAATATTAATGCACGATTGTGAGTATCAAGCCTAGTTAACGCATCGCAACTTTTTATATTGCGGTTAGTTATTTTTGAAAGTTTGCATGTAAGGAAATACTACTGGAAATATGTACTCCAGTTATTGTTACCGACCACCGGTATTTAATGTGACAAAAATTAAAGCACTAATTAAAGAAAGCAATTCCTTAAATTTTAATTAAAATCAACAAATTTTAAATGGCTTACATTATTTTCAGCGAGCTCTGGCTAAGAACATAAAATGTACTTATTAAAGCTACGCCATTGCACAGAACAGGCTCGCGCCTAAATATTAAATTTGCGTCAAGTAAATCTTAAATGTTCATGTTGGAATAAATTTAATATATTTTTGTCTTGTTGGATGAAATAACTTTGTGTCTTCAATTTATCTACTAGCATTGTATGCAACTTCTTCACTGGCTAGGCATTTTTATTACATGTAGAAGAGGCAATTACAAGCAAATCTACATTTCAGATAGTAATGATTAGAATACGATTTATTATATAACCACCGGAAGTACCTCAACTCGCAACTACTCGAAATGAACAATTTTATAATAATAATTGATTCTGCTTTAACAGGCTAGATATCCAAACCAAATTAGGCATCCTTATTTAATATTCTCGTAAAACGTTTTTCTTGTTATTTAGTCGGTAATGTGTAGTCAAGCTGAGTAGACATGTGATAGTGCAGCATGCAGACGCTTATTTGTGCAGCAGTTTGGGCATAACTAAGGTTGAGCTTGTGAATTCCACTATGAAATTACTGTGAATGCCATTAAAATAGATGGCGATCATAAACTGCGTTGTATTTATAAATTATGGCAAAAGTCAACCTGCTTCCGACGATGAGCAATTAGATAAAGATAAGATCGTTCAATGTATCGTCCAGAATGTTCTGGCGTCTGAAGAGTTAATGATTAATTGAATGGAAAACTTTAAATATAAGGTCGTTGATTAACTGAGAACGATGGTCGTATTTCTTTATTAGAAGGAACTAGTGCTGCTCAAGTTACAACTATCCGATTTTAAAATATATTCCCTTGAACAATATGTCAGACATAATAACCTGCTGATTTCAGGGATCAATGAAGCTTTCAATGAAACATATGACGTTTCTATTAAGTTTTTCGCTTCCAATCTTGGCATCTAGATTCTTAAGGTCTCTACCGATTGAAGTCATAGTTTGAGGAGTGGGAATTGAAGTTTTCTCAAGTCAAACATTATAAAGTTCTTTAATTATAACAACAAATTTTCAAATCAAAACCTAAAAAATCTGTAAAATGCTTTAGCCTGAACTTCCCTCGTCGACATTGTGACACTAAATTATTTTAATTTAATTTAAATTAAGTTAGGAGTAAAAATAAATTCACGATTCTAATAAGTTAAATAAATTTTCAAATAAAAAAAACATTACCGGTGGTCGAATTCGAAGGGCCGGCGGACGCCGTATGCAGTCTTAACGTTTTGAGAGATATTGCAAGGGAACCGGATATTTCTATCTGAGCTACGGAGCACTGACCCTTTGAATTCCTGCGTTGCAGCTGTATTCAGTAACGCACTAATTTGTTGCTCCTTTTAGTATCGTACAACATTTTTGGTAAGAATAAATCCTGCGGTATGTATTGCTAAGTTAAATAAAAAATAAACAAAATTAAATTTTTTAAGGTTCTCACCCTGTATATATTTGTCTGAAATTTTCTCAGTTTCATGCCAGGTAGATATATAATGTGTATGCAAAATATTGTCTTCCTCCGACAAATAGTTTTTGAGTTATACCACCAACAGGCAGACAGACAGACAGACAGACAGACAGACACACGGAATTGAGAAAACCTTTTTTCCGTCATCTAGGGACCCTAAACCGTGAAGATATGGAGAAAGCTCGAAAGGTGATTTTTTCACGATTGCAATACTTTCCTCGTCTTTTAGACGAGAGTAGTAATTAAAAGGAACTTAGGTTTACATAAAAGAAGACCTAACGAAAGTAAGACAGTGCATTATGCGTTCTGAACAACAAATATATAGTTTCACCAGTGTCTGGTCGTTGTATGGTAAATATTTTATCAAGCACACTGGCAGTATTTAATATCCCACGCGCTGCTGCGTTATTCTTTAACATACTGCTTTTTGTAATTAAGTTACCGGGATCTTTAATTTAAATTTATATTGAAATTGCACATTAAATTTATTGCCTTATTCTATTTCCTATTTCTATTTTATCAAATATAAAATTGTTGATCATGAATAATATAGTTTCTAATTTTCATTATGATCATCTGAATACAAAAACCTTGATGGCAAGTTTTTCTGTTATCGGCGATCATGTACTTGCTACAAATTATGACTTACTGGCTGTACGCAGAGCTTGGTTGACGTCTAATATACCTTCAGATTTGGAGGCAATACATTTTGCGTCGTGATCGTACAATGAGGAGACGGATGTCATCTACGTCAAATCATCGTTCAAGAATGAGGTTATACACACTGTTATCATTTTCAAACAGTTCTTGGATAGTGTGACTACGGGCAGGCAAAAACTGGTATTTGGTGTAGTCTATAAACTCCTGAAAACTAGTCACTTGTCATTTTTAAACGGTCTTGATAGTACATTATTCGCATTAATACCGATACATAATATTTTTTTGTATAGGTGATTTCAATATCGATTTATTTCGCTTTGAGCAAAACGTAATATCCGACTTACTATTATTCATAGGTCGGATTGGCTTCAAACAAATTATTAAAGAGGCAACGCGTGTTACGAAAACAACAGCAAGACACATCTTTAATAAAATTAAGATTATTACTTCTTATTCTGAGCTTGTATCAAACGCTGGTGTCATTAATTTGCATCCTGTGTTCGACCATGATCTAACATTTTGTCAGATTGACAGCGTTTTAAAACTACCGTCCGTATTCGAACTTAATGAGGTTTTAAACAATTGAGTTAGTTAATTAATTTTTTTATTTGTAATAATGTTAGGAGGCAGGGCCCTGCAAAGATAAACAAATAGGGTAATACAGTGTACATGATACAGCATATTATGCATACAATAATAATACTAAATTATGACCTAAAAAATTTATTAATTCGAAAATCGTACGACACTCATTAATGACCAATAGAAAAATTAGTTCAGGAGTCGTAACCAAGACAACTAAAAAATTTCTTGGAAATTTTTTGTAGGTAGACATTACTTCTTTTTAGGGTTTGTGTCGTTACGATTTTCTTACCGAATCTGCATTCGAGCATTAATTCATATCCGGAAATTATTTTTCGTGCATATCAACAACGTCCTAATTTGCCCTCGCGTCCCGCTCGGGCAAATTAATACGACGTTGTTGGAACGCACTCAAAAAAAATTCCGGAAAGAACTAATGCTCTTATGAGATTATATGTGAAAATTTTTGATAGTGAACTCAGTACATATTGTTATTTAATTTAAATTAAATAAATCAAACATTTAATTCTTACACATAAAGTGAATTGTATGTAAAATATTGATTACTAGTTAAGGTGATCTATCATGTAAGTATATCAACTAATTGAGTTGGTAGCATTCTTAATAAAAAAAAAAATTTTTTTTCAGAAAGGAATCAAAACTCTTGTTAATAATAAATAAAAAATAAATACAACTTGGGCAGTAAAAGTGTTAATGTATCATTTTATTGAGTGAATACGTGCTTGCCAGAGGGGCCGCAACTAAATATCGGTCAAAAACGGAAAATAAATTTAGAAAGCATCATATTCGTGATACACAAAAGCAGAGTCTAATGCACAGTAGTCCCCAAAGGCAATTCCTAAGGCATCTCGAAAGATAGGACCTTGAGGATACCACGCACGCAAAAAGAGCTGATATCCCGTTTCTACGCCTGAGCCGTGAGTTTGCCGACGCAAAGAGGGTTCAAAGACTACAAGACTATCGGACTGTATTGAGCGTGAAGAGAGTGCCGCTTCAACAAGGATAGCCAATAAACCCCTTTCCAGCAATACAGGCATCTCCAGGACCAACCTGCAGCTCCCACCGAGAACCCATGCGAACGTGAAAGACTCTACAGAAATGTGTTCAATCTTGTTGGAAGAGCAATGCAAGTTAGTATTCATAAGAAGCTAAGAAAATCTATCGTTTATCTGTGAATTATTGCTAATATGCAGTAAAGTGTTTCACCGAAGTGAGACTAAAAATTGCGTCTACTTTAAAACCGATAAAGTGGACATTTGCATTACTGACGAACTATGACAAATTTAAATTTGAAAACTATATTAATGAATTATAATTTAAGCATTATCCTACCTTTTAGAGTTGATTGCATCTAAAATAAAATGAGCTAGTTAGAAAACGTAATATAATTATACAGTAAATAATTTACGGTCCCTAAAAGCATTGGTCATTGTAAAAGGAATTTGGCAGTAGTATTATAAAAGCTCAATCATAAATCATTACATACATTAATGTATTCGAAATGGGCTAATAATAAAAGCTAATATCACTCCGGTACAAAAGCTAACATGTGAGCAAATCAAAGCAAAAGCAAGCTTGGCTTTGAAAAATAGTATATTATACATCAAGGTAGCGAAGGGCAGTATTATAACCTGAGCGCATATTAGATACTGAACGCGCAGCGCGAAGTATCTAAAGCGCGAAAGTTATAAGACGATTCGTGGTATATATACTATTTTTTGCACTACCAAACGACTTAATACTTAAATTCCCAACAAATTTCGAAAATATCTTAATAGTTAACCTGACAATACAGCTCTTTAAAACGTCAAAATTAAAATAGTCATATTTGGTAACTTAGCAATTTATTAGTTACCACGGTGAAAATTGTTTATTTTACTTTCTCTCCCTTGGTAGAGAAAATCAACTTCACGACCTAAAGATAGGCCAATAACGGTGCGTTCTGAGACTAGTAGTGCAAAAAACATGTTATGTGCTTTATTGCTTCTGATATTTTTAATTTAAATATGACAGTTATTATAATAATAGAAGTGTCAAATTGTTTAAATTATCAAAATTTAAATTACTCATGTTCAATCAAGAACATAACGTATTTATAATCAAAATGATTGATGTAGCAGATGTAACATTGTTTAGGTGTTGGTTTTTATGTTAATTTTTAAATAAAACTTTGACATGGCAGTCGGTGACAATTATGTAATGGCTTAGGTTATGTATGTGTATTTCATTCTGAAACATCAACATAATGTGAATTAATAATCGACATGTGTTTAAATTTTCAAAGCAAGGCTTGATTTCATTTTCGTTTGCTCACTTGTTATATCCAGATTTATCATAAAAAAAGGGAAAAATAAAAAACAGCAGTTCAACTAATCTAATCTGGGCTAATCTAATAGGAGTACAAATGTGCTACTTAAAATTGTCTAACGCGTTTTTAAAGGCATTTCCTAAGCAGATACACACAACTATTTTATGAAGAGCGTTTTCTTCCATTGGTATTTAAACCCGACTTATACTCTTAATGACAGATAAAATATTTGACACAAGCGTTTGTTTGTTTCATTGACTTAATTTTAGTTTAAAAATTTACCTAGCCATGATTACATTCTATCTTTATCTTGCTACTAATTTTGTTTATGTCTTCCTTGTCGCACTCATTAATTCCGTATGTTCCAAACGGATTTCGGACAATCTGCATAGATTCCAAACAGACGCTGTAGATTCCAGAATATGTCTTACATCAATCTTATATATTTTAGTTAAAAGTTGGGGCAAAATGTTTTTAAAAGAAATTGATACCAGGTACGGCACGCTGTTTGCTTTTGAAATTATTTTAGTTGTATTAACTTCCCACTTGGGTGATAGAAATGTGGAAACCGATGTGCAATGGAAATGCCGATGAAAATACAAAAATCTCATGTACCTGCTCAAGATCCGAAGAAAACGAAAGTCGAATCTCCAACTTGGAATGAAATGCTATATTCTTTAAAAGATAAACTGGAAAAGTACCCCAACATGTATCCACATAACCATGAAGAAATAAAACATTTTTTTACAGGAAATTCATAAATTTAAAAATCCTCTAGATGTGACTAGCAAACTTAGCGATAATAATCTAGAAACCTTAATTGGAATGCTCAAAGATATACAAATTACCTGACTCACAGAACAATAAAATACAGACTCACACGTATAATTGCCGTCATAAACAAACAACTCAAAAACCCAGACCTCGATTATGACATGAGTTCAACCTCTGCCGAAGACTTTGATAGCGATTTAACTTATTACTAATTACAACTTACAATTTAACTACAACGTATTTTGCACTAGACTTCCGAAAATACAAATATTAATTCATAATGGATAACCAAATGTACTTTGCTTAAAAGAAACAAATCTAAAAGGCAATACCCCTATTTACCTAAAAATCTATGACATTTACAGTAGAAACCGTCAAACAACTCACGCAAGCAGTGGTGTAAGCATATTTACAAAACATAACCTTTCTGCTATAGAAACACCATTAACAACATCACTGTAAGCAATAGCTATTCAGCTACTTATTCCGCAAAAATACACTACAGCCAACACCTATATTCCGGTCAAGTCGGCGCGGATAGGTGGGCTCAAGCCAACTCGGCGCGAGCTAACTGGGCGCGAGACAAGTGGGCACAAAAGCTAAGCATACAGGGTCCGGCAACGATGCGGGGGTGGAAGGTATTTATAGAGCTATTTTTTTTATTATAGGCTCACAATATCTATACAATCTATCTTCGATAAGGATAATAGGTACATCTTATGACTAAATATTTTAGCGATAAAGTAACCTGATAACTATGAGAAGTAGAGAGCTTTCCAGTGAGGGCTCTTTAAGGGAATTATTTAAGTAATTAATACTTATACATTATAACAGTAAGTAATTGAACTTAAATAGAATTATTCTATGACAAGTAATAATTTCGAAATGTTATAGTGTTAGTCAAATCTAGTTGAAAGATCCGATGGTTTGAACCTATTTAAGCGTCTGGCATCACCTTCATCGTCTAGCAGTGTGGTTACCAGATCCTTAAGAATCACCTAAAGTTTAGCGCTGTGAGCAACACTATGTTTTTTAATTTCGTCGCGCACTAGTGGAACCTTTAAGTCTTTGTGAATTTCTACATTCGGCACGTACCACGGGCCATTAACTATTACCCGAAGCACCTTATTTCGAAATCTTTGGATGATTTCTAAGTTGGAATTGCTGGCTGTCCTCCATAATTCTATTCCGTAAGTCCAGATCGGTTTTATCATGTTTTGTATAAAAGCAGTTTGCTTTCTGGTGACATTCGTGATTGTCTACACAACATACAATAAATTGTTCTAAATTTCAGTCCTAGTTGTTTTCGCTTGCTGAATATGTGCTTCTTCCATGTCATTCTTTTATCCAAGTGAAGACCAAGATGTTTTACCTCGTCCGCTTGGGTATTTGCTGGCCATTGATCGTGACAGGACAGTTTCCTCGTCTCAAGGTAAATGTAACTGATTTTCCGGTGTTTACTTGAATTTTCCATTTCTTTAGCCAATTTGATTCGATGTCGTGTAGATGAGCTTTTAGATTTTGTGTGGCAGAGAGAGGGTTTGAATGTGATGCCAAAACAGCAATGTCGTCTGCGAAAGTGGCAGTGAGGTTGTTTCGGAAACTGGTAGAACCGCTGTGTAGATTTGATAAAGTGTTGGTCCCGACACGCTACCTTGTGGGACACCGGATGATATTGGGAGCAAATTTGAGAATGCATCATGATATTTTGTATAATACTGTCCGTCGGTGTGGAAAGATTTTAGTATGACGTAATATTGATGTGGTAGGAGTACTTTAATTTTGCAGCATAGCCCTTTGCGCCATACTTGGCATGCTTGCCGTATATCCAAAAAAACCCTGAGCAGTATTTTTTGGTGTCTAAGTCTTGCGTTATGTGTTTACTGATTCGGTGCACTTTGGTCGGTTGTTCTGTGCATTTTACGGAATCCAAACTGGTGGTTGAAGGTTAAGTTTGTATCGTCTATAATTGGTTACAATCGTTTCAGGAAGAGTTTCTCAAGAATTTTGGATAAAAGATGCAACAAGCTTATTGACCTATATGATTCCAATTGCGTTGGACTTTTCCCCGGTCTATGTAGCATTATTATCTGAGCCACTTTCCCCTGAATTGGGAAATGTTCCAATCTTATAGATGTAGGTGATAGCTTTTATGCATTTTTCGGAGACTTCTCTGAGGGCCTTTCCAGTAATAAGATCGAATCCAGGAGCCTTTTTGGGTTTAATTCTTTATGGATTATTGTTTTGACTGCTCCAGTTGTGATTTTTTTAAGTGGTAGGCTCATTTCATATGGTGCATCAAGTATTTGTTGGATCTCGTTTTCATCTTGTGGAGTGGCTTCAATATTATACGGATGAATACGTGTTGTAGGTGGTCTGTAAACGCAGCTGCTTTTTGTGTGTTGCTTCTTAGCCAGCTGCTGTCTGCGGCTTTTACAGGCGTTATTGTGGTCTGAGGACTTTTGCATTTTTTTGTCGCCTTCAATAGTAAATAGTCTGTGGCTTGTGGCGGGTCTAGATTACTTAAGTATTCTCGGATGGTTCATTCTTGAGTTTTATGGGCAGTTGCTTGAGCTCTTTTGTGATTTTATTTAGTCTCCGTTTGTCTTCGTGAGAGTGTGTTAGGTGCTACCTGGCTCTGACTTTTCTTTTCTTGGATATTAGTTGTTGGATGTTTATTGGAACTATTTCTTTAATATGTGTTTCCGTTTGGTCGGTTGTAGACTGCCATGCTGCTGTTTGGATTGTTGTGGTTAATGTTTCAACTGCTATTTCAATGTCAGCTACGCTTTTAAGTAGAAAGTCTAAGCTAATACGTTCGTCCAGTGTGCTACGGAATAGGTGGTAATTTTCCTATAGAGAGAGGGTTCTTTTGGTTTTTTTAGTTTTTGAGCATTAGAACGGGTGTATGATCTGAACAGAGTTCATAGCATGATACTAGTAAGAATTTTTTAGTGTTAAGGCATATAATGACGCAGAAATCCAAAAGGTCTGGTATTTTATTGGGACCGCTGGGCCAGTAAGTGGGTTCTCCCGTGGAAAGATAGCTGAGATTGTTTGTTTTCATGGCCGCTAATAGTTGTCTTCCCTTTGACGTCGTTATTCCGGAGCCCCACATAGTATTTTTGGCATTGTAATTACCTCCGACTAGAAACCTGTTTCCAAGTGTTTATAATAGATGATCAAAATGGACGGGGGGGGGGGGCAGTAAATTGTTGCAACTGTAAGTTCGCCTAGATGGCCATATATAGCGATGCTAGTTGTTTGTATATTTTCGTATTTGTATTCGGCTCGTTCGTAATTTTTGATGTTCTGTTTGATTAGTATTGCAGTTCCTGCGTGAACATCTCCGTCAGGATGTCTGGTATGATATATGTATATTGTAATTGTGTATTTTTATATGGCTTCGATCTGTGAATCGTGCCTCTGATATAAGGATTATACTTATGTATGTTATAAATGTTTAAGAACCATTTCAGTTCTTGGGCGTCTTGGCATAAGCCATTGGCGTTTTAGATCGCAATTTTTAGTGTTTGAGCCATTATGTTGATCTATTCATCATGGTCTTTAATTCGGTTATGTCACTAGAGGTTTGTACTGGAGCAATTGGAGGGATGGATTGTATATCGTTGTCGTGTTGCCATAAGCTATAAGCTGCGTAAAATTTGCTTATATAGAACTTGAAGGTACGAGGAATTTGCATAATGCTAAAATATGTTTGATTATACAGAGTGGCTGAAAAATTTGTGGCCATTTGTAATAAGGAGTTTTGGCATTAATGAATAACTAATTATAGCGTGCTTATTAGACATCGACACCTTTTCATTCATTCATTCATAATCTATAGCCTCTTTTACCTTTCGGTGTAGAGGACCATTCATACCTCGCGGGAAGTGCAACGGAGGTAGTAATTCTTAATTCGTAAGTGCTGTACCTTTTGTAGTACACTCTTAAAAATAGGTACCTAATATCACTGCCTCCTCTGTATTCTAAAGTTTAGATTTGAAGTATATTTGTAAATTTACGGTATACACGTTTCAAAATAATTTTGCGCCCAGTTGCCCCGCACCGAATTGTCCCATTACTATATTCCACCTGATAAAGCAAAAAGTGTGAAAAACCTCGAAAACATAATAATGGAATTACCTATTCCATATATCTTATTAGGAGATTTTAATGCACATAATACATTATGAGGTAATGCAAATACCAAGGGCAAAATCATTGAAAATCAATAGATTTTAATCCACCTGGGTCACAAAATTTCCACATTCCAAACTTTCTTAAAAAATACAACCCACCGGTAGAAAGATTCCAAACAGTGAATTTCATACAAACATTAATTTCAAGGTTTTTCTGAAAATTATAACGTTTTTCTCATTGTGCAACCTCCAAATCCACCTGGTCAACAAAAGTGCAACATCCCAAATTCTCTTAAAAAATACAATCATCCAGTAGAAAGTCAGCGAATGTCACACAAATATTAATTTTAAGGTTTTTTTACAATTGTTTTCCTAATTTCGCAACCCCCCCCCCCCCAAATCCATCTGCCCGCAAAATGGTCACATCCCAAATTTTATTAAAAAGCACAATCCACCAGTAGCAATCCTCCAAACAACAAATTTCACACAAATATTTCTGACTATTCAATTCACCTGTTATCTGTCAAAAAGTAACCAATGAAAATCCACAATTTAACGTTTCTTGACCAATCAAAAAATGTCAGCGGATATATCTTCCTAGAAGGTATTTAGGTGAATATTTTAAACAAATGTGATTTTTATTAGAAAAAGTCAATATTAGTGTTCTGTTACTATAGAAATTGCGTAGTTTGTTCCTATATTTACTGAAAACTAATTTAAAAAAGTAGTTTGGTTCATTGAATAGTCCTTCGAATACCATTATTTGTCAAAGTTAAGTAGAATATTTTTGCGGTAGTATTCATATTCATGTCAATTGCGGTTAGGATTAGGACTCGTGCTAGCGCACTCGTCCTAATCGAACCTAAGCGCAATGGACATCCGTGATTGCACAGCAAAAATATTCGAAATAACTTTGACTATTCATGATATTACAAATGATAATTATAACGTTTTATTTATTTTGTAACCCCCAAATCCACTTAGGCCGCAGAATTGCCACATCCAAAACTCTCTTTAAAAATACAATCGACCAGTAGAGAGTCTCCAAACAGCGAATTTCACACAAATGTTCATTTTAAGGTTTTTCTGATAATTATAACGTTTTTCCCATTTTACAACCTCCAAATCCACCTGGGCAACACAAGTGCAACATCCCAAATTCTCTTAAAAAACACAATCAACCAGGAGAAAGTCTCCAAACAGCAAATGTCACACAAATATTAATTTAAAAATTTTTCTTACAATTGTTTCCTGATTTCGCAAACCCCCAAATCCACCTAACCCGCAAAATGGTCACATCCCAAATTTTATTAAAAAATACAATCCACCAGCAGCAAGTCTTCAAACAGCGAATTTCACACAAATATTTCTGACTATGCAATTCACCTGCCATCTGTCAAAAAGTGACCAATGAAAATCCACAATTTGACGTTTCTTGACCTATCAAAAAAATTAAGTTAAGTAGAATATTTTTGCTAGCGCACTCGTCCTAATCGAACCGAAGCGCAATGGACATTCGTAATACCACAACAAAAATATTCGAAATAACTTTGACTATTTATGGTATTATAAATGATAATTATAACGTTTTTCTCATTTTGTAGCCCCCAAATCCACCTGAGCCGCAGAATTGCCACATCCAAAACTCTCTTTAAAAATACAATCGACCAGTAGAGAGTCTCCAAACAGCGAATTTCACACAAATGTTCATTTTAAGGTTTTTCTGATAATTATAACGTTTTTCTCATTTTGCAATCCCCAAATCGACGTGGGCGGCAAAATTCTTAAAAACCCACAGATTCATCCCCAACCTGCCAAAAACAAAATTCGACATTTTTCCCCCTGTTTATGCGCACATTCAATGTGCTACAAACGTACTTCAGCTTCATATGCCTATGATTTCAACCCCGTGCATCGCACACCCCCAAAAAACAGTCAGTATGATGGGCGTAGTGTATCCTTTTTCCAACTAGCCCCAAATCACATTTGGATCTTTAAAAAAGCTTTTCAACCCCCGTATTTTCGCTAGCTCTCCAGAAAGTTTGCCCTTGACAAGATCTTTAAAATGGCACCAACAACATTTAGCTGCAATACGTACAAGTTCGCAAAATGCGCATTTTCAAAGCGTTCCACGAATCGCTACTTGAGCCCTGTACTAGCGTCACACCTCCAATTCGTTAAACATTTTGCAATGTTAAAATTCGTTCCAAAATCGAAAAAGATTGAAAATCTCGAAAAATTAAATTACTTGAACAAACGAAGCTGCACGAGAATTACTTCTTTAGATATTACTGCCAATATGAACCAAACGTTTATCTAGGATAGCTATAACACATAATTGAAAGATTTTCATTGCATTACACAACAAAACTCACAAAATTATTAAAGCTACGAGTAGATACTTAGTAGTTTACAACTCATATAACTCTTTTTTTACATCAAAATGGAAAATATCGGCGAATATTAGCATAAGTGTTCTAAAATTAGACAGAATTCGCTTAACCGTAGATGAAATTAGGCATCAGCTCTAAACCAATTTAGAAAGTTTTAGGTGGAAATAAAAATACAGGCATTTTTGGGAATTCTCGAATTTAAAGCGAATGCCACGAAAAGTCGTAAAGGTAATAATTCAATTCCTGCCTGAAGTTGCATTGCAAACAGCACTCTCCTTACACATTCATAATCATAATGTGCACTACACGAATGCAACCGCCTAAAAGCTCTTACATGCGGTTCGAACTAAATCGCGCTGCTTCTGCAACTGCTTTGAGCTTTCGTGCTTCATCTGCTTTCAGATGCCACTAAAAAGAGACGGTTTTAGTTCACATAATAGAGGTGTATTTGGCACCATTCAAAAACTTGGGAAACTTCGGAGTAAGGGAGCAGTTCTATTAGCGGCACAAGATTGCGTAGCAACAAAATCCATTCAGTTAAGGTAGAAATCCTTTTGCACTTAAGGAAAGTCTAAACAAAAGTTCGGTAAATGCTTAATGACTGAAACAAATGGTGAAAAAGTCTTAAAAAGTTGATTGATGAATGGGTAAAGGTAAATTCGCTGCGAATGTTGTAACTTTATGAAAGTCGTTACGGTTTTTAAATACGTTTTAATTAGGTAGTTAATTATTATTGATTTTAAAATATAAATCACGCATGTTATACACTAACTCAAATCCATTTCTTGCTATAAGCCTTTCCTAATTGTTTCCACCGTTTTCGACCTTGTGCTGTTCGGTTCCCAACCAATCCAGCTGTTTTTTTTAATCGTCATACTAGCGCAGAGATCGTCATAGTCTGTTTCTTTTATGCTCGTAGGGTATCCCGTCGAGTATTCTACAACTCCTATTTGTGTCGCTTCCTACTACATGTTCATCTTATCTTCATTTGGGAGCTGTGACCCTTCCGCCAACGTCCATTACCTTGGTGACAGTTCTAAGTTTATTATTTCTGACTTTGTTTTTTCTAGTAATACCTATCACGAACCTCTTCATCCCTCTCTGAGCTACTCTCAGTGCTTCAATTTTACTTGTTGTAATCCAATTTTCCGCTCCATAAGTTGTTGCTGGTAAGATACATTGACTGAACACTGGTTTTGAGATATTCTGCTATCTTATAATTTCGATGAATGAAGGATAGTGTCTCAAAAGCCGTTCAACTCATTCTTATTTTTTTCCTTATTCCGTTTTTCAGGTCTTCGCTTTCCAATTCTATTTGTATATTTTTCTACTCATTCTATTACTGTTTCACCTGTCTTTCTTGTCTGAGGTACGTGCATAACTTTGGCTTGCAGGCCATCTGTTTTGTAAGATGAGAACGGTATCGTCAGCGTTGCATAAATTTGTAAATCGTTCTCCGTTCACATTTATTAGTTTTTCTTTCCATTCTATTTTCTTAATAATGTCTTCTAGCACCAGAGAGACGACGCCTTACTCCTCTTCTGATTGTAACGGGTTTTATTTTGTAGTGTAGGATATAAGCTACCTTAGCTTATTGAATCTATTCCGCTACATACCATTGCTCAATATATGTCTCACTGTTCTATGCTTTTTTGTAGTATACGAATGTCAAGTGTAAGTGTAATACGTATTCGTTAGGTTTGTCTACAGTTATTGTAATTGTGAGAAGAGGACCATTGTTGCTATAGTAATTTCTGAAACTTGCTTGTTTTGGTTGGCATTCACTAGGGTGCCTTGATATCAATTTGACGTTTACCAGGGTATGGATCCTTGCCCCTGTCACTCTAAAGTACTTAAGAACAAAATTTAATTTTTACAAAAATGAGCTCAAAGTCCAGAAACTGACAATGGAAATAATGTTTTTAAATGCCGTTCTGCTCGTATATTACACAACTTTCTACACATTTTTGGCAAATGTCTTTATAGAAAGCATAGTTTTAGAAAAGTGCAAGATTAGGTACAGTCGTGTGCAAATAAATCTGGGACAGTGTTTTTTTCACATGCAGATTCAGTTAAGAATTTGAAGAATATTTCCATGGATTTCCTCTTATCAGAGAGAGTTACGGGTTTCAGTACCTGTTAAAGTTCAATGTAACTCTTTCTGATAGCAGGAAATCCATGGAGATATTCTTCAATTCTTAACTGAATCTGCATGTGAAAAAAACACTGTCCCAGATTTATTTGCACACGACTGTACATTAAAAAGTCCAAATATTAAGAATGGGAATACATATTTTTAAACAGGGTTAAATGTTACGTAATTGTCTATAACTTTTGTGATAAGGTTTTTATATAAGGAGTATAATCTTAGAAAAACTCGCAGAATTACAGTTTTTTCACTACCGACCGGAAGTAGAAATCAGTTTCTAGTTTAAAAAAATCCTGACAGAAAATACACATTTTCTCCCTCGGAAGATAACACGAATATTATTTATATTGGAGGGTTTCATTTTAAACAATATAAGAAATTTATTTTGTCATGGTATTGATAATATAAGCTCAATTCAAAAACTTGCTTAATATTGCAGTAGAATTCTGATTGACCGCAATTCTTATGAAACTACCTGTTTCTTGTTGCTTGTCTTTTTACTTCCGACGGTGGAAAAAAGTATTATATACACGGCAGTAGAAAACGCCATTTTTTCTTGGCGTATTTGTTGTATTTGTAGTCCAAGGGCTTCGCCCTTGAACTTATACCTTCAGGAAAACCATGCTCAACAAAGATTTCATAAAACTGCAAATATTGGTATTAGAAATGGGGTGTTATATATTTATAAAATCAGATTCCGTGTAGCTCAGTTGGGTTGGCGCTAGACTTGCATTAAGCAAGTCCTCTGTACGAATCCCGCGGCGGCCGTAATTCTTCCGTAGCCTTGGCGATTGGAATCGGGCTCGGTGAGACCATACACAGTTGGGCAAAAATTAACTGTGTTCTACTCAAAACCACATACCACAGAAATAGAGTAACAAGGTCAACACATCAACATGGCACACACCTTACACAATGGTTGCTGCGCAACCACAAGAGGCGCGCTCCAACTTTGTATCCCGAATACGGGACAAGTTGAGCATTGTACCGCCAGATGCAAGCGCATAAAGCACCAGCCTTTTACACCGTAAGGTAAAAATGAGGTTATCGATGATACATCCATACATATTGATAAAGTCGTTGTTACTCACTTGAAATTTGTGTGGGCAGGTTTTCCAGTAACACAGTGATGATGTTATCATACCTAATTTTTAATGAACTAATGAATTTTTATTAAAACATTTGAAAATTTTTACGTCATTTTAAGATGTAATATTAATATTAATCAGAAGTTTCAGTTTAAATTTTCAGGTAGGTAGAGATTGTTACGTACAGTCGATATGAGCGATAGCTTTATACCCATACAGTGTGTTCATTTAGTGCGCCGGTTTTTGATGACGCTTTCAGTTATTTTCTGATAAAAGGTATGATTAAGGTTTCCGTAATGGGATTGAAACGGGTAAATTTTAAAGTTATTTTGACATAGGCATACAAGGTGTCCCAAGAAAATTTCGCTCAAAAAGTATTACTTTTTTTAAATTGAACACCCTGTATTTATTTGTTGGTAATTAAGCCTCTATTTTTATCAACATCAAGCTTTAATTTAAAACGTCACATTTTTCCCACTTTTAAATATCTGCTACCCACCTGAATATTAAGGCGGTCGTCATTCAGGATACAAAAATGCTGAAGTTTTATTAAAAGGGGATATCTTAGTACTGGGTGTTCAAAGTACCGGTTCAAATGTCAATATCTTCTATCTTTATTTTCTTAATTTGTTTTAATGGAACACCTTGTATTTTATTACAGGAACAAATCGTCTTAAACTTTCTTTATTTTAACCCCAACATGTTGTACTGTAGTCTAAAGAGCGTTTGCGAAATTAAGCTTTTCATAACAAATCACGATAAATGTGTACTATTTGTCGCAGGGTTTCTAATAGTGCTGGTGAAAAACCGATTCGACGGTTAACCGGTTCTCGGCTTTTTCATAAATCGAAAACCAGTAAACCGGTTAACAGGAAACGTGTATATACTTTTGGAAACTTGTTTAAAAACCAATTTTTAAATTGGTTTACGATCCAGTTTAAAAACCGCATTAAAATTGATTTATAAACTGCTCTAAAAAACCTAAATATTGTTTCTACTTATAAAATATGGAAGCTCTACATTCGCATTTTTATTATTAAGTACAAACTTTTAAATTCATCAATAAATTGCTTTTTTAAACCGATTCTATAAAGATGTTTTAAACCGCTTCGTCAACCTGTTTACAATCCGTTTCTTAAACAGATTTACAAACCGGTTACTTAACCGGTTCAAAATTACATTTTTCGTTAACCGGTTGACCGTTGTTCGATTTATTAAAAAGAAAGAGGTTAACCGAAAGCCGGTTAACCATCAAATCGGTTTTTTACCAGCACTATTATAAAGCACGCCCCAAATAGTACACATTAATCGTGATTTTTTAAAGCTTAATTTCTAAAACACTCTTTAGATTGAAGTACAACATGTGGAGATGAATATAAAGAAAATTTAAGGTTCTATTTATTTCTGTAATAAGATACCCTATATGTGTACCATTTAAGCAGTCTGAGAAAATGAGGATTGAATATTTTGATATTTGAACCGGTATTTTGAACACGCTGTATTGAAATACCCAGTTTTCATGAAACTTTAGTATTTTTGTATCTTAGATGTCGACCCCCTCAATTTTCAGAAAGGAAATATTCAAAAGTTAGGAAAATATGATGTTTTAAATGAAAGCTTGATATTGACAAAAAAATCCTGGAAACGTTTATAAGTTGCAACATTTGCATGCAAATTAAGAGAAAAGTTAAGGGTTGAACGTAGAATCTACAGGGACTTATATAGCCTTAAATAAATTGCATTTAATTTGATAATTTTTTTTATGCTAAACTTTTTTGGGACACCTTGTATATGTCAAAATTATTTTAAAATGTACCGTCGCCTTTAACCCCGTTACGACCGCCCTAATGCAACTTTCTACCGAAAAAAAGGTAAAGGCGTAATCGGAGACCGGCGCACTAAATGAACACCCTGTATATTTGTGAAATCTATTTAAGTTATAATTTAAGCTGCATTTTAAGATTCACGTATATTATTTTAAGAATCTTTTGCTAAGTCTTTATTGAATTTCTACAATAAGGTTTCATATAATTTACGGTTTTATTAATAGTTCATTTAAAATCCGAGTTAGATAATATGTTGTGCATATTTGAAACGAATCCTTTTCTTTTGCAATAGTTCTTACATAACATACACCAACATGAAGGTATCACCGAAAATTGTACTAATGAAATTAAAGAAATCGTTTTCTATAGCAAACCAGATAACTTTTTACATTATAAAGCTTTTTTTCGAAAAGCTCACTAGTCGTCATTCTAGAAAAAAGGTAGAAATTCAGTTTTCAATTATCAATTTGTCCCAAGTACTAATATAACGTGCAATAATAAGTCTGTAAACTACCGAATCCATTTCAAAGAAACTCAGTCACAAAGAAAGAGAACAACTGGAACTAATTATAGGTTTTACATTATTTGAAGTTGACAGATTACAATAGTTCATTTAAGGTAGATCTAAAATAAATATATTTTCTGGAACGGTATGGAATGTCGATCTTTTAAAAAATATACATTAAATTATGAGTGGTACAAATATGATTCAATATATTTCAGACATTAACATAATTATATCAATTACATGACTGACAATTTAATTGCATTTTAATCTTAAAAATTTTACTATTGACGCAATTTGAACATTGATTTTGAATATAAAATTTATTTTATTACGTTTAATTGGCGAAGCGCACATAAAATATTTCAGAAAATTAAACAACAAATAACAAAAACTAACACGTATCTATTAACAACGTCCACACTGTTTAATATGCATTTAAACTGCTAATGAACTAATAAGTAATGGTAGTGCAAATAGTACAATATCAATGTAGCTCATATGGCCAGTGCCTATAAGAAATAATATTAGAAAATTTGTAGGCAGTATATTTATTAGACTTCTTACTTAAACAGTATCCTTCGTGTTCATAGTAGCCTAGTTTGCACTTGCATTCTCCAAAAAAACAATCTAGACGGCTTTCATCATTTCCAGGTTGATGACAGTCATCATGATGAGCGCATTTTTCTCCTAAAACTATAATATGGTATGATAAAACCGTACAGTAACTGTACTAACCAATTAATATCCGAATACTAATTTTAGTTTTTGCTTGCTTGTTATTTGTAACAGCGTTAATAAGTCCATTAAGTAACAAATGTTTTTATCCAACACCCCCTAGCTATAAGGCTATTACAAAATCGATTTTAGACTTCTACAGTGGCCCATAACGCACTAGTAAGTTAAACCATAACCTGCTACTAAGATAAAAACCAGGGCACTGGTTGCACTGTCAATCTACGTCAAATTTGAAATTTGTAGGTTAAGTTTTGCGTCAGTCTGTATCAAATAACAAGCAAAACCTAACCTACAAACCTCGAATTTGACATGAACTGACAATACACTTCAGTACTGCCAAACGTATAACACGAATTACAAGCGGTACTTTCCAAATTGTCACTATAACTTCTCACGGCTGCCAATAAAACATTTATGTTTTTTAGATATTTTCTGAGCTAATTGAATAAAATTCTGTATGGTACGTATGTGTTATTACAAATAATCACTCGAAATTACCCTTCTAGACCTGGCGGCCTCGAAGGCTCAACTTTTCTCTCGTGGATTATATGTAGTATAACACACTTGTTCCATAAATAACTATTATATACTTACGAGCATCGATCACGCATTTATTAGTCTTGGGTTTAAAATGATAAAGGTCTTTGCATATACAACGGCCTTTGAAACAGACGGAACCGAATCCTAATGTTACTGAACATTGTATATCTTCGGAGCAGTTAGATGATAGAGTTTGCGATTTTAATAAACAAAGAGATGCATTCGCACTTCTTATGTATTGGTTACCGCAAATGCATTTACTTTCCTTACATGTACTGAAATTAGGACACTCTCCGTGTTTTTGACATGTATATCCAATGGCTGAAAAAACAAGGTGTTTACAATATTAACTAAATGTTAAGTTTAAATGTAATCCAAAAAACTATTAAAAATTACCAATGGTGCTGTAACATATTCCATTCTCCTCATGCATATTATTAGGACATGTGCACTTGCTCTCCAAGCATATTCCATTTATGAACGTACACTGAATATCCTCTTCACAAGGTAATCCAATGTAATGTGTTACTAAAATACAAGATAACGTAGTAGAATATGTAGCAACTGATTTTAAATTATATATTTAGGAGGCAAAGAAATTCAGAATACTTATATTAATGACATACGTAGCAGTGTTTATTTAGTTTTATACTTCCATATCCATATTGTGTTCTTTTGTATCAGATAATAATTAATTCAGTGAAAAGTAAATTGAATATTTTGGAATATCGCCTCACAAATCGTTAAATAAATAAATAAATGTGCTTACTATTCAAACATTTTCTTTTATCTCTTGAACTTATTTTGTTTTCCGCACAATCACATTCGCCGGTAATATTACAAAACGAGTGTTCGACGCTGCAAAACGACATTTTCGTTGAGCATTTTTGGCCAATCTTCGTTGTCACTGTTTTTAGTACTGGTTTTTCACATTGCATTTCGTCCTCGCATATGCATGCGTTATCGACGCACCTAAAGCCTTTAGATTCTATCCCTAGGCATTGCTCATCGGTTTCACATGGCACGAACACATTTACAGCAGCGACATCTGAGTAATCTAAGAAGTATAGCTATTAATTTATTAACTTATAATTAGCTTAGTTCTTACTAAAGTATGTATGTGCATAATTAGCAATGCACTGATGAAATTTAAATATAATAAAAACTATTACAGCACTACAATAGTTCATGTTTCAAAGTTGAGATGATACTAAAACAGCATTTTATCACCAGAACTTAATAAACCATTTGGTAAACACAAGACGATAATAAATAAATAATCATAATAACGTACAACAGTACAACTATTACTTGATTTTAGAGCAGGTAACCTGTGAAGTTACAACCTCAGGAAGGCGCATGCATCAGTGACGTGTGGGTCGAGAATGGAGGTTAGATATGGAGGACAGCTGTTTCCGCTTGATAGTGGCGTGGCGTCCTGAAAGGATACGTAGACGAACAGAAAAGTTCCTTTACGTTATAAAATTAGTATTTCATTTTTAATCGTTTGAAACTAAAAGGTTGTTAAAATGAAATAAAAAATAAATACAAAGAATCTCTTTATTGACCTTTAAATGACATTGCAGTGTACAGTGTGTCCCAAATTGGACACTTTTGGTAGGAAACATTCATTACTAGAGGAGATAGTAAAAAACTAACTTACATGTTACGGGCTGGTTTTTTGTGTAAAAATGAATGGAGAAAACAGCACATCGCTATCTTGATCGCTTTAAAAGATACAGGGTGATTTTCAATTTGGTGCATTTTTGACTTACCCCCGCAACTTGATTATTTGTGAATATTTTGTGTTTCTGAAAAACATTCTTAAGGCACTTTTTTAAAAGGAATCGAATGGTATGCTTAGTGTTTTTGTAAAACAAATGGCGGGGAAGCTGTGACATAAACTTCTATTTTTATTTACCATAAGTAAAAACAAAAGTTTATGTCATTGCTTCCCTGCCATTTGTTTTACAAAAACATTAAGCATACCATTCGATTCCTTTTAAAAAAGTGCCTTAAGAATGTTTTTACAGAAACACAAAATATTCACAAATAAGCAAGTTACAGGGGTGAGTCGAAAATTTACCATAAGTAAAAATAAAAGTTTATGCCATAGCTTCCCCGCCATTTGTTTTACAAAAACACTAAGCATACCATTCGATTCCTTTTAAAAAAGTGCCTTAAGAATGTTTTCGCAGAAACACAAAATATTCACAAATAAGCAAGTTACGGGGGTGAGTCGAAAATAAACCAAATTGAAAATCACCTCGTATCTTTTAAAGAGATCAAGATATCGATGTGCAGTTTTCGCCATTCATTTTTACACAAAAAACGAGCCCGTAACATGTTAGTTAGTTTTTTACTATCTCCTCTAGCAATGAATGTTTCCTATCAAGTGTCCAATTTGGGACACACTGTACATATTTCTTACGTATTTTTGCAAATAAAATGCATACGTGCGTTGAGAACAATGCACAAATACATTTGAGTAATACAACCTTACAGCTCCCAATTGGAGTAATGACACTTATCACTAGGATGTGAATTATATGCAAGCGAAAAAAGAAAAATATGCGCATATACAGTGTCTGCAAAAAAGTCGGCATAATATGGGAAACATTTTTATTTTTGATTTTTCAAAAAAAATTTTTACGTCAATAATTTGTGCTTGTCTAAAACCTTATTTAGCCTCTATCATATATACCGAGTAATTTTTACTTATTTAGAAAATGGAGTTTTTCGAAATTGTCAAAATCCGAAAAGTTCTATTTTTCGGAAATTAAGTAAGATTTCAATGTGATATTTTTAGTGTGTTATTTTTAGCTAACTGAACAATCCTAAGGCCAGACAAACCCTAATTTTTTTCAACTTTAGCTAAAAATAAATTTTTCAAATTTTTAAATATTTTTCAAAATTTCACATCCCAAGACCTAATATTAAAGTTCAATTTTTTTACGTGGACACTTTAAAGATTTATAATTCGTAAAAATAATATAAAATGTTAAGTAGTACTTTAGATTTTTATTATTTACCGTAAAGTAGTATGTTTGCATAATTTTTACGTTTTTTATGCAAAGCGCTTTGTAGGAGAAATATTTTTCAATTCTAATTAATATATATTTAAATGACTTCAAGAAACTTCTAATCTAGCCCTGTTAATGAATTACTGTTACAAAAATCTTCTTTTACAGTTGCCTAAATGAAGACTTTTTTAGAACATGTAAATTGGATAAAGAAAAATCTCCTCATTTAGACAACATGAGTTGGAAGAAGAATTGGTTGCATATTGCTTAGATATGGAAAAACGGTATTTTGGTTTAACAACACGAGACATTCGCAATATGGCTTTCCAGCTTGCAGAAAGAAACGGGCTGCCTCATACATTTCCTCGAGGAAAAAGTTCAGCTGGCCAAAAATTGCTAACACATTTCTTAAACAGACATCAGGAATTGAGTTTAAGAAAACCGCAAGGGGTTTCTGCTGCAAGAATAAAAGGTGAGCCTGAACTTCAGAAAATACACTTCAATCCAGCTAGGGTCTTCAATGTTGATGAGACTGGCATTACGAATGTACAAAACAAGCTTTCAAAAATTATTGGTTTAAAAGGCAAAAAGAAGATCGGTGCAATTACATCTGTGGAAAGGGGGGGGTTTGATAACATTAGTTAGGTGTATGAATGCGGCGGGGTTGTATGTTCAACCGATGTTCATATTCCCTCGAAAAAATTTTAAGCCCGAACTTATGGACGGTGCATAGGTTGGTGCAACTGCAAAGTGCCACCCTTCGGGGTGAACACAGACTGACTTGTTTACTGACTGGCTGCAACATTTCATAAAAATTGTAAAACCTAGCGAAGAAGATCCTGTTGTTTTAATTTTAGATGGACACTATTCACACACAAGGAACATAAATGTGATTACATTGGCCCGGTCCAATAATGTTTCAATTGTTGTGCTTCCTCCGCCCTCGACACACAAGATGCAACCACTAGACCTAGCATTCATGAATCCTTTCAGGACTTATTATGCACAAGAAATCGAATCGTGGTTGAAAAATCACCCAGGACGAATAGTTTCAACATTTCAAATTGCTTATCTTGTAGGTAATGCATATAATCGAGCTGCTACAATGGAGGTGTCAGTTCATGGTTTTAGAAACAGTGGGATAATGCCCTTTAATCCCGAAGTTTTTAGAGACCATGATTTTCAAATACACGAGACACGTGAAACAATGTGAAATGATTCTGTATCTTCTATAGACATTAGTGTGAACAAACGAAATCGAATAGGACCTGTAGATATAAATCCTCTACCTACATTACCTTCAACAAGTGGTCGAGGCAGAGGAAGGAAAGGCAAAGCAGCTGTTATTACAACATCTCCATATTTACATGATTTGCAAGAGCAGATTAGAGCAAACCATGATAAGGATCAAGACACGATTTTAAAGGTCAAGAGAAATTTGAATCATGGAAGCCCAAATCATAGTAAGAATAAAACAGAAAAGGCATCCAAGATGAAAAAGCACGCCAAAACATATCTCCATCTTCATCTGATGACGATTCCATCCCGTACGTAAACACTGATGATGATGTGGATCCGGAATCGGAAGATGAAGCAGAATGTATGTTTTGCAATGGCCTGTTTTCAGAAGACAAACAAGGAGAAAAGTGGATTAAGTGCCTCAAGTATCTAAAATGCTCTCACGAAGAATGCGCCGACACTACTCACTATAAAAATTATATTTGTGATGTGTGCAAGTGAAACACAACCAAAATTAAGGAGTTATACCTAGTTTTGTTTTAATTTTTTTAAGTATTATTTGTTATACCTAATAGAGATGTTATAGTTTTTTTTGCATTATATATTGTTAAATGTTTCTTTGTTAACAATTTAGAGAATACATTTTATTTATTTCCTTTTAATTGAATTAGGACTTCTTGCTAAGTCTCCCCCCGGCCCTACTCCTAATATCGGATACCTATCCGGTATTAGGCTACTTATTTCAAATTGTTGGAATTCTGCACTTCTTACCAAAATATTTTTTATATCCCTTACGTCATATTTTTTTTCTGTTAAATAAAGATGAATATTGAGCAATATTAGTATTCGGCACAGTACGTAAATTTTAATGGAATTATTAATTTGGAGATGAGTAATGTCAAAAAGAATTCTTAAAAATCCTGTGTGTTACTTCATTGCGTGATTTTAATTATTTTTTTAATGAAAAATAAAAAATCATTTGTCAAAAACATGTATATTATCGAAAGTTAAAATTTTAAATTACAAATCAATACGTTTCGCAATTTTTGATTGCATCTTCAGTTGTTAAAATTAGTTGACGGTATTTATTACAATTCTGAAAGGAGCAAAAAAACAAGTAGAATTAGCGAAAACATTCCCTTCTAAAAACCTGCATACTTACATAATAGTTTTAATTGTAGAGTCATTTATTGCAAGTTGTTGATGATATTATGTTTAAATTTGAACTTAAATAGAAACACTTTAAAACTTAGTTAAAAAATTTTTAGCGACTAAGACATTTACATTATAAATTTTTTTTTAATTAGAAACGACGTAGACACAAACATGTTAAAAAGCTGTCGCTTGTAGGGGTGAAATTTAAATTTACAATAATCATTTCGTATGGAATGCGAATGTTTGAATGCATACAATAAGTGAACTTGAATAAAGGAATGCAAGGTAATTTCCTAAAAGTACATTATCGCGCTGCGCAGTCGGTTTGAAAATATGTACAAATGTTAATAATAAGACAGGGTTGTATTAAAGTTAAAAATTTTATGAGTTTTGAGAATAATTAAATGTAAGAAATATGAGTTAGATTCCAAAAAGGTTGTTTATAAGTTTGAGAAGTACAACAACACCCGATATAATTTATTTGAATAAGTTATGGTAAATAGAACTTAAGTTATCTATGTCTGTTTTGTAATTAATGGTGGTTGGGCTTTTTTGTATTTCTATCATCTCCAAGCAAAGGCGTTTTTTTAAATTGCTCTCTCTATGTAAGATAGTGGGTGTATTAAAGTTGAAATTATGAAGGTGTTTAGTTGCGTGATCAGTTAGGGCTGTTTTATTGGAAGAGGGTGAAATGTGGTTAATTTTGACAGAGTATTTGTGTTGATTAATTCTGTTTTTTAATAACTGTTTTGTTTGACCAATGTATGTAGAGGTACAGTTGTTACATTTAAGTTGGTAAACTACTTGAGATTCCATATTAGTGCTGGTTTTATCCTTTAAGTTATTAAAAAACATATTACCTAGGTTATTGTTGTTATTAAATGCTGTTTTTATATTATGCTTTTTAAGTTCGGTTTCAATTTTTTCAGCAAGATTGGGAATGTATTCAATAGAAACATATTTATTTTTTGATGAATTATTTGAAATATTGAAATCATTGCCTAAGCAGTTAGGTTGTAGGGAAATGGATTGGTTAAGTTTATTTTGGTTTTTGATTTTTTTAAATTCGGAAATTGATATGTTTATTGATGAATTCAATTGGATAATTATTTGTAACAAGAATTTGTGTAATTAGTTCTAAGTTTTTTTTATGAAATTGTTTTGATGATAACGGGGTCCCGAGTGGTGTAGCTTGAACAAGCGTCCACGTTCGATCAGCAGAGTTAAGCAACGCTGTCTCTGGTCAGAACTTGGATGGGAGTTCCACGGCTGCATCTCTCGGCGCCTCGTGGTACGGCTATCACGGAAAAAAGTTGGTCCCGGCGGTCATACAACATCATGACAGTCGTTAGTGGGGTTGGAAGTCCTCATAACTGCACAGCGACGCCTATAATTGGCCTAACGGCTGTTGGCTGAGTGCAAATTAAATAAATAAATAAATAAATAACTGAATTTCTCTGTCAACTAAACTATTTATAACGCTGATTTTATATTTGATTGTTGTGTTAGAGTTATAATTTAAGTATCTGTTTGTTTTAATGCTTTTTCGGTACCAATTTGTTAAGATAAAACCATTTTTTTGTCTGAAAAGTGTAAGGTCTAAAAAATTTAAAGAGCAATTGGAATTTTTATTTTCTATAGTAAATTTAAGTCTGGGGTGTACGTTATTAAAAAGGTTAAAAAATATTTGTTTGTTTTGAGTGTCTGTGGCCATAATGATGTCATCCACATATCTTAGATAAAGAGAGAAATTGGTATTGTGATTCAGAATATTAGTTTCGATATCTTCCATTACGAGGTTAGCAATTGTTGATGAAATAGGTGAACCCATTGCACATCCAAACGTTTGAGAATAAATATTATTATTGTATGTAAAATAAGTTGTATTTAAAACAAATTCAACAGCGTTGATAAAATCGTTTAGTGGTATGTTTGTATGTTTTTTAATTTTATTCCAGTATTTTTTTATAGTGCTTAAGGCAAGATCTATTGGTATGTTTGTGTATAAGGAGACAACATCTAAAGAAAACAGAGTATGGTTTGGATTAAGTTTAGTGTTATTTATATGTTCTTTGAATTTCCATGAATCTTTAATGCTGAATTTATTAAGGGAAGTAATATTAATTAATATTTTTGAAAGAAATTTAGATAGATTGTAAGTTGGGCTCATGTAGGAAGCAACAATAGGTCTTAAAGGTATATTGACTTTATGTAATTTCGGTAAACCGTATATTTTAGGTGGAAGTCCGTTATGTGAAATTAAATTTTTATAAGTTGATTTGTCAATGTAATTTTTATCGAGAACGTTTTTAATTATTGTATTGTTTTTATTTTGAATAATTAATGTAGGATCTTTGAGTTATTTTTTGTATGTATTAACATCGCTTAACAAATCAGTCATTTTTTCATGGTAGTCGGATTTTGTCATAATAACGGTTTTTTGTGTTTTGTCTGCAGAAGTTATTATAAGGTTTTTATTGTTGTTTAAAAATTTTTTGGTTTCAATTATATTTTTAGTGAGTGTTTTGTTGTATTGTAGTTGAGTGAAAGTAAGATTTTGTTGATTATTTTTATTGTTTTTAAAATTAGTTAAAATATTGCAAATATTAGCGCGAATAGAGTTTTGTTCATGTTGTGGTAAATCACTTATTCCATTTTCAATATTACAAATTATATTTTCGATTGGTAATTTAGTTTTAGGGTTGTAGTGTTTAAATTAGGACCTAATTTTAAAATATTAATAACATTTTCTGGAATTTTGATATTAGTTAAATTGTAAATAAAATTATTTGGGTTTTCGATATTAGTGTTAGTGTGCAATGGGTGTTTTAATTTTAAACTTTTAGACATTGTTTGTTTGCCATTACTGGGAACGACAGGTTAATATTAATTAGTTGGTTAATTTTTTTATTTAACTCATCGTGTATTATTGTTCTCAAACTTAGGTTTTGTTTTATTTTTTGTTGCTAGAAGTTAATGATAATATTTTTATTTGTGAAATTATTTAAGATAACATGCATGCTTTTTAGTTTAAGTTTTAAAGTGTTTAGATAGCTATAATTTGTCTTTAATTAATAAAGTCAAATTTTTCATGGCAGTTTTGTTTGATTATCTAAAAAATTGATTATAATATTTATGATTTTGAAATTTAATATGAGTAGTTTTTAAACGTAAAAATTTTGGTATTAAGCATTATTATTAATAAATTCAGCATTAAAGATTCATGGAAATTCAAAGAACATATAAATAACACTAAACTTAATCCAAACCATACTCTGTTTTCTTTAGATGTTGTCTCCTTATACACAAACATACCAATAGATCTTGCCTTAAGCATTATAAAAAAATACTGGAATAAAATTAAAAAACCTACAAACATACCACTAAACGATTTTATCAACGCTGTTGAATTTGTTTTAAATACAACTTATTTTACATACAATAATAATATTTATTCTCAAACGTTTGGATGTGCAATGGGTTCACCTATTTCATCAACAATTGCTAACCTCGCAATGGAAGATATCGAAACTAATATTCTGAATCACAATACCAATTTCTCTCTTTATCTAAGATATGTGGATGACATCATTATGGCCACAGACACTCAAAACAAACAAATATTTTTTAACCTTTTTAATAACGTACACCCCAGACTTAAATTTACTATAGAAAATAAAAATTCCAATTGCTCTTTAAATTTTTTAGACCTTACACTTTTCAGACAAAAAAATGGTTTTATCTTAACAAATTGGTACCGAAAAAGCATTAAAACAAACAGATACTTAAATTATAACTCTAACACAACAATCAAATATAAAATCAGCGTTATAAATAGTTTAGTTGACAGAGAAATTCAGTTATTTATTTATTTATTTATTTAATTTGCACTCAGCCAACAGCCGTTAGGCCAATTATAGGCGTCGCTGTGCAGTTATGAGGACTTCCAACCCCACTAACGACTGTCATGATGTTGTATGACCGCCGGGACCAACTTTTTTCCGTGATAGCCGTACCACGAGGCGCCGAGAGATGCAGCCGTGGAACTCCCATCCAAGTTCTGACCAGAGACAGCGTTGCTTAACTCTGCTGATCGAACGTGGACGCTTGTTCAAGCTACACCACTCGGGACCCCGTTATCATCAAAACAATTTCATAAAAAAAACTTAGAACTAATTACACAAATTCTTGTTACAAATAATTATCCAATTGAATTCATCAATAAACATATCAATTTCCGAATTTAAAAAAATCAAAAACCAAAATAAACTTAACAAATCCATTTCCCTACAACCTAACTGCTTAGGCAATGATTTCAATATTTCAAATAATTCATCAAAAAATAAATATGTTTCTATTGAATACATTCCCAATCTTGCTGAAAAAATTGAAACCGAACTTAAAAAGCATAATATAAAAACAGCATTTAATAACAACAATAACCTAGGTAATATGTTTTTTAATAACTTAAAGGATAAAACCAGCACTAATATGGAATCTCAAGTAGTTTACCAACTTAAATGTAACAACTGTACCTCTACATACATTGGTCAAACAAAACAGTTATTAAAAAACAGAATTAATCAACACAAATACTCTGTCAAAATTAACCACATTTCACCCTCTTCCAATAAAACAGCCCTAACTGATCACGCAACTAAACACCTTCATAATTTCAACTTTAATACACCCACTATCTTACATAGAGAGAGCAATTTAAAAAAACGCCTTTGCTTGGAGATGATAGAAATACAAAAAAGCCCAACCACCATTAATTACAAAACAGACATAGATAACTTAAGTTCTATTTACCATAACTTATTCAAATAAATTATATCGGGTGTTGTTGTACTTCTCAAACTTATAAACAACCTTTTTGGAATCTAACTCATATTTCTTACATTTAATTATTCTCAAAACTCATAAAATTTTTAACTTTAATACAACCCTGTCTTATTATTAACATTTGTACATATTTTCAAACCGACTGCGCAGCGCGATAATGTACTTTTAGGAAATTACCTTGCATTCCTTTATTCAAGTTCACTTATTGTATGCATTCAAACATTCGCATTCCATACGAAATGATTATTGTAAATTTAAATTTCACCCCTACAAGCGACAGCTTTTTAACATGTTTGTGTCTACGTCGTTTCTAATTAAAAAAAAATTTATAATGTAAATGTTTTAGTCGCTAAAAATTTTTTAACTAAGTTTTAAAGTGTTTCTATTTAAGTTCAAATTTAAACATAATATCATCAACAACTTGCAATAAATGACTCTACAATTAAAACTATTATGTAAGTATGCAGGTTTTTAGAAGGGAATGTTTTCGCTAATTCTACTTGTTTTTTTTTGCTCCTTTCAGAATTGTAATAAATACCGTCAACTAATTTTAACAACTGAAGATGCAATCAAAAATTGCGAAACGTATTGATTTGTAATTTAAAATTTTAACTTTCGATAATATACATGTTTTTGACAAATGATTTTTTATTTTTCATTAAAAAAATAATTAAAATCACGCAATGAAGTAACACACAGGATTTTTAAGAATTCTTTTTGACATTACTCATCTCCAAATTAATATTCAAAATTATAAATGTCATTTATTATTTCAAACTAATTTAATGGAATTGTGCAAAAATGTTGGCAGTTACAAAAAAATTTAAAAATGGTATCCGATATTCGGGTACTTTCCTCTATTATTTTCTATATCTATATTTACGTGTTCTTCGATGATTGTCATTATTTTGGTTTTAGTTGTGTTTTTCCGTAATCCTACTCCCTTGGAGGCTTCAGTTAGTTTGAAAATGTCCTCGAGAGCCATTATAAATAATTTGGGAGATATTGGGTCTCCCTGCCGAACCCTTCTTTGGATTGGAATTGGTTCGGTTTCCCCTGATAGGTTGATCGTTATTGTTGTTTTTTCGTATATATCTCGAATGAGTGTCATGTATCTATGATCTATCCTTCAGTTCCATAGGCTTTGTTGTATTGCCCATGTTTCGATACTATCGAAAGCCTTTTCAAAGTCTATTAGTGCCACGTATAGGGGAAGGTGGTATTCATTTACTTTTTCTATTATTAGTTTAAGTGTTAATAAGTGGTCAACTACTGTACTGAACCCCTTTCTGAAGGTACGTTTAAAATTTTGCAATACTTTTTGAAGTAAGGTAACTTTATTCTTGAACGAATTTCATATTTTTGTCCTGCCCTGTATATTGTTTGACTTGAAGCCATTCGAAGAACATCTGATATGGTTATCGAACATGCACTAACTTGTGGCCGGGCCGTATTTAAATTTCGATTGTACAACTAATAAAAAAAATTCCCATTTGTTGCACACTTAATGGACCACACTGTATATCCTGTATTGTTCGTTATCATAACCAATTACTAACGAACAAGGCAGGGATGTATTTTCAGTGGGTGCATTGTAGACATACCTCCGAAAACTTACAATGTCTGATTATTCAGTGTCAGAAAAACTAGCTTTAATATAATTTATGGGTGACACTAACTTTGCTCCCGCGTCAATCAAAACTTTCTCCAGCATTTCATTGGGAATAATTGGGCTTATCTTGGCAACAATTGTCTATGAGTCGCCGAATGCTTACGTTTTCACCTTGAGTCTGGATTTGCAGGTAATTATTGTTTGCAATATTGTCCACTACATCCTTGTTTACTAGGTATAAGTAGATTCTATTATTTGATAACCTAGAAGCTGCTAGGATATTATGTGCGTTGACTACTTTGCCGATGGCATAAATATCGAGAGATCCAAAAAAAACTGTTCCTCAGCGGGCTGTGGAAATTCAACTTATGAATAATATGTTGGTGACACTGTACGTCAATGTCAAATTCGAGGTTATCAGGTTAGGTTATCCGTCAGTTTTGACACAAAATGACGCAAAACCTAACCTGCTAACCTCGAATTTGACATTGACGTACAGTGTCACCAACATATTATTCATAAGTTGAATTTCCACAGCCCGCTGAGGAACAGTTTTTTTTTGGATCTCTCGATATAATATTTTATGACAATTCCTTCGATTGCGTTCATTATAATAGCTTGATCTTTTTTCGGATATCAAAATAAGGTAAATTTTTTTTTCGACGACTGACATCGAAAGTAGATTTTTCTCACTGTCATTTGACAACAGAAAGTTGACATTTGCCGCTGAGCACTGCTATGTTAGATAGAAATATTGGTATTAGTTAATGCAGACGCATTTACTCCAAATTCCACGCTGAGTCAGGTGCATGCCCTCGCGGTCGCGACCTTATGATATCTTAATAGGTAGGTGTAGATATATTTGAAAGGAGTAATATCGAGGAATAAAAACCACAGTTTGATAAGCAAAAAATTCAGTCAAATGCACAACACGATCAGTACATCCGTTCACTACACCCGATCGGAACGAACTCACGCCAATTTTATTTTAATTTCTCACCCTTTTATACACCAAATGACTTTTTAAAAACTTTTAGAAAGGATTTATTTTTGTAATGTAAACCGCTACAAATTGTATTACATCTTTTTGTATCACATTTTTACATACTTATCCATAAAAATCTCCTTAATGATCTAGTTTAGCATCTATTTCATAGTCCAACACACCATAGAAGCTTTATTATATTTGTCTAATACCCACTATGTTAAATAGAATATTTCGAAAAAGTATTTGCCATTAATTCCCCTTTTCATTTCAGATAAATTAAATTATGTTCAAATCCTACTGTTCGTTATTTAGCTTCATTCAATTCAATTTTAAATTCTATTTCCTTTCTTTACCAAATACATTTTAATAATTTTAATATCCATTTCATAATTAAATTTATCACTTATAATACCATGAGTAGTCAAAGTTATGTCGACTATTTTTGCGGTGGTGTCACGAATGTCTATTGCGCTTTGGTACGATTAGGACGAGTGCGCTAGCACGAGTCCTAATCCCAAGCGCAATGGACATGAGTAGTGATACCACCGCAAAAATAATCTACTTAACTTTGACTAAGAATGGTATTCGAGGGACTATTTAATGAACCAAACTACTTTTTCAAATTAGTTTTCAGTAAATCTAGCAACAAACTACGCAATTTCTATAGTAACAGAACACTAATATTGACTTTTTCTAATAAAAATCACATTTGTTTAAAATAGTCACTTGAATACCTTCTAGGAAGATATATCCACTGATATTTTTTTGATTGGTCAAGAAACGTCAGAATTCTGGATTTTCATTGGTCACTTTTTGACAGATGACAGGTGAATTGAATAGTCTTTGTAATTTTCTAATACTGTATTCTTTTAATATTATTAATCTTATTTTAAACCCCTGTACCAATATCATAACAATACATTGGACTAAGCGTTATATTAACGTCAAAGTGTCGTGAGAATCAACTAGTTTTTCAACATTACGTAGTTGATTCTAAGTCAGCCTATGACGGCCTCTTAACGATTCAATGGTCAAAACACGTTAGTATTCAACATTGTTGCCGACTATTTAATGTGCTTTCTATGTTTGATTGCCGAGCCGACGTCTTTTGAACGTCATGTTGTTACGCAATTTTCACCGATAGGTTAACGTTTGAACATCGTTGCCTTTTCAACAGCAATCTACCTGCTTTATACGCTAAAATGAAATTTTTTAATGTTATTGTTTCTTCTTCTTTACGTGCCATGTCCTCTGCGAACGTTGGATATCATCGTAGCTATTTGAACTTTGTTGACTGCTATCCTTAATAATGTAGCAGTGTTCACTCCATACCACTCCCGTAAGTTTTTTTAGCCAGGAATGTCTTCTCCGTTATTGTTTAGCTACGTGTTAATGTTATAAGGACGTTACATTTCAACCCCAAGTTCAACTTGTTTTTACGTTCAAACTACGTTTTACTGTATACAAAATTGGTATTTTATTTACGTCACATATTAACTACAGAACAACGATACTTTTCTTCTGAACAATCTTTACTGTGCCCAGCGTAACTGAATAGAACTGCGACTTCATCACGAAAATTTCAAAACAGATCGGATAACTGCTTCAATACTATGTAGTTACACTCAAAGTCGACAACCGTTGTACCTTAAAGGAGAAAAAATGGGCTTAGTGGTACAAGGGACGTACTACATACCATGCATTCTTCTAACGCAATTCTCTTAGCCTTAATGTTAAACTGGAACAATAAAAACTGTCGCGAATTCTTCTAAAATCGGGGTAACTGACAATCCTATTAGTCAAAATACACTTGCACACAAAGACTAAAGCTACTGTTGCGAAGAAAACTCGGTAGACGTTCTCAAATTTTCTAATAAGCCTATCAGAACAGCGCTTAATTTTGGACTTCTGTCACATACGTGAACGGGACAATTCATAATCGCTCTATGTATTCCACAAACTTGTATGTTTGACAAGATAAAATTTGTCAAGCGGTCGACACCTCGCAAATGATCTTTAATAATAAGTTTTCCAACTTTTCTAACCTTTATGACCGAGTTGCAATAGTTGCGCTTTTGATCACGCACTAATAATCTAGCTTCGCCCAACTTTTCGGTTAACTAGGTAAACCCTGCATAAATTTGCCCTTAATCATTCCGTGAGATTCGGATATTTCCGTCTTCCCAGAGAAAGGCAAGTTCTATACACCGGCTAAATACTCGCCCCTTGTAACTTTCATATGACCATTTTGCTTACGAAATGCTACCTTAAAATATTTACGATACAAATTGCCCATGGCTAACTAACCATTGGACGAAACTTTAACGGCTAATTTTAAAGGACTAACGTATTTTTAACTATCTAAACGTCTTTTCGGCTTATTTTAAACGTACGTGTGCTTGCTGAGTGATCGTACCGTTTGCTACGTAGCTACACAATTCCATTATTCACAAGTGATGTAAAAGCGTGAGTTCTATGTTACTACGATGTGGAACTGCTTAATCTCGGTAAAATTCTAAGTAGTCCTTTGACCATATGACTATAGTAGGTGGTACTCCGCATGCCTAAACCTTGTTTATAACAAGACTTACTTATAGCAAGCCATGCACTATATTCACTGCGCCACCGACGTACAGGTACTAGCTCCGTAATCTCTCACTTCAGCATGAATCAATATTTTTTACTTCCTTTTACAATAAAGGAAGTATTGCAATCACCCCGAAAATTCAAAATTGAGATATCCACAGATCTTCAAGTTTTAGAGTGCCATGAACCCAAAAAACATGTTTACGTCAATTGGTCTGTATGACGTTTAAAATTCATATATAAGTTTTGTGTACTATCTAGATCAGTGGTCGCCAACCTGTCGATCGCGAGCTACCGGTAGCTCGCGGGGGCAATTCTGGTAGCTCTCACAACGAAAATACAAAATCAGAGAAGCTTCCTAAAATTCCACAAAAAAATCTAATTGTCATAATATTAAACATAAACAGCGGCAACGTTGCGGCGAGCGATCTGCCGCTGACGCCATCAAGCTAGAATCGGCTAGAATCGGCTAGAACCGACCAGCCGGACCAGTGCGTTAGTGTTCGAGAACGATCTGGATTGCTTTGAATGGGATAAATACGCACGGCGCGGCGACATTGCGCTTAGTTTAAAACTGAACGCGTAACCAACGTCCAGCGGTTGGGTTAGTAGTGAACAACAAAAAATAATATTATGGCAAGCAGTTGTAAGAAGGTAAAGACATACCACTTTCATTCGGAATGGGAAGAACAATACTTTTTTACAGAAGTTAAAGATAAAAATGTGTGTTTGTTATGTAATACTTCGGTCTCCGTTGCTAAAAAAGGAAATATTGAGAGACATCATAAAACTGTACATTCTAATTTTGAAAAATCATTCCCACTACATTCTGCCGCCAGAAAGGAGAAACTGAAACAGTTAAAAAAGCAGTTAATTGGACAACAATCAATATTTTTAAGAACAATCGACAAAAATAAGGCTGCAACTGAAGCATCGTACCGTGTGTCCCAGATAATTGCACAAAAAAAGAAACCTTATGAAGACGGGGAAATGATAAAACAGGCGTTTTTAGAAGCTGCTGACTCGTTATTTGCCAACTTTAGAAACAAAGACGAGATAGTTTCAGCTATAAAATCTATGCAACTTTCTGCTAATACAGTGATGAGACGTGTAGAAGTAATGAGCAATGATATTTTTTTACAGTTAAGAACTGACTTAGATAACTGTGTTTATTTTTCACTTCAACTGGATGAATCAACAGATGTCGTTGACACTGTCCAGATGGCCGTGTTCGTCAGGATGGTTTTTAGTGATTTTACGATTAAAGAAGATCTTTTGAAGTTTATTCCACTGAAAGGACACACTACTGGACAGGAGTTGTTTTCTTATTTAAAAAATATTATTTCTTCCGAGAAAATTCCAATATCGAAAATGGTAGGCTTGACAACCGATGGCGCTCCAGCTATGGTGGGTTTTGATAAGGGTCTGGTGGCGTTATGTCGTAAAGATGAAACTTTTCCGCAATTTCTCTCTTACCACTGCATTATCCATCAGGAAGCATTATGTGGAAATTTCCTGAAACTAAACAACGTTATGAAACTGGTGGTAAAAATTGTGAACAAGATTAGAGCTCAAGCGTTACAAAGAAGATTATTCAAAACCTTGGCCGATGAAGTTGACTGTCAATAGGGGGACCTACTCCTTCACTCTGAAGTCCGATGGTTAAGTAGAGGACGGGTGCTGAAACGTTTTAATGATGTCCTATCTGGCATAGTTCAATTTTTCAAAAAACGCGATGAACCGACTCCGGAACTAGAAAATTCAATCTGGCTTAGAGATTTTGGTTTTCTCGTAGACATTACCGAGAAATTAAACGAACTTAATTTGCAGCTTCAGGGGAGAGACAAAGAACTAGCAGAAATGATTTCTGATATAAAAGCATTTATCAAAAAGCTGGAGTTTTGGGAACAAAACCTAATTAACAGCGATGCCAAGCATTTTCCTATTCTTTCAGAAAAAATATCTCAAAATCCATTAGAACCCTATGACAGCAAATATCATGTAGAAATAGTTTCTACCCTGAAGAATAACTTCAAAAATCGTTTTAAGGATTTCAACGAAATGGCTTTAGTAGCGCAGTTTGTTGTTTCACCCTTTATGGAAATTGATATCCAACAGTTTGCAACTTGTGTTATGCAGAACTTTGGCGAAGACATCGCTGCAACAGAAATGGAAGTAATTGATTTTCAAAATGATTTAGCCTTAAAATCGTTAGTCTCAAGTACCAAATGTATCTGGCCTATTGTAAGTAAAGACAAATATTCAGTTCTATGCCGTGTTGCCTTGAAAGTGAAAGCATTATTCAGTTCAACCTATTTGTGTGAATCTTCTTTTTCCAATATGAAGTTTATTAAGAACAAATATCGCAATCGACTTACAGATGAACATTTGGATAATTGTATTCGAATGGCTGTATCAAATTATACTGCAAACATTAAAAAAATTATCGATGAGTCTGAGTGTCAGCCTTCTCATTGAACGTGCTTTTTTATTTTTCAATGTTTATGTTCATGATAGTGCGTTACTTTTTTGTTGTTATTATTAACTATTTTTAAATCTTACGTGACATGCCGTTGTGGCTGGATAAAAGTTTGTGTTTATTTTTCAAACAACTTCGTTTGGTAGGTAGGAATGTAGTTATTATTAGTACCTATGTATTATGTATTACCAGTTAAATAAATAGTAAAATAAATACATATAATGATAAATTAACTGTGGATTATTTCATTTACGTTGCGTTACGTGGCTTCCGTGTGGGTAGCTCGCTGTTTATTCCAAAATTAACAAGTAGCTCAACACATTGAAGAGGTTGGCGACCACTGATCTAGATCAATGTTTCTCAAACTATTTAATATGGCGGACCGGTACTATTTTTACTAATGTATGACGGACCGCTACATTTATTAACAAATTAAACAATAAAGAAACATAAGTATTATTCATAAACTTGAAAAATAGTTATACATATAAACATAAACAGTTCAACCAGCTTCGTACAACACTGCCTTAATAATGTGATAAATGGGTTAGCTTACTTTTGGTCAATTTCTCTATTCTTCTTCTATAAGTCTTCTAACGAAAATTTGCGACCATCAAGGCTATCTCAACTGCTGCCCGCAACAGAGATCTTGTGTTTTTCCCAAACCATACACGACAATTTTTTAGCCAGCCGAAATGAGGGATGAATCTTCATATTATTCCTACATTTTGGCGTGTTTAGTCCAGTCGTTGAAGGTTTTCCGCTCCGAATTCTTTGAACCTTGACCGATTGACTTGAAATTTGGTGAGTGGTTAGGGGATGGCTCTAGGAGCAAAAGTGACATAGCGCCAATGTGCGCTTTTACCCTGAGCGTGGATGCCACCCCTTCTCGGGGGTGGAAATGTGTTCACTTAAAATAATCCCGGAAATGGATAGAGGGACAAATTCTAAGTAAAAAATGTTCTATATAGTTTTTTCGATACATCGATATTTTTCGAACTATTCGCGATTGAAAACTTAGATTTTTCGTGATGAAAATGCATGTTTTTGGACGGTTTTTCGCGAATAAGTCGAAAACTTCGCGTTCTATCAAATAAGTTGCAATAACAAAAAATAAGGCTTAGAAAACAGCAAAGAGATTGGTTTTTTTTATGAATGGTCTAGGTCCAAAATAAAAGAAGTTATAGTTCGTTGAAGAAGATTTTTTTTGCAACAACTTGGTTTGAAGTAGTCACTGTTAATTAACGAAAAACCGATGCATTTTTCGGGAAAAACTTATAGAACATTTTTTGTAGTGATTGAAAAGACCTTTAAAATGAGCACTGTTAAAAATCGATTGCATCATAACTAAGCGAGTTACGATGCAAATACGGTAGGCCACTCGAATTTTTGAAAAAAAAATGGGCGCTGAAACCCCAGCCATTCCACCAGAATTGATATTGACCATTATTCCTTTACAAATTACTTTATTTTAGTATTACTTATGTAATCCAAAAGTTTGAGCGGGTTAGAATGCGTATTTTTCGAAAAAAATATGATGAAAATGGAAAACGTATTTTTAAAATTTCTTAAAAAATACCTTATTTTGAAAATAACTAAAACTAAAGAAAAAAACGTAAAAGATAATATAGTACAAAAATATAAATTTTTTCTTAACGAACATTTTAGTTTTTGTTTTATTTCTGTAGGAAAAAAATAACGGAGATATAAATGTTAGAAGTTTGCATTATAGTGCGCGGACCACCCCTCCCGAGCCCTTTAACCCTTTACTTTTTGAATATGCAACGTCTGAGCATGTTGAAAAACTTTTGGATTACATGAGTAACACTAAAATAAAGTAATTTGTAAAGGGATAATGGTCAATATCAATTCTGGTGGAATGGCTGGGGTTTTAGCGTTCATTTTTTTTCAAAAATTCGAGTGGCCTACCGTTTTTGCATCGTAACTCGCTTAGTTATGATACAATCGTTAATAGTGCTCATTTTAAAGGTCTTTTCAATCACTACAAAAAATGTTCTATAAGTTTTTCCCGAAAAATGCATCGATTTTTCGTTAATTAACGTTGATTACTTCGAACCAAGTTGTTGCAAAAAAAATCTTCTTCAACGAGCCATAACTTCTATTATTTTGGACCTAGAGCATTCATAAAAAAACCAATCTCTTTCATGTTTTCTAAGCTTCAATTTTGGTTATTGCAACTTATTTGATAAAACGCGAAATTTTCGACTTATTCGCGAAAAACCGTCCAAAAACATGCATTTTTATCACGAAAAATCTAAGTTTTTAATCGCGAATAGCTCGAAAAATATCGATCTATCGAAAAAACTATATAGAACATTTTTTACTTATAATTTGTTCCTCTATCCATTTCCGGGGTTAGTTTGAGTGAACACATTTTCACCCCCGAAAAGGGGTGGCATCCACTCTCAGGGTAAAAGCGCACATCGGCGCTATGTCACTTTTGCTCCTTGAGCCATCCACTGACTACTCATCAAATTTCACGTCAATCGGTCAAGGTTCAAAGAATTCTGAGGTATAGCAACATCTTACTCACGGACCGCTACTGGTCCGCGGACCACACTTTGAGAAACACTGATCTAGATGCGACAGCTAGCTTTTGAAGAAAATCGCATAACTAGAAGTATGGTGTTCACTCTTGTGATTTTTCAGTTTTTTCGGTTTTTTTCAAAAACAGCTATAATGTTTTTCTTCAAACTTTGTATTTTTACGACATTTTTAATGTGTATTGATGTGAAATAGGTGATGTTCCAGTTGATTACCTATAAAATGGGTTTTTTTTTGTTTTCTTTTATTAACTCCTATTTTAAATAAAACACCCGGTATATTATTACATTTTTTAATACGGCTTAAAATTTTAGAGATTTGTCTTTTCAACTAACTCCCTATTTTGTACGGTTTTGAAAATTTTTTACAAATGCCTAAAAATAAAAAATCACATTTTTGGCTAATTATAAGATCACTGTAAAAGGAAGTTGTGTGCGTTTATCACACCAGATTTTTATATCGACCAATACGTAGTAAGAAAAAAGGGAACTAATTTCGCTCCAAAGTTCATGCATGAATATTCCACACTAACTTGCTCAAAAATAATACTACTAGGTTATGTTGTGCCCTAGTTGACGTGATTATGTTTATATCTATTCAGTGTATAATACTTCACTAAACTTAATTTTCAGACTCCTGTAATCTGAAAGCGTTAATTATATTTAGAAAAGTTAAGTAGTTTTTAAATTTCTATATAAATATTTGGTATCAATTCTATTATTCGCTAAATGTAGTTGATACCTTTATACCAGGTATTTACGTGTCAATGTGCATTAGCAAAGATTCAATGAAACAAACAGCGTTATTTTGTATTGCTTGTGTAACAAATCCCCCTCGAAACAATTTTACAGTCCTTCCTGCATTGTGTCTTCCGGGGTTTATTTATAAAACCTCTCCCGAATATTTAGAACGCGTAATGAAGCATTAATTATATCTCTGCATTTCAATGTTTGCTTTCGGCTTTTTTGCTCTGTTGAAACGGAAAGTGAAATATTAGCCGTCCATCATTTTAAATTTTAATCAAAACAGATGGCTCTTCATAAAAACATGACATTTAGCTGGATCAGGACTGACAACGCACTGATATACAGCAACGGCAATCCATACCTTCCGGCTGGTTGGTGGATTGGCGGTTCGAAATTCGCATGGCCCAAAAGCTCGGCGTGTGGCCGTGATCGGAGAGCGCGAATACGTAATGTTAATGGCGCACGAGGGAGCTTCACAATGGATGGTCGGTTTCCTTACTTTTTGCTTAGCTCAGGAGTGCATAAATTTTTTAAAACTTTATCTTTTTCAGTAGTGGAAAATTCTAAATCTAGTCCTTTGCCTAATGTCCTTGGAACATTTCATATAAGAAAACAGCTCATCTGAATGGAACTTATTCATACTCGTTACTCTGACATGCTATGGTTAGTATTAATAAACATTATTTGGAATCGATAAGTGCTCGCAAACCCTAAAGTAAAAACTAAGTTAGGGTAAAGTCGGAAATTTTATCATACTTTTTGAGGTACGCATTGGCAGTGAAGCCATTTAAATGAGCTTATTTTTATGTTTTGACTGATAAGAAGTTTTTACAGTCATATTTAATATTACTAGCCATATCAAGCAGATAGATCTTTTATTTGATACTAGAGTCATGCAAAAACTGGGATGTTGACAGTATATTAAAGAACGAGTTCTATATTATAGGTTTTATTACAGGAGCCAAGTTTCGAGCTAAATTACTTTAATTAATTGCGAAGAACAATTAATAGCATATACCCAACATTGATATTGTAAAGAATGATAGTAGGTAAAAAAGAACAATAATACTACAGTTGAAAATAAATTAAAATTTACTGAAAATACTTTGCGAACTATTCAGATATATGTGAATTTTATCAATTTCGTCATACAATTTCACCTATATTTCCCAGGATGAATGCAGAATTCCTTGAAAATTTTTAGAGCTTCAAAGAGAACATTCTTTTTCTATTACAACCAAGGCAAGACAAAATTAGTCAACAACTCTACTTTACCGGCCCATTATCAAAATGGGAACCTAAACCTTGAAAATTCGATGTTAGACGAGTTGCCTGTCCATGACCTTGAAGTGGAAGGTATTCTATATAAATCAGAGACCAATGTAGAATAAATGCTTTTCGTTCATTAATGGTTAATAAGAGAAAGAACTAAAGAAATTATGTAGCCGCCAATTGATATGGAATGCTACAATTTATAAAATTCGATTAAAAATTAGTGTCAAAGTAGATGCTCCAGCTACCTCCTTAAATACGAGAAATTGCTGAAAATACCATCAGCAATTTATTCCCAATATCATGACATTTCAAAGCTATCAACGTTGAAAAAGTAAATTGTGCGAGGCTATTAAAGCATTCAAAGGAGCTAGAAACGCACTATTCTAGTTACTCCAATAGCTTTATTATAGACAAAAAGGTATTTTCACTGTCAGCTGCAACTTCATGCGCGTCGATTGCCTTCAACAAAACATTTCTGAGGAGATAGTAACTGCAGATCATTATGTAAATATTCCAAAAGGTATCCTTTCAAATTGTTTACGCGACCTGCCTTACATCGTCGAAATACTTTATCATTGCACACTGCTAAGAGAGGAGGAGCTACCCTTTAGAAATGTTTTCTAGACAACTTATTACAAAATATGGTAATGAAGTGAGTGTTCCAAATCACAGGATATCTATATATTCTTTGGAGCTGATTCTAACAAAGGAAGTGATATTATTATTATTATTATTATTATAAAATCGTCCAAAGAACTACTACTACGTACTAGTGTTACAGGGAATCCCCAGTTTACTACATGTAACACCCTTGAAAGGGTTCAGTAGCGAAGCGTGGGAATTCGTTTTACCCCTATGGGCTCCACATGGTGTCGATCTGCCGATGAAGTAACGAGAAACTACAACCAAGAAAATTACCCTTTGGTGGGAGATGCTTATCTTAGTGCAAGAATATGTATAACTGCACTTACCTTCAAAAATGAAGGTCATACGATAAATGGGTAGCATTAATAAAATTACCTTTATGAGAGTAGTAGAGTGCGGCCACAACTGTAACAAGCAACTGTAACACATTTATAATAATTCTACTTGTTTTTGTAGAGATTTTGAGAGATAAACAAACACGTTCACAGTTTCACATGTACTCACTCACCTGGGAAGCAATTCCACAGACGAAAATAAAAGTGATAGACGGTCGCAGAGCGCTTAAGGCGGAGGTATGCTGCAAAACCACTAGTTGAACATTTGTGTTGCTTACTTATAGGCATGTACAATATTGGCGATAATTTACGCATGCAGGAAATCCTTAGCTTAGCAGATATAATATATAGTAAATAGTATGCCGATATGAAAATGAATAGCTCCAAGAATTAACGTCGTTCCACACACGATATGATGGAGAACCTTTCAGGTCTGCGCCGACTTGTTAAATAAAGAATATACGGCAGTTCAAAGACCGATTTCGAGCAATTGAAGTTGATCTACATGGTAACGAGGGGTTCTCCTGGGCTGCGTCGACATAAAGGACTTTGATATGCAAAACGTCGATATACAAAATTGGTAGAAAGGTTGACGCCGAGACGACCCCCGTATGGTCCTTCAAATATATCTGATCCGGGGGTCAAGATAGACTAGCTGCTCCATTAAGATTCAGTATATATCCTACCAAAGCAGTAATTTTCCTAAATTGGTACGGTAAGACTTTCCCAAACCCAACATTTACGGAACAATAACGCACATATACGCACAATTTCTTTGATTGATTATAGCTGATTTCGCGTCTGAACAAAGCGAGGTACGAGTGCACAGAAACACTGTTGGCATCAGTTTTTAAACAAACCTGGTATTCGGTGGGTTGTTTAAAATATTTATAATAAATGCAGTAGTGTCTTGTGCAACTGCAATCACTCTGAGTAAAAGCCTAAATTTTGGCTTTTAGTAGTAACATGTCCATGCTACTTTAGATTTCGTGTATAGTAAACTGCAATTGGTCATTATTAATCATTTTATCTGTTTGCTTTAAGTAGATAACGACATTCATTTAAAATTAAAAAATAATTCATATTTACTGTATATTTCTGACTCCAACTCAATAGAAGTATAATATAGCGTCGATAAAAATGGGTAAACTGAATTATGCCCTCAATCTTATTGAAACTCTCACAACAATGTTTAAGAATCTTTCGAAATTAAACAGAAAAGCATTAATAAAATGTTTAGAGAATTAATAAAAAATCAAATAAGTAATTAAAATACAAATTTTCCGTATTTTTAGGTGTCTTAAAAACTAAAAGCGGTACGCCAAAATTCAACTTGGAGCATTTATCAACAGTAAATTTTGCAACTTTACAAACATTTGGCCGTGAGATAAACGACGTTCTTATGGTTAAACTCTAAGTGAAAACCCTGTTAATGATAAACTGTAATATTATTTTACCCTTTGTGTGAAGATCATATCGATTATAAATAATATTTTCGAGCCCAAATTATAAATTCTGAAGTTTTCTAGATGATAAATTGTAAACTGTATGTAGACGCAGTTTAAAAATTTCCTATAAATAATTTTAGTTAGTGTCTTATTTTGGGTCTTATATTTTTTTAGTAAGGTATTCAAACACTTAATAGACATTATAAAGGAGAAAAATAATAGATGAGTAAACATCAATCTTGATCGTTTCGGAAGCTAAGTGTAATGTTTAATGGATAAACGTAAAAAACTACGGATCTGAAGTCGTAACGATAGGTGTGCTACGGCCCTCCGTCGGAACGTAAAATTTAAATGAGACATATCGCTCGCCTCAATATTTTAATAAGTATTTGCCCTGTTTGTTCAATTTGCTAACGCAGTGTATATGAAACTGTCAAATACTCGGTCGTAGTTACAAATTTGCTAAAATTAAAAGGCTGATCTGCATCTGTTTTAGCCTCGAACTGAAACTGACTTTAAAGAACATTCACAAGAAAATCCAATCTGTTTATACAAACTTATTGACTTTAAAACACATATAAAATCATAAAGAAGACCAAAGAAAGAGGATTGAAAAGTAGAGTAATTGGTCGTTCTTAACCCTCCAGTACCCGTTCAAAATTGTAAGACATCAGTACCCGCACCGGTCTCTCAGTCCGACACCCTCTGCCACCTCCATAAAAATAATGATATATCTTATGGCGTAAAAAGGCGGCTTTACACGTGTATAGTAGCTAAAGCAAGTTACTAAATCAAGTAGCTAAAATTTAGTAGTTTAGTTAAGCGAGCACGTTTACACACATTTTAGCATAATTGTTTAGTTGACGTTGAGTTTTTCAAAATGGCACAACGCGCAATAAGTCGTTCGTTATTAAAGAAATATATTTTTCATTTATGTGGTGAATTGGTGGATATAATGGCGAGTAGCTGTAATAAAAAAAAAGCGTGTGTGGTGCAAGAAATGGTTGTCTCGAAGAGAAACACATGGCGCTTCTTCTATGTTGCTGAAGGAACTTGTTAATGAAGATCTAAAGGAATATACATATATCCGATCCTGTTCCTGTCCTTCTATACTCTTTTATTTTCTTTTTCTCTTGAGCATAAGATGATCGCAGTGCCCGTATTTTATTTTGTATTTCTGCAACTCCAAATCCCACAAATCGCATAATGCCCTCAATTTCTTTGTAAGCCGTTTCTCAGGCTTGTTTATTTTTGTAAATGCTAGCCCTGGTATTCCACAAACATTCTCTCTCTCTCGATATTCTTGAACAAATTTTTATGTTGTTTCTTCATTCCAACGGGACGCCATGTTTCAACAAATTATGTAGCGAACGACTTATCTGACTAATACACTTCACTAAACGAACCTGTCTACATCTGCTTAGTTTGCGTTTAGATACCGAAAATCGTGGTGGGGGTACGCCACTTGCTCAAGTAAATAGAACTGATTTCTATTCACTTGACTAAACAGTTTACTAAATTCTTTACTTGCTCAAGTACTAAACCGTACTAAACGAAAATATTTACATGATGCAAGTAACTAAATTAAGCTACTTGATTTAGTAACTTGCTTTAGCTACTATACACGTGTAAAGCCGCCTTTTAGTTTCTTGTTTACTAACGTCTTCATAATCAGATATTTCATGTTCAGTGTCACTGTTCATTTCCCTAGTTTCCAATAAATTATCTTCGTCAGACGATGGCAGATCATCATAAAACGCGTTGTCGACATCCTCCTCCGCTATTATATCTCGCATCGTCTGTTCTAGTCGCGCCTGTTCTTTCTCATAAAATCTGCCATGACTATAATAATGTTTTAGTATAACGGTGTTACTAAAAATGCAGAAAATACTTCCTTCTCCTCACATTAGTCATATATCAAAGGTAAAAATAAAAACAACTCGGGTACCCGCTTCGGTCTCTGAAACCGAAATTATAAATAACTTTTAAACCACTGCACGCACGAACTCAAAACTGCATACGGATCTTCAATGGCAATATATAAGAAGGTAGTGAAATGGGCGGTAAACTAACGCTAGAACATTAAGTAATATACCGCATCATGTGTTTGCTCGGTCTCACAGACCGTAAACGGGTACTGAAGGGTTAAATAGACGTGTAAAACACGTTTGATAAAGCTTGGGGGCATTCGCGTAGATAAACGTATTGTATTCAACTAACCCGATTTTCGAACCACAGCGGGAAGCGAATGCTTATCGCTCCAGCGTTAAACACTTCCTGTCGGTATCAGGTTGCCTGTGAATCCTCGAAGTATGCGGATTGCTGCGTCGCATCTCAAATTGCGTCACCAAACCTTGAAAGATGCGACGGGTAGAAAATTAACGCACCTGATGCGAAAAACCCCTGGCTGATAGCTGGCTCCTCAATAACGACTGACATTGTTATAATGGATGTCTCGAACGTACGTGGCTGTCTCACAAAAGGTATACTCACCTGTACATGGTAAAAATGGCGTTTTCTTGGCACGCAATCGCTGGTTTATGGTACACAAATACTTCCAGCCGCTTCCATTCATTTTACCGATGGCAATTACACACATGCACTTGGAGCTGTTTACTCATATGTAGGTTGGGTAAGGCTTGCAGGCTGCGTTTAAGGCTGCACCCGCGAGCGCCTGCAAATACAACAAATTTAGGTGGTGCACGCATTAAGTCGGACTCCCTTTTCGGCTATGTTAAATTACAGTGATTAAATCCAATTAACAATAAAAAAGGATGTAAATACACACTGGCTATAAATGTTAGAATGAAAATAAACCTTCGAAGCAAGAAAGCCAGATTTCCTTTTCAAGGTAGGCAAATGAGGTACCTTAGCGGTAATGGTGTGGTTAATATTGAGTATACTCAAATCCTGAAATCTAATTATAATAATTTTTATTATAATCAATTATAATTTCTTCATCTAACAAGCAAAGAGGTCACAAAGTAATGATAATGCTGCGACTACATGTTAAGTTTCTTTTTAATTATTGGTGAATATTGAAGTACAGTTGTTTTATTCGCTTTAAACAGTGACCGCGAAAAGTCGGCATGAAACGGGAAAAATTATTATTTTTAATTTTTTTTTTAAACTTTTTGTCAATAGTTTGTGCTTGTCTGAAATTAGATGTACCAAGTGTTTTTTTCTTATTTAAAAACTGGTGCTTCTCTAAGTTGTCAAAATCCAAATTTCGGAAATTTCAATTAGATTTTTTTAATTAACTCAACAATTTGAAACTCAGAAAATTACCTTTTTTTTAACTTCCGCATATTTTTTTAATTTTTGGAATATTCTTCTAAATTTCATATATCAAGAGTTCATTTCAAAATTAAAATTTTATTATGCGAAAGCTTTAGATATTTATGCCGTGAAAAAGCAATAGAAAATGTTAATTATTCCATTAGATTTTTTATTATTTAGCGAAAAGTAATATTTTTGGATAATGTTTTGGTTTTTATGCAAATCGCTTTTTAAGAGAACTATGTCACTGATAATTAATGTCTATTTAAATAGCTTCTAAATTGCTGTAATATTTGCTTAGCAGCCATATAAGTTATTGATATACTATGATTGACTATAAAAAGTAGAGACATAATAGCATTCAATAATTAAATTAAGCCATGGTGGTGTTTTCAATGAACACTTAAAAATGTAGTCTGTTAATTTACAGGGTGACAATTCAGTTCGGTCGCCAGTCTTTGAAATGGCCGTGCCCACTCTGTACTGCAACCGTTGCTTTTCGTGTCTAAGATTTCGTTGCATGAAATGCATTTAACAAGTAGGCCTAGTCAGGGGCGGATGGGGTGGGGTAAACCGGCCCGGGAAACCATTAACACCGGCCCGGTCCATTTTTATTAAAAAAATTGTTAGGCACTTTTTACTAAGGGACTATAAGAAATAAGTACTTATTCGTATTTTTCAAACGCTTTTAATATTTCTCTAAGTAAAAATACATAATATGTACATGTTAGGATAAATAAAAATTAATGGCAACTAGTTCCTGGTCCTGGTCATTGGTATTGGACAGAAAAAATTGTGAAACACATCATATTTTTTGAAAAAGCGGGCCTACATATCCGCTTATATTTTTGTTTTCATAAACATAGATATTAATATGTCGGTGTTTAATATAAAAGCGAGATTTGAAACAAATCACTTTCTTCGGCCAAAACATTGATTACCTACTTCCTCATTATTTATTTTGTTTAAGACTGGAGCCTCAATATTCATAATCATGAATATTAGCTACTAATATTATTTCGGTTAAATCCGTGATTTTTTTGGTGTGCTGCGTTTTTTATATTTTTTCAAGGGTCATAGCGATGGACCGGCCCCCGTTCTGGCCGAAGCCAGCGGCCCTTCGGGAAATTTCCCAAAATCCAGACTGGCTCATCCGCCCCTGGGCCTAGTCGATTGACATTTCGTAAAACATTTGGGAAGATGTGGATCGCCAAATGCAACGTGCCGCTATAATAAGCTGTTATGAGCCCGGAAATCGTGTTTGTCACATTGTCCGTGAATTAAACCGTGCAAAGAGTAATTTCTCGTTACGAAGAGTTGGGAAACTTGAGTGACCACATAAGAAGCGGACGACCGCGAACTGGTGTCACACGTCAAACGATTGCGAACATCAGAGGCAGAATTTTACGAAATCCAAGCCGATCAATGCGAAAGATGGCTGTGGAGCTTGGAATAAGCAGAGAGAGCGTTTGGACTATTGTTACAAGTGGCAAAAAATATTTAATTTCATTAAATTCATTTTTATTTCAAGTAGATAACATGTTGAACAGCCCTCGTATGTGTTGTAAAGTTATTGTAGCGGTAAAAATTATAATGACTCAAAACTGATGTGCCTGAACTAATCTATAAATTGTTACCGTGTACTTATTAGCACATAATTAACGTTTAAAACCATTTTAAAAATGTAAATTTCGTCTAGCAAATTACAGAAAATCGTTTTTATACTTTTTTTTCTCGATAACGGTTGCAGACACGAAAAAACTGCAAGAGAACAAAAAGATTCTAAACAAAACAGAAAACTCAATTTGTATTTTAGAATCTAACAGCGGCGCACCGCAAAAAAGTTCAGGGGGAGAAAAAGAAGCATGACCCCTGAAAAAATATCTCCCTGTAGATTCTCACAACCATTTGATATGCTCAATGATGTAAGCCCTGCAGCGTAACCTGTATTCCAAATTTGAGCTAAATATCTCAAAAACTGCAGGAGCTATAAAGGAAAAAGTTAAAAGTTAAAAAAAATTTACCGGAAGTCGACCTCGGAAAAGAAATCCGATTTCCGGTTTCTATATATTTTTGGAATCTACTCTGCAAGCTGAGTCAAATGATATATATCTCGTCCTCCTAAAATATATCTCAATTTTCTTGCTTCTCAGTTAATAATAACAAGTTAACAAGTTAAAAAGAAGCTTAGGATGAAGTGTTGTAAAAGACAAAATGTTTATTTACTCCCTGCAAATACAGCGGCTAACAGGGTAACAAGGTGTAGGAGATTGCTTCGGCGAGTTGTTAGAAATTGGCACAGATCGGTCCTACTTACAGATGAGAAAGTATTAACTAGATGAAAAGCTTAATAAACAAAATACTCGAATAATTGCTCGTACTATAGAAGGTGCTAGTGATAGAAGTAGACATGTTTTTAAATCAGCCCATCCTTCGTCAGTAATGGTCTGGGCAGGAATTACCGTAGATTGAAAACGGTTTGCGGAAAGTTCGTTCCCCACATTTCGTTCCCCACATTTCGTACCCCACATTTCGTTCCCGGGATATTTCGTCTCCCCACATCTCATACCCGGAAACTTCATTCCCGAGCAAGCTTAATTTGTCTCCTAGATTTCCGGGTGCAGCGATCGGAATGCAGTTAGAAAAATGAAAGATATTTTAATTAATTTATTTATTATAATAAACTTATAAAAACAGTATGTTCCCGGATTGAGTTTACAAGAGGGAATTAAATTTTATTTTTAGTTTCACATAAAAATGTTATAGGAATTAAAATTCCTGCTGGGTTGTAGAGAAATTTAAGAAAATTTTCAGTTTTTCAAGAACAAGTCGGCCTTGACAGTGAAGCAAAAACTATTTTATTTTCACGTAAACTACCCTTATTGTTCATGACACGGTAAAATATTACTAAGAAGAGTTGTCCAGAATTGTATACAAGATATAAGGAAGATACTTAGATTAAACCGTCATTTTTAATAAATACAATTTATTGTGTTCTTCTTATTATTAGAATAAATAAATTAATTAAAATATCTTTTATTATGTAACTGTATTCCGATCGCTACACTCGTTTTTCAACATCCTGTAATCTGTGAGACAAACTAAACTCGCTCGGGAACGAAGTTTCCGGGTACGAGATGTGGGGAGACGAAATATCCTGGGAACGAAATGTGGGGTACGAAATGTGGGGAACGAAATGTGGGGAACGAAGTTTCTGTATCCCATGGAAAACACCCTTGGTGTTTATCAACCAGGGGATTAGGATGACCGCAGAAACGTATCGTACGTAGCTATTCGAGGCTGTAGTAGAACCATGGGAACGTTAACATTTTGGAAATCTTCGATGGACTTTCCAGCACGACTCTGCAAGGCTCCATACAGCGAATAACGGTATTGCATGGATTCGTGAGAATTTTCAAGACGTTATTTCGCCTAAAGATTGCCCTTTATTTTCACCGGATTTGAATCCAATGGATTACGCTATATGGTCTATTCTAACAACAGCGACCTGTGCACAACATCAAGCTAGTATTGAAGACCTAACGCATTCCTTAAGCGTTGTATGGGCAGGAATTCCTGAAGAAGTGCTGCGAACCACAGTGGATAATTTTAAGAAAAGGGTGCCGGCCTGCATTAGGCCACGCGGGGGATTTTTGAAACTGTTTGGGTTTATTTTAGCTGTTAAGGTTTCATGTTTATAATAATATCAAGTTTATGAAAAAATAATAAAAATCAACTATACTGCCGTTCGCTTTCCTTGGCGACAGAACTTAATTGTCACCCTGTAATAGTACACCGAGTTTTAATTTTGTTTAGAGAAATTTTTTATTTTGTTTGTTTTAGCAAGAATCGCACAGTACAAGAACTAGTAATTGTCACGCTTCCAACCAAAGAGCTATAAAGCTACAGCATCCCCATAAAACGTATTTAAAAAAACTGCATGGTTTACTAATAATTGATACCTTCAAGTTTTAATAACTGCTCTTGGAGGAACAGAAGCGTTTAATCTCTCTGATAGAGGCCGTGATTATTACGACACACCACCACACTGTGTTAGGACATTGTTTAATTACCAGGGCTGTTCTGTCAAAGCTATCTGACTGCATGTTTTTGACGAAGGCCAACTACTCCGAGACCGCCCTTGTGTTATTAGATTTCTGTGATAAAGTAGTTAAAACAAATTCTGAGCCAATGAATAGCCACAACTTATCAATACTCTGGACTGCGCCCTGCGCTAAAAATAAATTTGGGTATTTTTCAAAGAGAAATGGTTTCAGGGACTTCAAAAAACTGTCTAAGAAGTTTCTTAGTTTTAAAAATAGTAGTATAGTTTCATTTGGTTGCACGATACTATTATAAAGTGTATCAGAACAGATTGTGTACGTATATTATGTCACCAAATGTTAACATTTTGCTTTTATTAAAATCTTGATACATTTTCCTCAGACGCAGAGCTAATGAAAATTGGAAGAAGTATTTTGGAAATATTTTGTGAACAACGAATTCCGTGAAGTGAAATACATTCTCAACACGATATTTCAAAAGGAGAAACTAAGAAACTTATTTCTCTCCAATTGTTAGTATTAAAAACTCGTCAGTAGACCATCCAATATTTGGATTATGTTCTAAAAAGATATGTTACTGTTCTAAATACTATCTAGTGTGTATTATGGCATGTAGTAGAGAGAATATCCTTTATGTATATTTAATTGGACATTTTCTCTAACAACAGCAATAACATTATTAATAATCGAAAAATTTTCAAAATTTACTCGACTATTCAACCCACTTGTCATATGTCAAAAACTGACCAATAAAAATACAAGATTTGACGTCTTTGCCCCAACAAAAATTAACTATATTGAACATTTTCAATAGTGAAAATAATCAACAATTTTTACTAGTGTTGTTAAGTGAATATTTTAAACAAATGTGATTTTTATTAGAAAAAGTCAATTTTAGTTTTCTGTTACTGTAGAAATTGCGTAGCTTGTTGCTAGATTTACTGAAAACTAATTTAAAAAAGTAGTTTGGTTCATTGAATAGTCCCTCGAATACCATTCTTCGTCAAAGTTAAGTAGAATATTTTTGCGGTGGTATCACTACTCGTGTCCATTGCGCTTAGGATTAGGACGAGTGCGCAATGGACATTCGTGATACCACAGCAAAAACAATCGACATAACTTTGACTACTCATGGTATTATAAGTGACAGTATCCACTTACTGTGGTTTTGACAAAAAACGTAAACATTTAGTATCTACGTATTAGTTTTGTTATTATTTTGAATAAAAATGTTTTCTTTATTGTGTTTTTTCATTGATTGTAATAAAATTTTTAATTTGGAAGATACGAGTAACAATAAATGGGTTCCACTTTCTTTCTTTCAATTGCTCTAGTTCTTGCAAAATCTGCAATCTTAACTCCTTAGCGCTTTCGCAGTTTATAATTTATTTATTTTGTTACCATTATCCGTAAGGTTGCCCCCTTCAGTAAAAATATCTTGCAATGAACTGAAACTGTTTGACGGGAAGCCAGTGCAACCGCGATTTTGTTGAAAGGTCTCTTTGGGGATCTAATAATTTGGCGCAGATTTTGTCTAACAAGGTATCCTGATCCAACTGCGCCAGACTTTTTCCTTTGGGGATTTCTGGAAGAATGCCTGTGCAGTAATTAATGGCCCACGCGCTATGCAGTAACTGAAAGCTAATAATGAAAATTGAATCTTTGGCATTGACCACCAAATTTCTCATTGGATATAGTTTTACTGAACTGGCGATGAAATAATATTAGTTTTCGCTACTAAATCGTGTTCAAATCAGCCTCCTGAGAGCACAAACGGCATCAGGTCACTTGTGAATGTTTAAATAGTAATTTACGCTACAAGTGCGTAAAGCTAGTCTTTAGTCATGACTGGGGCAGAGTTAAAACGTCAGTGAGCGAGCGTTTTAAGCCCCGCGAGTGACTAAAGATGCTTTACGCATGTGTATCGTACAATATTTTGTCTACGATAGAATCTAGAAAACACGATAAATATAAAAAACATTAATTGTAAATTAGGATTACTAGCCAACGGTCGAAATTTTGAGTGGTTGAAAATTTTAAAACACGTTGCTACCGACAACGTGCTTAATGAAATCTTTTAAACACGTTGCTACTGACGATGTAAATTAATGAAAACAGGTTATTAAACAGTCGTTTTACAAACTTAAAACTGCCAAATAAAAGTCAATTTTACTCACTGTAGTAGATAAATTAAATTACGCAAGAGCCATTAAATCAAATTGATTGTATTTGAAGCCAGATAAAACCGTCAGACTGTTTTAAATTGTACCCTCCGTAATGCAAATACCTTTGTTTGGAATATAGAATTAGCCTAACATATTTTTATTTCTTCTAGTCACATTTGGAATTCACAAGTAATGAAGTGGGTAAGCTTGTTTAAGACTAGTCACTTAGAAAGATGGCCAAACCGTCAAATTTATTTAAATGTGTTTTTCATTTTTTTGGCTTTACCACTCTGTGTAAGTAAATATATTTAATCAGTTTCAAATATCGCAATAATTAGAACATTTTTAATATTGCAAAAGAATTACATGCCACTCTAGATTACTAGAATGTTGGGAATTGTTTACACCTAGCTTTTCTTAAAATAAACGCAAAATATTGTACACATATTATGTTGATCAGTCTAATTTAGTGCTTATTATTATTATTATTATTAATTAATATTTATATATATAAAAATCAATCGCCGTGTGTTAGTAACGCAAAAACTCGAGGACGACTTGACCAATTTGGAATATTTTTTTTTGTTTTGTTCGTCTTACTCCCGAGGTGGTTTAGCAAAAAAGAAAATTCGGAAAAATCCAAAGGGAAAGCCGGAAAGTTGGAAAATATCTAAAGTGTGTTTTTCTATACACTGTACGGCTTTCTATTTGCAGTCATACTTTTATGATTATGTGATTAATGGTTTGAAAGGTTTTCCCCATCATATCATAATCCAAAACAACGTTTGCCGGGTCAGCTAGTTATTTATAATATAAGACCTCGCAAACGATGGAATATTGAACCGGAACAGGCCGCAAGGCCTAATCCTTGAAGTAGACGACGACGACGATAATAAATAAATAGAAATTGATTACCCACAACATAACTCATTTTGAATTTTATTGAAATGTTAGAGAAAATTTGTTTTTTCAACTAACGCTCTATTTTGTACGGTTTCAGTAGAATTTGTAAATTTTGTGAATGTTTGACAAATGCTTAAAGTTTAAAAATAAAATACTGTAAAAGAAAGTTGTGTGCATGTATCCCCACACCAGATTTGTTCTTACAGAAATCTCTCGTATAGCAAACTAACCAAAGAAGGCTTCATAGTTGTTTTTACTGTTTAGTGCACGGGGCATGAAACACGTATTTGCACACACTATTTTCTCTATGACCTCGAATTTTTAATCCATGAATATCAATTTAACCAAGATTAACATTTTTTACAGTTATAAATTATGTCATAATAAAAAGATGGCAGTGGTTAAGTAGCCGGCACCGGTGACATTTCTGCAGCCGATACTTGTCAAGGTTAGTTGTCAAAAGTAATTATTTATAGTGATAACTTTAGTTCGTTTATTACATAATGCTTTAATTATTTAAAATGCTTTATCTTTAACGAAAGACGCAAGTACAATAACTTTAGAACCTCAGTTTCAGTTTAAAAGGCGTAAATGCAAAAGCAGCTGTTTACTTTTAGCAGACTGCTCTATAATCTGTTATTTTTAGATCGACAAGCTATTGGTAAAAGAACTACTTTTAGTAGCCATCGTAGAAAATATCTATTATTTTCATGATCGTAGTTACCGGCGCGCAAATTTTTAATCTGCATCTGAATCCATCTAAGTTGAACCTGTTTTATTAGTTAGGTAATGCACGTGTGAACTATAGTCACTTTTGAACATATTATATTGAGTTAATCCATTTGGTTTCCTTGTGGTATTGTACAGTGGCTAAATACATGGTTAGGTTTTCTTACTTTATGTAGCGTGTGTCCTCACAAAGCCCAGGTAGTTTTAGGGTTAATTTATTGCTAAAATGTATATTTCAGGTGTGTTACTTTAATATAGTAGTCTCAACAGTAAAAAGACCTGCAGTTACATGATTTCTTTACGTAAGAGCAGCTTTTCACAAAATTTTCGATGAAGATCCTGCAAGCTGAGCACCTCTGTTGCTATCGTGGGGAAGTCTTTCTGGCGAGAACCTCATTCCATGCACGATAAACATATCAGGTCTCGCCCAGAGAAAGTACACGAATTTGTCTCCTTATCTATCTAGGTACAACTTGTTTTGACTATTCTGAGCGAGCAATTTTTTCCAGACCACCCCCTTCGATTGACATAGGTCGAGCACTTTTATGACCGGCTGTAGATCGTACGGGTTCTCCCCTGTAAAAACCCTTTAATTTAAATCCCAATCCAGTTTTTTATTTAGAATTAAATATGCAATGTCAGTACCTAGTTTTTATTATATGTTCATATTTGGTCGATACTTTTTAAGCACTGTTTTAGTTACATTTTGTCGATGTCCTTAATTTATAGCTTTCTGCCGTATATGTTAATTGTTTATGCTATTGTAGGATTTTCTGGTCTTTTACTACTACGCCCTCTAGTTTGGAGTAACTGCTTTTAGGTTTCTCATTTACCAATAGTTTCTGCTGGGTTTTCAGTATTTTCTTATTCTTCTGCGGATATAGTAGTAATAGTTATCTTAATACCAACACAGTGTTTGCCATTAGAATAGTGCAAAGAAAAATTATATCTAATATTTATAAATCTAACCTTTGATTAATATTTTCGTTTTCTGCTTTTACGTGTTACACATCAGTTTTCCCAAATTCCTCTGTCCCTACGTCTGTCTGTCTGCCTGTTGCCAATATAACTCAAAAAATACATTTAGAGTGAGTACATTAAGAAAATAAATTTTGCCTATTTTTGCTTCAACTCAAGAACTATTAACTATTTAGATGAAAGTAGTATTTTGCACATAGCTCAGCTTTTTACCCTTGGCGAGAAAGATAACATTTCGGATCCAACATATGCAGGTTGAACACTTTACAAAACTAAGGTGTTTATTCTTACTTTAACTGAGAAAAATATAAAAACGGTAATTTGCACATAGCTCAGGCTTTATCCTTGACGAGAAGGTGACCCAACAGATACAGGGTAAAAAAGATAAAAGGTCAACAATAAATGCGATGTATGTAAGGCATCTCACTAATGCGAAGGGTACTTGGTGCATCGAACGGGTGATTTATTTGCATGCTACCGCCAATCGTTGAAATTGCATTCGCAGGCGCGAAGTTGGAATCCCAGTATCGGTAATTTTTTTTTAATTGATGTAATTTGCATTACCAACTGTTTTCTTTTATTGTTTCAGTATTATTACGAACGTTAAAATATGTTTACTTTTACTTTCATTTGATTTTTAAATTTGTTTAGTGTCACAACGTGTACTTGGGAGAAAGGTTCTGAGTAGAGCTCTTTACAGTTTGCTTTAAGTAAAAGAGGTAAGGGCATTTATGATCATATAGCAAACTCCGTGATGGTATCTCGTAGGATTAGTGCACCTGCATACCAAACTAACAGCTTTCGAATGACTTTAACTTTATTATCAGTAGCTAAGGTTCCCAAACTATATTAATGAGTGTGATGGAAAATCAGCTCAGGATGTATTGTTACCAGGAAGTATTGGCAACACGGATGCATGTATAGTGCAGCGACTATAAACTGAGTTCAGACTTTGTATCGGTCAAAGTAAGTTCACATACCGAAAACTATATTGTTTTACAATCGTGTAGACTACATGTACTAAAACGGGCATACCATGAAGTTCTAAAGTTATTTCCCAAGCCAATTTAATATATTGGATAGGATTTAGAAGCAAATGCTTCTAATTTATTAGGCTAATTTATAGAAATCTGAAATGGTTCCTGGAAATTATCAATTTGGTCATAGAATTAAATTTTGTAATATACTTTTAATGTTGGACAGGTATAAGCCATTTGCGTTAATTTATGTTGGCCAACTCTACTCGTAATTATTATTCTAAGCTCAACATAATAGCATAAGGTGAGGCTTACAACTTTAATAATGAGTTTTCCATGACTCATTAACGAGTGCTGCATTAGGTCTGCTAGCTTAATAATGCCGCAATAAATTTTTCCCATGCCCAAACCGCAAGAAATACAAACATAATTAAAACAGAATTACCAGTTCGAAGTGACTCGGAACTATTCACAGGTAACATCAACACAACTCTTGCCGGGGGAGTTTCCCGGTTGCTCCAAAGGGACCTGGATAACTAACCAGTAACACGTAATATTATTCGCTGTTATGCACATTCCACCAGTAAATCTTGTTCAGGTTATAGATCCTCTCCATTGTTTGGCACAACGCTCCCAGCCATGTCTCCAGTTTTGATATAAACGGATGTCCTTGCAGACGATCCTGCCGCCCAATATATTTACATATCGCGACGATAGGGATCTGACCGGATGGGATGTAGCCTTCCGCGTCCTGTTTATATTATGTCAGTGGCGTGCGCAATAATTTCCATCCTTTCATCTCCAACTCGACACGTTTCCTTGAAAAGCACTCGATTTATATCCAAATCCTCTTTAAGTCGCACTCTCGCACACGATTTGCCTCGTATTATCCCTGCAAAAATTTAATGTAAACTCTGCTTCTCCTTACAATCGCGAAAGTCGACTTTTGCCTCTAAATAAAATATCAGCGAAAATAAACAAAGTTAGTTTGATGGACAAAGTATTAGTTAGTGTAGTAAATCAGGGAGAACATTTTTGTTGTAGCATGACATGATAACATGGGCGTATATTTAACGCTAGTTGCTGGTAGGATTTATAGAGACGTACTACGTGGAAAGAACAGGAAAAGGCTGCTGTCAAATAAATTTATAGGCTTGTAAATTTCTGTCCTATCCAAAGAACAGAGCTATTTGTCTTAGAAAGCCTTTTAACCCGAAAGGTAAAAATCGATGTATAGTTACCGAAATGATCTTTGTCTATGAATATAACATTTATAGTATAGGTACACTACGTATCACAAAATGTAACAATCTAAGAATAATAAGTTATTAATATTTTTTTGTCGCAGAATGCATTATTAGAAACGTTTAATTATAATATGTCCGAGTATAAACCAATATTTTACAAAGTAATAAATCAAAATAATATTTTTACATTGGAGAAAGTTATTGAGACTGGCATATTAATCCATCAGCAAATGAGATGCATAATACTCGCATACAAACTCACATTAATACTTTAGAACTATGTTATTGTTAAAATCATTATTATCAGCCTAATCTATTTCAGTTTGTAAATAAATACTGGTATCCCATATAAAAAAGAAATTTAAGCTTTGAATAACTTTAATCAGCTGAATTTAGTACGCCTCCTAACATGTATGTGGAAGTTGAGTTCTAGTCCTGCTATTTCAGTGTTAATGTTACTAACACCTTCTAAATCACAGTGTCCAAATACAAGCAATCACATGAGTGGGTAGAGCTATAAAGTAAAAAAATATGTTTTCTTAGTCGAAAATATTATATCTTCATGCGCCCTATACCTCTGAAATTTGGAACAAATATGCAGATAAAACAAGAATATGTTAGTTCTATCAACCTCATATTTCACCAGGCTGCGGTATCATATAAAAAATTCAAAACTACGATTAAAGCAAAGTAATTCTCATTGATATTGATATTGATATTTATTTACTTCCATAAAACATTACATGTATAGGAATTGTCACAAAATATAACGAGTATGTATTTACAAGAAATTACAAACATAATTATAACATGTATTCGTTGACAAAATAATAACATTTCACATTTAAAAACAATTTCAGTTTGTTTCTGAATTCTTGAAAGCTAGCATAGTTTTTAATGTCTCCAGGTAACAAATTGTACGCTTTAACTGCTGCATTCTGTGGAGAGCTAAATCCTACTACGTACTTATTAAACGATACATGGTAATTTTTTTTATGCGAGTATCAAAATTGTGAATAGTAGAATTTTTTACAAAGTTATTTTGATTATTATAGGCATATACACACAATTCATAAATATATAATGCAGCTACAGTAAGAATGGTATACTTTTTAAAGTAATCCACGCAACTGGTAGTAGAACTAATTTTGGCGATACATCTAACAACGCTTCTGTAGTATAAATAACTGGTTAACTTGTGTGGGCCAACCCCAAACACAAATACCATATCTAAGACGGCTACCAACATGAGCATGGTAAACATTAATTAACTGCTCATCTGTTAGTACAGTGCGCAAATTTTTAAATAGGTATTGAATAGAACGGGTTGTATACAAAACCACCGATGTTGATCGCCACCGATATGGATTTCCTCCGACTTCTGACAACTGTATTAAACACTACCGACAGGAACTACCACCGACTTGGGTTACTACCGACTTTTAAAGTTTGTAAGAAATATATGAATGTCACCGAACTAAAATACCACCGACTTGGTGTACAAACCGACTTGGATTACCACCGATGTGGATTTACATCCGACAGGAACTATCGCCGATGTGGACTACCACCGCGCGTTTACTTCCAACCGATACCGACAGTAGTTGTTGCAACACATCTTACACGAGCGACCGTGAAGTTGCAATCCTTCCTATTAAGGTGACTGTTTACTGTTTAGTATTTCAGATTTCGTTTCTAACTGGTTCAGAATTTTTTAAAACCGCCTTATGATAGACAACAAGCTATACTAAGTAATTTTTAAATGATTTAGTTTACACGTCATAATCTTGCTATGTTATTGGTACTATGTAGAGGAAGCAAAATATGAATGGAGCTAAAGGATTATGATATAGGTGGTTCGTTGGGCGCTTATCGGAAAGCCCAAGATTCCAAAGCTATATTTAAATTGTTTTATAATGACTTTCTGAAGTAAGTGACTAAAAGACTGCAGATTGGTGGTTTAGAAAATGTTGACGGAGTTATATCAGTTATTATTCGCGCTGAGATTTCCTTATATTTGTACCTAGTGAAAGTAAGGGAAGTGTGAGTGTCATACAGGGACCGTCAAAAAAGGACTGATTATTTAATTTTCTAATAAAAAATTAAATGACACAGCAATCGCTATGTCTCTTATATTATTTTAAAGAGTATGCTTTGGAGAGGTGTATAAAACAATTGCAGAATTTTTTGACACTTAGGAAAATGGACACATGGCCAGTGCCACAACGTGTTTTTGTGTTGAACAATTATCAAAGTTAATTCAATTATTTAAGTGCAATGCGCCAGATTAATTTGTTTGGGGCTACCTAAAAAGTAAAGTTCATATTGCAAAACCAAGAACAATTGACGAACTTAAAACAAGCATTAAGCAGAGATGCCATAATATTCCGTAGGAATTACTTATTAGAGTCATGCTTAATTTCGTTCGCCGCTTAGAAGAATGTATTGAAAACGACGGAGGACACTTCTGGCATACAATATTTGATAAATAAATCTCCTGTTCTTACACCACAACAAACCGTTTTGTTTAAATGTGTAACTTATGACAATACATTTTTATCTAGAAAATAAAATAGTCAGTCCTTTTTGACGGTCCCTGTATAAAGATTTAAAGTTGAAAAAACTTTGTCTGTTCGAAGAATAAGTGCAAAAAAGAAAGGATTGCATGCTGCACGGGTTGCACTTAGAAATAGAACGACACAGTAGATTTAGGGGTTATAATTTGTATTTTTTACATCCCACTTTTTTGGCCGTAACTATACAAACAGTGTCTACGGGTTTTAATAGTATAACTTAATGTAAAGTGTATCAATAATTTTAACGAGTATTTTAGGAGATTATTAAGTCAAAATGTTATTAATTAATTAATAGTTATTTAACCAATAAGTGTGTTAATGAAGACGATTAATAATCGACACTGTTTAAAGCACGAACGAGCGATAGCGAGTGAGTGCCTTTAATAGTTGAGATTATTAATCGCCCCATTAACAAACGAGTTGATTACAACATTTTTTCGTTTGACCGCAAAATCTTTTTCTGAGGCGAAAATTTGATTAATACAACTAACCTCCATGCAAAATATCATCAAAACGTCAAAATCACAAAAACAGTTCATTAATGAAAAAGAGTTTAGTAATCAAAAACAGTGTATTAATAGATCTATTAATCCACCCTTTTTAAAAAACAGTTAATTAATGAAAAAGAGTGTATTAATCAAAAACAGTGTATTAATGACGTCTATTAATCTATCCCCTTTTAGGAAAAATAATTCATTAATATTGAGAACAAGCGGTCAACGAAAAATTAATTTAATTTAATTGTAATAATTGCAACTCCACTTACATTGGACAAACAAAACAATTATTAAAGACTAGAATTAATCGGCACAAACACTCAATTAAAACAAATAATATATCGCCTTCTAATAAAAACAGCATTAACTGACCACGCTAATGAATCTCTAGGTAATAAGTTTATTTTCTACGCACCCAACATGTTACATACAGAGAATAACTTTTAAAAAACGTATACGCCTGGAGATGATTGAAATACAAAACAGCTCTAATGCAATTAATTATAGAACTGATTTGATATAACCTCAGTTCTATTTATCATAATTTATTTAAATATACTTTTTCACATGAACCAAATACACGTTGTATTATGATTCAAACAAACATTTTAATTAAAAACAAATTTTAACTTAATACGACCCTGGCTATGTCATATGCAAGTTCCAAATTTTCTGCAGTTTTGGGTATAGTTGATAATAAAAATATGTGAACAGCCTTGCTTGCTCTTATCAATTTCATTTTACATTTCTGGTTTCAAAATTGCTAAAGCGTTCTGTTTTAATTGTATTGAAAATGGATTATCACGAATAATCCCGTTACTTCATTAATTGTTAATATTACATTTAAAATGTCTTTAACATAATGCAAATTTAAACTACTCATTATCGTAAGTATGCTATAGGTACTTACAAAATGCCAGATGTCTATTTGTATTACATTGACTATTCAACTCACCCCCTTCAAGTTAACTATTCACCAATCATAATTTAGTATTTATGTCATTTGCCACCAATCAGCGTAAAATTGTGCAACAATTCCGCTAGCGAAGTTTTAATGACAATTTTTTTCTCTTCCTGTGACATTTATTTAACTTCCTGTAAAATTAATCAAATATGATATTAGAAATGTCAATTTTGACAAACAATTTATTTTACGTCAACAGATTTTTATTTTCAAATAGGACGTGATAAAAATTCATTAATTACTAAGAAATGTCAATTATGTTCGTTGAATAGTCCTTCAAATGCCGCTTGCAGCCGACGAATTGCATGAATTTTTGTCAAAGTGTTTATTCGTGTTTATTGCTTCAAAATTGATCTCGTGCTGTCGCACTCGACCCAATTTATATCGAAGCAATAAACACTCATACACTTTGACAAAAAAATTTCGGCAATTCGTCGACCGCTCGCGGTATTGTATATGAAAATTTTAAACCCGACAATCGGCTTAGTAATACACAGTACATTTAATGCTATTGTGCGGCATTGCTGGATGTACTTATCGCCAGCCGATCAATTTTCAAAGTAGGTACTTGTCTGTTGGTCACGTTTAAACGGGGCTATGACACAACGCCCACTGGTCACAAACCAAAACTTAGAATCTGGTCATAACGCCCAACTTCGATTCTGGTCACAACGCCCAACTTGGTCACAACGCCCACCGATGCCTGTTATAGGAGAGAGCTATCGACGCCACTTAAACCACCGTTTTAGTCATAACGCCCAACTTAGATTTTAGTCACAACGCCCAACTTGGTCACAACGCCCAATTTCGATTTTGGTCAGAACGCCCAACTTGGTCACAACGCCCAATTTCGATTTTGGTCACAACGCCCAACTTGGTCAAAACGCCCAATTTCGATTTTGGTCACAATGCCCAACTTAATTAGGAAACACCTCAATAATTGTATAAGGCGGAAATAGTTATTTAGACCACAAGTGTTAGAAGTTGTAATAGAACGCCTCTATGCGGTATTATATCACTTATTTATATGATAAATTAAAATAATAACTTACCTCACAAACGTCAATATGTGACATACAAATATTGTCATGGTATATTCTTCTATTTATTTTAAATTTTGCTCCTGCTAGTCAGTAAAGCTAAAGAAATACTCCTTACCCTCAGCTGAATGGTGCTTCTTAATAACAAGTATGACTGATTGTTCAACTATTTGATTAATATAAAGTAATTTTATAGTTACTTTCAGGTCTTTTACTGATACTCTAAATATCTTAATGACATTCAGATATGTTTATTGAATTGTCAATGACGTAAGGATAGTCAAGTTTGTTTAAGATAACTTTTAATCAATATTAAAACCCAAAATCCCTAATTTACATCCCCAATCTTAAATTAAATCAAAAGGTTAGAATTTCTAAATATAATGCCCTAAAATCGCCGAGTACTCAGAACACTATTAGAATTTAGATAATTAATAGTAATTCTTAGTTCTAAATACAAGTTCACTAATATTAAACACACAATTTAAATATCCTTGAAGTATTCCAAAAGTTGTTGGCAAAAGTTAAGAAACAACACTGACCTTAACGTCGCTTTAGCGTAACCTGATCAGCAACCTATAGAATTCCTCTGCAAATGAAGCAGGACAGCTAACAGTAACTGGCTGGTTGAAATCTCCAATCCCCTCAAAAAGCTCTTTGGATGTGTTGCTATCTCCCAGATAGCACTTCTCAATTGAATGCACAACACACACGTAAACACTGGCTCTACGTTAATTATATTGTAAGTTATTTACTTGGTAATATAACTTCAATATGATATTGCAAACACTTAAATTATGTCGACTTGATAGACGGTTTGATTTGCTGAATTTATTTTATATCATTACCAGATACTTCCTGTCTAATGATCTTTTAATTAAATTCAATTAAAAATACCAATTGGTTGGAATTGAACCACCATCGGTTTTAATATGACCGTCTCGAGTCTAGTTTCAAATTGAACTTTTTTATCATTCTGTTTATTTACTTCTCTTTGGTTACCCGTAACCACTCACAACACATCGACTGTACATAAACTTTTTAAATTAACTATCTGGATATATTTTATATGAATAAATGTGACATGCAGACTGCATGTAACATTACAAAGTGCAACTTTTTTTTCACAAGTGTGGAGGGTTATTAAACGAGGCGCAGTCGAGTTTAATATTCCACACGCGTGAAAAATAAGCACGCTAACACGAGTAGTCTATAAGATTTTGTAAAATTTTATTAAATATTCAAATCCAAGCCTATTTTGTATAGAATTGTATTTGCCTTCATTTTAGTCAAGTGCGTTGGTCAGTTCTGGTAACTAAGGAAACGTCCAATTAGAATCGTTCATTCCAAAATTAAAAGCAAAGTGTCACTTTTTTTCACTGAGTGAAAACAAGTGGCACTTCACACACCGAAATTAATAAAAAAAAGCATACTTTTTTTAAATAAAATTTTAAAAAAGTTATTTTGGTATTAAGTGAGCGAAATTAATGAGTTTAGAACGTGAGAATATTACTTCTTTTGACGAGGCGACAGCCGACTCAAAAAAGTCATTCGAAAGCTCTAAAACATTTCGCGCTCGTAATACAAACAATATTTTTTCTACAACCGTCAAACAAGAATATTAATATTGTTTCGCGCCGTAGTCCGCGAAAATTTTTGGCGCTCTAGTGTGCAAAATGCCTTTTTTTAAATTTCATTTAAAAAAGTAGGATTTTTTAAATTAATTTCGGTGTGTGAAGTGCCACTTTTTTTCACACTTTGCTTTTAATATAGGAATGAACTATTCTAATTGGACGTTTCCTTAGTTACCAGAACTGACCAACGCACAACTAAAATGAAGGCAAACACAATTCTATACAAAATAGGCTTGGATTTGAATATTTAATGAAATTTTAAAAAATCTGATAGACAACTCGTGTTAGCTTGCTTATTTTTCACGCGTGTGGAATATTAAACTCTGTTGCGCCTCGTTTAATAACCCTCCACACTTGTGGAAAAAAGTTGCACTTCTAACACTTGTGGTCTAAATAACTATTTTCAGGTCGTCAATGGTAACGTAAATAAATACCCAACGTCGCTCATTAAAAGAAATCTAAGAATTCCCATAATTTAGTTATGGGAATTGAAGGAAATAGTATATAGGTACCTCCCTGATTTTATTATTACTGTATAGAACAATTTAAAGGATGTTCAAAACATGTATCGATAAAATTTGTAAGGTGATCTTTAAAAGAAAGTATACACAGTGTTTAAAAAGTATACCTACAAATTTTACAAGTTGAGCCTCTAGGCAAAAATAAGTAATACAGTTAACATAACAATGTACAGGTTGCGAGTTACAGTCTCTAAAAAGGGAAACATACAAATCAGATTTTTAATTATCTCAATAACATCTGAGATTATTGAATTAAAGTTGATATTTTACTTAATATTAATGAACCATACTATTTTGTAGTATTTGATTAAAACCCACCAGTGTGGGGATAGTTTAGCAATTTCTTAGCTTTACATTTTCAAGGAAACTCGATGTAACCTTTTTATTTCGAAAATTACTGGCAGAACAAAATTGAATAGAAAACTTTTTCTAGTACATTGTTTAAGAATTAAAATAAAAGAAGTTTACATCATTCCAACTCTTACCTAGGGATATACCGATGGGGCCACAGTTGTACCGTGTGAATAATGTAAGACTATACATTGGCAACTTTATTTTAGCATTAATCAATTCACCCATGCTAGTAACAATTGTTGGTTTTTTCTGCAGTCACTATGTTGTTATTTTGTTTACAAACACCATGGTAACATTAAATAAATTCCCTATGTCTAATTATGCATAATTCAGTCATGTATAGTCTTACATTATTCTCACTGTATATAACAGCAGTACGATAACATGAACAAGAAAATAACACGTATTGCTTGAGTAAGAAAGAGATAAACATAGCAGCAAATATTCGAGTAGGCATGACGCTTATTTTAATTATGACATAAGTCAACTAAACATGCCTACTAAAATAATGTTTTCGTATGGTCATCTCTTTCTTACTCGAGCATTCTCTTTTGTTGTTCATGTTATCTCATTGCTGTTATATACCGATGGGACCATAATTATATATAACAGCAATGAGATAACATGAACAACAAAAGAGAATGCTCGAGTAAGAAAGAGATGACCATACGAAAAAATTATTTTAGTAGGCATGCTTGGTTGACATCTGTCATAATTAAAATAAGCGTCAGGCCTACTCGAATATTTGCTACTATGTTTATCTCTTTCTTACTCAAGCAATACGTGTTATTTTCTTGTTCAAGTTATCTTATTTCTGTTATATATAATTGTATAATTATACCGATGGGGCATAATTACGGCCCCATCAGTATAAGGTAGTTTTCAGAAATCTGCATATATGCAACGTTTAGGGGGCACAGGGAGGAAAGCACAAGGGCGAGAGGCAGTTTTGGGAAAATACCGGGTGTCAACGAATTTATTAGACAAGTCATAACTTCTAGAGTATTAGGTGTAACAAAATGAGATTTGGTATAGATAAATGGTATAGGGAGAGGAGAGTTTTCGCATATTTTTCACTTTCCGGTCACTTCCGGTTTCACCGGAAATGGCTCCGATTTCGAATTTTTAAATGGAACACCCTATATATTTTTGCATATTTGGATTTCTGAGGCAATTTTGGATCAGAATGTGACATTTTAAAAAGTTATCCATGGCACACTTGACAAAAGTAAATAAATTATTATCCAGTATTTTGCTTAGAAATATTTAACTTATGAGCTTATTTTTAATCCAATCGCAAATAAATTAGTATCTTTAGATTCGCCAAAAAATCCTCTTTTCGGAAAGTGCTTGTCAAAACAGGGTAGCCATTTGAAAAAAACATAGTTAGACAAGAAAACGTGATTTTGCCAACTTGTCTTATTCCTATCTATCATACTAATTACTAAAACTTTGCGATTGTAATTTTCTGACATCACCTGAGGTCCTTAGATTAGTTTGCGTCCGATCATGGCCACCTAGATGCCATATTAAAAGTGGCTCTAAAAAACTCAAGTAGGCTTAAAAACTTTTTAAAATGTCACATTCTGATCAAAAATTGTCTCAGAAATCCAAATATGCAAAAATATACAGGGTATTCCATTTAAAAATTCTAAATCTGAGCCATTTCCGGTGAAACCGGAAGTGACCGGAAAGTGAAAAATATGCGAAAACTCTCCTCTCTCTATACCATTGACCTATACCAAATATCATTTTGATATACCTAATACTCTAAAAGTTATGACTTGTCTAATAAATTCGTTGACACCCGGTATATTTCTTATAGTGTTCTAACAACTGGCTTAAATGCAGCTTTCCCCTAATTTTTCCTGACACTACATGAATTTTTTGCAGTTCCAATGTGGCGCACGATCTTTTATACTTTAGGGGTGTTCCCCATAATAATCCTTTTGGCGATTCTTGTGACCAAAATCAAAATTGGGCGTTGTGACCAAGTTGGGCGTTGTGACCAAGTTGGGAGTTGTGACCAGAATCGAAGTTGAGCGTTATGACCAAATTGTGAGTTGGGGTTTGCGACCAGTGGGTGTTGTGTCCAGGCCCCGTTTAAACTGGTGTGGATAAATAAAGTTATCAAGAAACTGTGGATTCAGTGTATATCTTACTTTGCTTTACTTATCGCGTTACCTGGTGAAATTAGTCAAAGTCAAAATAATTACTCGTATATGACAGCATGCCTCATTGTTTAACTGTCAATTGCTAACCTAGAAACGCAAATCCCAATTTACATTACCCAAAAATTGCAAAAATCCTTTATAGGACTCGCCCGGATTTATAATTCCGCGACTGTACATATCTAAATAAGAAGCCTAATCAAATCAGAATTCAATACGCAGTGCGTTTCACTTTTCGCCTTACCAGCCTTGAATATTTTTTCTTCTGGTATATTTGAAATTTTGGCCTTTAGGATTACTTTGACAGTTTTGAAATAATTTTGCTACTAACAAAGGTTGCTCAGAATTACAAAAACGGTCGAAATCCATATTTTATTAGAAATGTTTGTGTTGTCAATATGTAATGTACAATATTATTATGTAGATAATTAACAATTGGTTATTGTCTTAATAAGTGGTACCCTGGAAAACAAAAGGTTTATGAACGCCAGTTACGTTTACAAACTGTCAATTAAGTTTATGAACTGTTAATTCAGCCCCTACTGACAAAGTAGAAATGGTGTGTTTACTCGGTCGACAATAAATACACTTATTTTGATTAAAATTTACATTTTTACTATTTTCCTAATTTTGAACAACTTTTCTAACTAACTTTTTTTGATAAAACTAAGCCTACTATAATTTTAAAATTTTTGCATTATTTTTTTGTCGCAGTAGGCCACTGTTTTGCAGTAACACTATTTAAAAGCTATGAAAATAATTGCTTTAACGGTTAGGTAAATCGACCAAAATTTTAAATAGATCAAATAATAAATGAGAAAGATGCAGGGGTGTGAACGTGAGACGTTAAACACGCTGCAAATCAAACAAATTCACAAACAAAACCACAATATCTCGAGTTATTTTGTGGGTAGTACGAAATTTAACGCAGCCGCCTGTTTATATAATATATAACGTTTTAATACTTTCCTTACTGGCCAAAATACGCCATACGCTAATCAAACAAGATCGGATTTCTTTTGAAAGAATATAAATCTATGTACGAGTTAAAACATAATACTGACATTTTATTACAATATAAATAATTTACTGACGAAATATGAAGTATTTCAGCAGCTACTAATAACAATTACTTCATAAAGATACTGCAGTTGCTACCAAATTATTAATAGGAACGATTGCAAGTTCGCGGTCGCTCGCGTAAGATGTGTTGCAGCAACTACCACATCGGCGATAGTTCATATCGGTAGTAGTTCCTGTCGGATGTAAATCCACAACGGTGGTAATCCAAGTCGGTTTGTACACCAAGTCGGTGGTATTTCAGTTTGGTGGCATACCATATTTTTGTTACAAATTTTAAAAGTCGGTAGTAAACCAAGTCGGTGGTAGTTCATGTCGGATCTAAATCCACATCGGTTGTAATCCAAGTCGGTGGTAAAGCAAATCGGTAGTAGTTTATGTCGGTGGTCAATTAGTGTCGGTTCCAAATCCACATCGGTGGCAATACATATCGGTGGTAGAGCGCACTCTCCGAATAGAACGTAGTTTGAAAACCAAATGTTCACAGTGGGGTCTCCACGTTAAACATTTGTCAACGTGCATCCCTAAAAATTTGATACTGTTTGTGTTTGTAATTGAACGCCCATTTATTGGAATGTCCAGATTTCTACAATCTGTTTGCCTATTGTGAAATCTCACAAAAGTTGTTTTTCCTGCATTAAGAAATAGCGAGTTGTTACAGAACCAGCTATACAGAACATCCATGACGTTATTGCATTTAGTTTCCAACAATTCATGTTTCGATTTAGACACGATCATGGAAGCATCGTCAGCATGCAAGGTAAATAAAGCATCATCTGTTACTTTATCCAGATCATTGACGTATAAAAGAAATAGAATTGGCCCCAAAATGGAGAGTTTGGGGTACGCCCACACATATATTAACGTAATTTGAAGTTACAGTGGACTTGACGCTGTTGTCAATGTTTTTAACAGACACATATTATTTGCGGTTGTTAAGAAAAGAGCTTATCCAGGTAAGTGCTGTGCTCTCTATGCCATAATAATTAATTTTACTTATAAGCGTCTCAATATCAACACAGTCAAATGCCCTACTAAGATCACAAAAGATCCCAACAGGACACTCATTTTGTTCGATAAGGTTATTTAAAATATTATTAAAAAAATATACTCCATTAACAGTAGATCTATTCACACGAAAACCGTATTGATTTTGAGACAAGTCATTATTGCTTTCCAAAAAATACAAAAGCCTGTTCAAATAGCAATATTCATACACCTTAGAAAATACAGAGGTAAGCGTTATAGGTCTATAATTTTCTTTTACAGTTGGAGCACCTTTTTTGTATACAGGTATGGCTTTCCCCACTTGTAATCGGTCAGGGAAGACACCAGTACAAAAAGAAGTGTTGATCAGATACAGTAGCGGCTTCATAATAACATGTAGTGTATGTTTCAGAACAGCAGCCGGCACATCATCTCGCCCAATAGACCACCTGTTTTTAATCTGTTTACATTTTAGTCCCAAAAAAAATTTTCAGTAAAAGGATACAGCATTAGCTTATTGATAGGCATAGCGTTGGCAGATAATGTACTAATGTTTCTATTCGGCACATATGGTATTTAATTGACAATATCTACAGCAGCATTTTTGAAAAACTCACTAAACTATTAGCTATCACGGTCGGATCGCTACTCCATGTCTCGTGGCAAATAACTTCTAAATTACTTTTACTTTTATTATTATTTGAAAGCTCAGACACCACTCTCCAAATAGACTTAGTTTGATTATCGGAATTAATAGTTATTTTTTGGTAATATGCTTTTTAATATCATGCAACTGTGTATGATGTTGCTTTGTAAACATTTTATATACTGGGTCTAACTCGGGGTAAGTGCATTTTAAACCGTACCAGTCCTTTAAAGCCCTACTAGACAATTTTATTTTACTGTTTATTGAAGATTTATTACAATTTTTCTTACTAGCATATAGTTTTTGAAGAGGGACACAGACATTGAAATAGTACAAAAAAATGTCATAGAAATAATCAAACGCAACGTTAGCATCGGAGGGAGTAGGTATACGATGTATCCCAATTTTCGTTTAGTAAAGCGGTTTTAAATTTTTCCATCGAAATACCGCTCACTGAGAAACTATACCACAGGGGCGGTTAAGCGGGAGAACCAGGCCTATTTACAAGAAATGCTTCTGTTAAGTCAACATGGACGGAATTGAGAAAATTCAATATCGGAAAGGTACAAACTGCTGAGCTACCTCCTCAATTAAGGAACGTTAATGATATAAATGATTTCTTTATAAATTCTGTTCAATCTGTTAAAACAAACAACTTTCAAAATTTAAAAAACTCTTGTCACAAATAAAAAATAATTTCAATACTAAATTTGAAACAGATATTTTAAACATTTTCAATGTAATTAAAACTAATCTGTTGAAGTTGATGGCATTAGGATTGATTTAATAAATATAAGCTTACCAGTTATATTACCCCATATCACCCACATGATAAACCATTGTTTAAAGAATAGTGCCTTTCCCTCTCAATGGAAAGTAGCATTAGTGAAGCCCTTACCTAAAGTTACTAGTCCTTTAGAATTGAAAGATCTCAGGCCCATAACCATTCTGCCCATTTTTTCTAAAGTTCTTGAACGTGCAGTTAACGATAAAATTTTGGAACATTTAAAAGCTAATAGCGTTTTACCATCAGTACAGTCTGGCTTCAGGGCGGGCCGCAATTGCTCTACGGCTTTGCTTAATATTACAGATGACATTTTGAGATCTATTGATGATAATAAAACGGTAGCCTTAGTATTACTTGACTATTCTAAAGCCTTTGATATGATCAATCATGAACTTTTAGTTGCTATGTTACACTACATTGGTCTCAGTGATGATTCTTGTGCTTTCTTTCAAAATTACTTGAACAATAGAAACCAAAGAGCAAAATTACGCAATGACTTATCGGTATCGGTTTTGCACGGTTTTCCGATTTGACCATTAAATAATTTAATTTGCTTACGCAGTTCATTTATAATGATATCTTGTTGCTTAATTATATATTTGAAAATTTGGCCACTTAACTTATTATCCTGACCTGCTATATTATCAATTGCATCAATGCGTTAAAAAAGTCATCACTATTATTGTTATTATCGGTTTCACAACATACAATCGATAGATCACTAACAAAAACAATATTGTTCGTCCTTTTTGCACAACTCCGATAATACTGGGTGCCACACTTAACTAGGGTGACCACTTTTCAATTTATACAAACCCTGAGATCCTTCGTACATAAAAAACGGAACATTTATAGAAAACAAAAAGCAAGCAAATAATTGCCATGTTTTTATTCATTCCTATTAAAGCTGATTGATTGTTTCTGCTTGATCTGCATGTATTCAAAATAAAACATCAACACAGACGATCACTTTTCACTATAGTTGCACTGACTAAGACTACCGGCTGCTGCAGGGTATTCTCTATTCGGATTTGCACGCTTACGAAATCGCAGACGGACCATTAAGACAAATAGAAAGAGATATATTATACCTTTGATTACAACAAAATCGAAAATTATACGCTAGCGCCGTGCGCGAGATTTGCGGCGATTTTATTTTTATTAATATAACCAACTTACGGTGAAGTTAGAGATTACAAAATTAGCGTAACCCGGGCTACGGGTTTTGTTATAATTTCTCCGGAACCCGGAGAAATTATAACAAAACCCGTAGCCCGGAGATCTGGTGTTGAAACCTTGAGACTCCGGGTGAAACCCTGAGAGGTGGTCACACTTAACACATGTTGCACCGCTAACCAGTTTATTCTTGCATCTTTTGCACAGAGCAAGTAACACACCTCCACTCGTTTACGCCATAGTTTCATGAGCCGTACATGACGAAAACCATTTTTTCTCAATTCCGTCCGTCAGTCTGCCTCTCTGTATGTCCCTCTGTTCATTGGCGGTATAACTTATATTTACAAGCACCTTATAAATACAAACTTAAAAAAAAATAAGCCACTGCGCTACGACTTGATGGAATGCTCTACCAGCAATGGACAAATGGACATCCCTAGAAGACTATTCGGCAATCAAGGCGATCTTTAAGAAATATAAAAGCGGAAATAAGAGTGAACGGACTAACGTCGGCTAGTTTTTATATACAAAGAGGCATAGAACAATGAGACAACTTCTGTGCATTATTATTTAACATCATAAAGGAAAAAAAACTAGAGCTACACACATTAAGGTCTAGAGTATGGAATCTGCGAAAACTGATATAACAGATAGATACTACACGACTCAACACATATATTGAATAATGTTATTAAAGAACATCGACTCAAAAATAAAAGAAAGTAAACGTAAAATAATGTGGTAACCCGAGATGAACAGAAAGAAATTATGGAAGGAAAGATAATTATAATGTGTTAAAAAATAGTAACAAGATGCTAAAATTTTAGTGCAATCGTAAGTGTAATAAATTGCATTAACCAAATACGGATAATATACGTTCGGAAAGGTTAATCCATTCATTTCAAATCTTTTGTAAGTAAAGCTTTAATCTCAAGTATTAGATAATATTGCAATAAGTAGATGATATATCAACCAGCGCATTTTATAAAAGTAGCAGGCTTGAATTTCTTCATGCAATTTTTTGCAAGGTGGTAGTATGGACGCAGTCCTTCTAGTGAGACCTGCATAATTTGCAAAACGCAAACATTCGCGAATTCATTGAACATAGGAAATGCGTACCTACTGGACAAAACGAAAAATTACGACTTAAAGGTCGGGGTAGTCAATTAATGCCGCTTCGAAACAACGGTAGAAATACGTGTTCATCTGTCTCGCTTGCACTCACAGAGATCGATTCCTTCTAGCGCTAAATATTAGTTCCAAAGAAGGATCGAGGAGATGGAATGTGTGCTACTAAAGCAGCTCCAAATAGACACATGAGAAAACAATACAAATTAACCGTAGGTTTATAAATATTAAAAACGTCCTCACAAAATCATACGCTAAAGGGGAAAATGGAGCAAGAATTGAACCGACTAGAGTATAAGAAATGGTTGACAAACCCAAGTCGGCAAGGCAGAACGGAATAAAGGTAGTGAAAATAAGAAAATAAATTTTACGATTATTACACATTTTCCAAAATATGAATTATGTTCTGATCTACTATCCTGTAATACGAGACGTTTTGTTCCATATTGTGTTTCACAATGGCTAAATAGTCCAACCCTGGAGGTAATTATTCTTCCGTATACTGGGCACTCGCAACGACTTGGCTCCGGGGCTGCTTCCTTAGACCATTGTCTTGATTGACTATCCGTTTTAAGATCTGTTGCTGTTCCCATTGCTGACTAATACTGACGGGTTTTTACTTCACTTGTCTAAAAGATATTTTCAGAGACCTTCATATTTCCGGGTTGCTGACTGTACGTCTGTCTGTCTGTCTGTTTGTCTGTCGGTCTGTTGGCTGTTATTTTGTTGGCGGTATAGCTCATAAATTATTTATTGGAGGAAGTAGATATTTTGTATGCAGAATATATCTCTATATGGCCCGAAACCGAGTATATTGTAGATCAAATAAACAGGGTAAGCACTTTAGAAATAAAAGTTTGTTTACTTTTGCTTTAACTGACTAGTAGATAAAAGGAATAATTTAAACATAGCTCAGGCTTTACCAATAACGAAAATTGCACCTAATAGATACAGGGTAAATGTTGCAAAAGAGACAAAAAGTGGGCAACAATAAACGTGTACTGTATAATCCAGATGCATAGCAAAGATGCAAGGCTTTTGCAGGCGCTTAAATCTCCCTGCGTTCGAATTCCACCACCAATTTTTTTATTCGCATTACTAAGTGTTTTCTCTTATCGTTTCAGTATTATTAGGAAAGTTAAGATATTGGTACCCGTAGTTTCCGTCGATGACCAACTCATTACAGGCAGGACAGTGACTAAGGGCCGGTTCTACAAAGCAAGGATAAAGTTATCTGGGGAATAAATACCCTAGAAACGATTGCTGTAACAAAGTACAATGACAATTATACCTCGGATAGCTTATTCTAGGTATATACTTGCATTGTAGAACCGGCCCTAAGAGCTCTATAGTATAGCAATAGGTAGGTATCACAATTTATATATTTATCACCATTTTTTAGTATTAATGCTTCTGATACACGCGGCGTACGCGAAAAATTTTCAAACTAATGGAATTGCGCCACTTTCATACCATGAACCATAATAGAATGCTGAGTAAGAAAGAAATGACAAAACAAAACGTATTTTAGTAGGAATGTTTAGTAGACATGAAAGTCATTAAAATCAGCGTGAAGTCTACTCAAATATTTGCTTCTATGTTTATCTTTTTCTCACTCAAGCAATTCGTTCTATTTTCTTGTTCATGTTACCTCATTACTGTAATATAAAATTCTGGCCCCATCGATATTGTTCCAGGAATGCGGTATAGTCATTTGCTTAATATGTAATTTAATAAGGCTTACCTTATTTTGTGTATTCTGGAGATTTAATACTAAATCAAAGCCAGTAATTTAGTAATTGAATTACCAGAAAGTATTTCAATTACCACAACTAACTTAAATAAGTACTTGTAAAGTAATGTACATACATTTGAATAATTTAATGGCTCAAAAGTAATTCAGTAATAAATTGAATGTGGTAATTAATTACTTTCAAAAGTAACTATCAAGTACTTTTTAACAAAAATTGCAATTACCAATTACAGTTACTGTATTTTGAAAAGTAATTCAATTACAAGGCAAATTAACACAAAGTAATTTAATTAGCAATGCAAGTACAAAGTTCTCAATTACTGTCCAGCTCTGCAATCAGCAAAATTTTAAGTAGGATTTTACCATGACTACTGGAGTAGGTGTCTAAGATACCTGGTACTTCCGCATGCCTAGATCTTGTCAAGAAAAAAGAAACAATGTTAATGTTATAGTTTATCGTGCTTTCGGTTTTAATCAGAGAGGTACTAACGCAGTGTAGGAAATTTTCTACATCGACAACAATAAATTAATTATGTTGCCAATAGAAACTAAAAACAAGCTGTATGTTTTGTAGCATTGTCATTTATATGATAACATAATGAAAAATTGGCGAAAAAAATCGCAGAAAGCAGAAATTAGTATTGAAAATTAGATGTGAAAGTTAATTTATGTAAAGAAATTAGCTTAACGACGATCTTCAATTGCTGACTGTTCTTAAAGGTTTTTGATATTTATCGTTTTATTTGTACATAGGCCCGTTTCTTTCCATTTTTCGATAATCAACTTTAGTGATATTTGGTATATTCCTTTCTACGTATGTATTTTTCTTACTTCTCAAACTTGAACTTACTGTACTGTCGTCGACACCGAAATGTAAAAGGGGTCATATATGAGGAATGTCGCATTTTGTACTATTCACATTGTCTCCTATTTGATTCCATTCTGTCCATCGTGCTGACTGCTGTTTTCTTTCCTTGCGATTTTTTGCTTCCTTTCGCAGTGCGTGGTTTGGTGCGTTTTTCATTGTTATATAGTATACCGTACCTAGTATATTATACTAATAATATAGAGGCAATAACGTTCCTTAATGTTAAACAGTATTGCCTATTGACAACTCAATAGTAAAGACAAGCAATGTAATGAAAGTTAAATTTAATTAAAGCAATGGAAAATGTAATTTAATAGAGAGACAGTGTATCTGATTAAGAGATATCCAACATTCATAGGCTGAGGATAGCTTTCACGCACTCTATCGGTATTTCTAAAAATAAAAATGTAAATATCCAGATTCGGTAGCAGATCTATTGGATGCTAAACGCAGGGGTTGCAGAAATGGTCATGATCGTAAATATCGGTGATCCGTCTAACCCTTAGCGCAATAAGGTTAGCCGCATTTTTATTAAACCGAAAAACAGTTTTTGCGATGTATTGTTTCATGCTTGCATATCTGAATTCGAACTGAGTTCTAATGCTGTAATATTGGTTTCTATTAACCTTCTTATCATAAATGTAAGTCAGAGATGGTTATGACACCCTTGATACCATTATTTTGTTGCTTTCCATTTACATAAGGTTTTCTACACTTACTTCATAAATGACCGAGTAGTATGTCGCGATTATTTAATTTAAAGAATACGGAACGTTCATTTCGCACTTCGATTAGATAGAATAAACGTATTTCAAAAATGGTTTTTGCATATGGTACTCGATTCAATAATACTTTTGGAGCTACGGACTATAATTTATATGCAAAAAAAGTAAAAATACCTTTATAATGGAAGTAAAATTGAGCAACTACATATGTACAACATGCATAGTACACAAGTAATGATATTTTTAAGAGATATAACCCTCACTATTGCGAAGAATAAAATCGACCTTAAACAAACGCAGGACATGCAAGTTCTTAGAAAAATGTCTATTTAATTCTGTGCTTAAACATTTTTGCTGTTATTTATATGAAAAATTTAATGCAATTGATGTTGTGACCTTTGCTCTGCAAACTGTATTGGAATTTTACGATTAGCACGGAGCCATCTGCATCATAAAAGCAATTTTTCTTCGTACTAGCTGATCTAGGTGGTAGCTCATCAAAGCGTGAGTTCACACAACTCCACCCTTCTGCCCCACTTCTGCCTTTCCACTGTTTTCTCTGCTTAGGCAAAGTGGATGGAGGCCTCGAACGGGTATAAGAGGACGATGCGGTTGAGAACACCTGGGGGAGCTCTAACTGGGAGCAGCTTTGAGACCTGGAGGGCTAGTCACCAGAAGCCGCCAGCACTCTTTCTTAATCTTGCTAAGCGGGTCACCGCCTTATCGGGCTTAGAGAACTCTAGGGACGACCATGTGAGCTGTTTGCCCTGTAAAACAAGCTCGTGTGAGATACGCTGTGAATACATTGTCTTCTTGACTAGTTAAAATGACTACCTGCCAGTTCCAAACCTTTCCTAGTACCTAATAAACTGAGATTCTGGAGTGCAGTGCGACTGGAAGCATTATCTGACAGGTCCAGAGGTTTCTTCTTAGTAGCTGGGTTAGTAAAACTGTGTCGTGTGCACTGCCAGGTGCACTACGACCCCGAAGTTTATTTTAACATGTAGGATCTTGATAAACTGAACTTCGGGGTCGTAGTGCATCTGGAGCCAACATTTGGCAGGCTCAAACATTTCTTAGCCTGCTTCTCAAATACTTAGCGACCGATATCGCTAAATAATCCCGGTACCTAATTCAAAATAATTCCACACAAAACGTGGATTTACTTAAACTCCAGCGCGCTTCAACGGAATGTAAATTATTTTACGCCGTTTCGCCACAATCAAAAGAAAACTAATTAAAATAATAACAGCCATTTGCCGTAAATTTGGTTTTTATAATATTATCTAAATCTCATACAATGCAAACCGATGCCTTCATTTGTTTTCTGATTAATACGATACTATAAAGACATGTTTTCACACATCACGAAAATTTATGACAATAACAGCTAGTGTTATAAAGGCCACTAATCTGACGTGAACTTTAATTCGCTGTTAAAATAAACAAAAGCGCATCAACATTTGTTTACTAATGAATAAAATGTCATAAGCACTAACGTTTTGTTATTTTAACAGCGATTTAAAGTTAACGTCAGATTAATGTGTAATGATTTTTGGTATATTTATTTAATATTAGCATTAATTAATAAATTGTGCCCTTATAAATGGTGGCTTCTGACTGGGCCTAGGTTCGATTTATTTATACCTTGACTAATTTAAAGAATACCAAATAACAGAAATTACATTAATTCAACACTATGTACATTTGGAAAATAATTAAATAAATAATATTCATAACTATGTATAAAAACAACTATATTTGACTTAATTCTTCAGATTGGTGTCGAGAAGCTAGGAAAACTCAACTGCTTGTAAGTTCGTCTGGGCTCCTCGCTATGCGCGGTCACTGGAACCAACAGGGGATTTGGGCTAGCGTTAGTAGAACTGTAACACAATAATCGAATTATTTACAGCTTCAACTATTGTAAACAAGCTGAATAATTATGGTTCGTTTCAATTAGAAAGAATTAACTGAGGCTAGGATATCGTTACCACATGTATATTATACGTGCAGGTGGCCGTCCGGGTCACGTTCTGATAAGCTCCGGTGATAACGCCAACCTTGTGCCAGTGGTCAAATTGTTTCGCGCCCTTATCGACCTGGGAGCGCGTACCAAGGTGAGCTTCCAATATGAGCAAATTGATTCCAAGTACGTAGTTTTCTTAGGCCTGATGAAATCGCATATTTTGCCGAAAAATTCAGGCCGAGTTTTGGGCCAAAGAGCCAGCCAGGCTTGAAAAGGTTTAAAAATAGCGCACTCAGATGTACGTTATTTTTAACAAAGACGTTACATGAGCTTTAGCGTTTTGAATTAGTCCGAAATACCGCACTTCGATATTCAGGTGTGCGTGATTTTAAGCCACGCAGATACAGGGGGTTTTGGGAATGTTAAGTTACTCAAATTAGCGGACTCCGTTTCTCAGTCGTACGCTATTTGAAATAAAAAGGTCATAGTGGTTTCGGGTATAGTAAAAAATTCAAACACGCGTACTCCGGTGGGCAGTCGTATACGGTGTGAAATTAAACGGAGATTCGAATCTGGGGAATATTAAATTATTCAAATCAGCGTACTCCGTTGCTCAATCGTATTCTAATTGAAATTAAACGGACATTGGGATCTAGGGAAACTGGTTTGAGATTTACTCAAATATTTCTGGTTTAATACGGGTGGCCCAGCTGGACCGAGAGCGGAGCTCTAGCCTGCTGCAGGTCAGGTCGGGTACCGGGGTAAGTCTCCCGTAGTTCGCGGAAAAATTTCGGCTTTATACGTTGTCAAGTTTCCATCTTTGGCATCAAAGCAGTGAAGGGAATGCGCGGTGGACGATTTGTCGTTTCGTTCCCGCAGAAAGACAAACTTGCAGTTTTGGGCGTACTGGAACTTTTCTATTGTTGCAAAGTATAAAATTTTAAATGCTCATAATATTTGATTATGATTAATTTGCGTTTACAAGTGGTCTTTATAAGACTGGCTGTGAGTGTAGCAAATATAATAATAATTTATTTTCAGCGGTTTCATGGCTATTCTAGTACCTATGCACTTAAAATAAGAAAGTTAGCATTGACATCTCGGAAATTATGAAAAAAATCTAAATCTGTAATCAGGTGTATTGTACACCTTTAAAGAGTACCCTTATAACGTCAAGACAGTTTGGTTTTAAGCATAATAATAATTGAATTATAAAGATGTAACTCGATAACTAAGACTGCCAGGTTATATACATTGTTAGAACATTATTCAGCAGTAAAATCTGCAACTCTTTTCTAGTCAGCCGACCTTGTATCTCTTTCTGTTTTCGCCATTCTAATGGCGTTCCTCTAAATTGTTTACGTAATTAAGAGCAATATCTGTTTGTTTAGTATATTGCAAATCTTGGTTGATAGGCTAGAGTCTGCTACCCAAAAGGTTCGGCAGGCAATTCTATGATACCTAACTCAGGGGTTATCCAATAAGTTATATTGTATGTTTAGCATGTGTTGTGTAAGGTCTAATTACCAGGCCAGGCACTGACTTAATTAACTACTTAAAAGTTTCACCGAACCATGGAGTGTTAGATCAGTTTCCAACTTACGTAGGAAAGAGCTTGTCGCTCAAGTTCGCGCGAGAGTAGGGGGCGATCTTCAGTTGGCTGGAAATCGTCTCGTGAAGAGTTTATGCGTATTGTGACTGTTATGATTCATTGAATCTTGCTGTTTGAAAGAGCATTAGCGTGCCAATCTTGGCAGTTAGGTCCCGGGTGGTGTAGCTTGAATAAGCGTCCACGTGCGATTAGAAGAGCTAAGCAACGCTCTTTCTGCTCAGAACTTGGATGGGAGTTTCACGGCTGCTTTTCTCGGCGCCTCGTGGTACGGCTGCCACGGAAATAGTTGCCCCGGATGTCATAATAACATTATGGCAGTCGTTAGTGTTGTAGGAAATCCCATGAATGAATAGCGACGCCTATAATTGACCTAACGGCTGTTGGCTGAGTACAAAATAAAATAAAGTAAAAAATAAATAAAATAAAAAATACGACTTTTTTCAAATGTTTCCAGCTCTAGTTTACCAACCTGAAATTTCATTTCTCGTTTTATTGAATGCCACAAAATTTCATCTAACTGCAGTTGCATTTTATTCGACAACCCGACGCAGTCTTTGAGGACCTCTCGTTAATAGTGTGTCGATGCACACCGATTGATTTTAGTCTATCTATCGTTGCCCATCCTTTGTTCCAAAATCCGACACAGCCCTGAAATGTTTCCCATTCTATTGCGTGTGAAAAATAGCTATTTGTGGTACAAGTTGCTAAATTGAAGTCTTTTAGTCACGCGACGTGTTCTGTTAAATGAGACCGAAAGCCGAGTTGGACATCGCGTTAAGTGCCTGAAATCTGCTTCAATCAGAAACATTGAATTTTGACATTTCATAAATGTGGTAATCTGTCAGCTCTCTGAAATAAAGGATGGCGTTTCTCATGTGGAAAAAATGCAAGAACCGTGTTTTAGCACACGCTATTATAAAGCATTATTTTCAGTATTTTCATCGCCACATTAAGAAGGGTGTTATATGGTTAAATATGTTCGACAAATGCTTACCGTGCTTGTTTGTACTCTAACATAATTTTGTATAAAATTTATCCACTTTTTTGCACTAGTACCTTTTACTTTACAGCAGTGATAACCATAGCAACAAAAACTAACGTTGTGTTTCCACTGGTCGAAAATACACATTGTCATTTCTTGTATGTTCATGACCTCCTCGACTTTTTCCAACCTTCCCGATTTAACTGTCATGTTTTAATTTGAAAAAAAAACTTACAAAGCAGTAGATCAAAATATTGTGCATGTAACTCATAAGGAGTCGGACTTTTAGACCAACCGTATTTATGTTTGGACATACACTGCCGCTCGCCCAAAAAAGTCCTTAATTTTGTACATGTAACAGAAATAGCTAATTTATATGGCAGATGTCAACTAGATGAGCTTGAATTCTGAGTAAATTTTACAGTAACGTATTTGCTCACAAACATAAGGTATTTCCCATTAAGTCTTATTTCCGAAGTAGTCAACTGAATGGAAATGGAAACGAACTATTTTATTCATGATTGTAAACAATATTTCGATAAAGATTTTCAAATTGCATAGTAAATAATAGCAGCCTTTGGGAAACTTCAGTATAGTCCACTGGTACATTTTGAAAGCTACGAAATATGAGCATAAAGGAACTCTAATGGCAGTGGTAAAACTGAATTTTAGGCTATGGATAAAATTTAAATTCAATATTATTGTCTATGATTAGACTAACTCATTTTATACGGTCATAAACAGGCACTTTTGTACTCAGTACACACACATTTTAACTATAACTAACCTAAATTCGAGCCTTGACAGCATCCAAGATTGGATATGACATTCGATGCTTGTGTTTTGCGTTCATTGTCTCAACATTTGTAGAGTCACGGACAAACTGAGAATCACATTATCACGCGTCTGTGCCTAAGTACTAGTGGACTATATTGGAGTTTAGTCCAACCTTTTCCCTGAAGGGTGTCGAAGAACTTAAAATGTCGAACGTGTCAGAAATACGGTCCACAAAGTTCCGACAATTTGAGTATTATTTCACAATACCTTCAAATGCATTGCATTCATAAAATTGTACCAGAAATTGTTACCACCAAATTATTTAAACAGTCACATATTGGCAGTAGTTTAAAGACCACCTTAATATTAGTGTTGAATAATAGGACATTATATTATTAGGAGTAAAAGTGATACTTTGTGTGGCGAGACCGGACGCGTTTGACTGACGCGCGAAAGCGAGTTAGATAAGTCCGGCTAGGCTAGTAATCGCCAACATAGTCTGTCAAGTCACTTGTCACTTTTTTGACGTTTGAAAATAATAGCTATTTATGCAACAAGTGCTAAAAGTCGACGTTTATGCGCGAGACATGAAAATTATTAAACGAAGCCGAAGGCTGAGTTTCATAACATGTCTCGCGCATAAACGACTTTTAGCACGCGTTGCATACAATATTTTATCTACGACCTTAATTTTACCGTTATTAATCCATAAATATCGATTTAAGAAAGGTTCGCATCTGCGACGCTTTTGTCATAATGAATAGTAGTATACGCCGCGGTGGCGATTGTTTGGCCACGCCCGTGCTGTCAAGGTGAGTTACGAAATGTAATTATTGATACTCCACATATGACTGTATTCATTACATAACGCTTTAATTATTTCAAAAACGCTTTACCTGTAACGCAAGAAGCAACTAGAATAGCTTTACAACTTCACTTGCAGTTCGAAATTGTAGTTTTGAACCTCGCTTCACTTTTAGCACATGTGCTAAAAGTAAACAGCTGATTTCTTTAAACACGGTAAACTATAAAACATCACTTTTAGTGAAACAAGCTAGCGCTAAAAGGCCTACTTTTAGTAGTGGTCGTAGATAAAATATGTTTACTGTCGAAGCATGATTTTACCTAACTGGCTATATAAAATCTCAAAAACTGCGCATGTGAAGCACTGAAAATTAATCCCCATTACTCACTCGAATCTGGTTTACATCTTTTAAAACTGTAGCATGGCTAGCTGTATTCAGAAGGAGAATCACTGGTTCAATCTTTTTTGACGTAAATTTAAACGGTCACAATAATATTCTTCAATGGCTTATAAATCAGCACCTTGACAACAAAATTTAAAATGGCTATTTCCAACCAGATTCTACTAGACAACATACTGAAAAAGCTACTCTGGAATTTTTACGACGGTAGGCTAATTAGTAAAGACCGATTTCTTCATGATCGCTCGATGGAACTCCTTTAGGTTATTTTGTGTATCAATACGTAAAAAGATTAGGATTTTTGAAAGTCCATCCACTATAGAAAAATTATGCAAAACGTAGGTTTGCTATAAATTAAAACCGAAAATTATGACCTACTAAAACCTCATTATTTGAATATTTACAATGAAAGCTAACTAAAAGTGTAATTGACTCGACAGCAACGTTTCGACTTTATAAAACACAAGTTTCTCCGAAGTTCAGGTAAATAACGCCATCAAGTTTTCATAAACAATTTGCTACTTTATTGTGAAATCTCTATTGTAATGACAGTAACAAAGAAAATTCGGAGTTGGTAATTAAAACCAAGAGCTGAACATTCATTGTTTGCATTCAGTGCTTTCATAACATCCTTGAAATTTTTCGGATTAGAACATAAGTACATAAAGTAGGCTTTTAACAAAAGTAAAAATATGCCTTTTACTTATCTATTTACTAAGGGAATATTGTTATAATATGAGATGATGCTACGAATGTTTCGGTATTTCGTAGCAAATACCTCCTAGTTAATTTTTTATTTCACTACTGTTAATACAAATTAAAGATATATTGCACTGATAGGCCTTAAAGCTTTAACACTTTAATATAAATAAATAATTAGGGGGATAATCACCACAAATTAATAAAAATTAGTTGTAATAAAACAGCCGGCAGAACGGCTAAGAGGTGATGCACATCTCACGGCACTTGTAAAAGTTAAGCGCCAGTCTGCTTGGCCAGTACTTGGATGGGTGAACATCTGGAGAGCGGGAGTAGTGTTTTAGCTTAGACAGGCTCCACTACCTCCGCCGAATTTAAAAATGCACACACCCTCAGCGGCTTTGTGCACCCGGCACCCCGACACTGTGTAAACGGTATAAGGGGTTACAGATTATGTATATGTATGTGTGTATGTAGTTTTAATAAGGATTCATATGTTGTAACCTCAGGGCTTATTAATAGGTATGCTTTGTACTAATTACTGTAAAATAAATGGTTTATTGCCTTTCCTATTTTATTTATTGGCAACCAAATGTAAACTAAATGCTCCGGCTTTGCATGACAAACTCAAAATCTGCGATGGTTGAGTTGTAACATCCAGTATAACATTTACTGTTGAGTATGATTTTTACACAAGTATGGCAAATGTCTAACTTTTCTGGTCTAACAGTTTAACCTCTAAATTGACGACATAGCTGATTGAAAGCAGAAAAATGCAGCATAAATAAACGCAAATTATTCCAATAAACAATAAATTGACCTTACGTAATTATTACAATGCAAATAATTGGATCAAGTAGTCTGGGCTAACTTGTATTACGTCATAGGATAACGGCAACAGTCTCTTGTTTTGAATGTGACTGAAGTCGTTTCCACTTTACTGCATTTTTAAGGGATGCTATCGCTATAATTACCCCTGGACGGACCCTGATAGCTGGAACCTTTTTCTGCACCTCGTACGATGTCTGATTTACGTGCTCCACGATGCTGAAAGCCCCCCGGAACTCATTTCTTGTTCAAATTTACGTCGAAAAGTAGACCTGATTCCTACAATGGCATTTTCAACGGAAGCCACCTCGACAATCTGTCTCTTTAAAATAAACATTTAATTGCCAGCACTCTGTATATCGCCATTTATCTAACGGAATTTGATAAATGGCTCATATTTTTACCTGATGGGAACAAACACAAAACCAAAATAGTTTTCTTGCTTCGAGAATACTTAAAGAAGCTGACAATTTTAATAAATTTTTCGATGTCCGCCCAACTAACGCCGCTGCTATGGGATAATAATCAAATGTAAGTATTCCGCGTCATAAACAAAACACTTCTACCCACGCCACGAACCGGAAGTGATGCTCGAGGGGACCCAAACGGAGCACATTCACAAAACTAACACTATTAGGAAGAAAATCTGATCTTTTGATGGGTTCTCCATTGAAAATAGGGCTACCTGCCCCTCGCTAGAACTACCACGATGCTCTGGGCCACTCGTTGTTTTCCTGGAGTTAGCAAGGCTCAAATCTGCGCTGAAACCCACTTGGTAAACGGCTGATGCTCTCGGACACCTGTGGAACCGCTTCCAATGAAGCTGGGGCCTGAAATCTCATACTCCGCCGTGTTACACGACCATTGCTTTCTTATTCACCCGTATAGTAACTTATAGACCTGGTTGGACCTCCGTAGAATATGCCCAAGGGGCCACAGCTTCCACTGGACCACTTCGACGCCTCGTATTTTACCTGTGCGGAAGCCCAATGCAAGGCAAAACGTCCACAAGTAGCTCAGGACCCAATTACTCAATGAAACAACACTTTTAATTAACTTCGGTATTTTTTATCACAGAAAAATATCTAGATTTTTGGGCCAGCTTGGGAATTTCCCAACCAAACTTTCAAAAAATCTACTCCAATTGTTTTGTTTACAATTTTTACTTTGTTACCTGGATTGCCAAGGCTGCTCTGATTTTATTATTTATTTTATTGTAAACAAAGATAGAGCTATTCAAAAACGTCAATATGCAATTATTTCCAGAGCCTATGCTATTTCTTAACAATTCTGAAATTCAAAATACTACATTTACATTTACTGTACATTCCTATCATTAATATTTGTTTTGCTGGGTATGTTATTAATTACTATTAATTATTAGGCTGCCAAAATGTGTTCATAGCAATATACATTGCATGAACACTTTTAAAATCTCTAAAATTATGTATAAATGTGCTAGTTTAATTTATGCAGATTGTTTGAATTGACTTTGAGTAAATAATTTGTAAAATTGGTATTAAAAATAGTATTGGCCTTGATTGAAACATAAAATGTAATCAGAACAGGCTTAAAAAAATGAATAACAATGTAAGCTGAATAAAAAGAAAAAAGAAGCAAAAGCAAGCTGTGGGGTGTGTTATTTTGGCTTCCCCAGAAATAATCCATATAAAAGCGAATAAACGCCATTTTTTACAATTAAGTGTTTTATAAAATTAGTGCAGTGTCTTTTGGGTAGGCTGTATAAGTGTTCCTTTGATTCGTTGCACCTCTACAGCAGTTTTAAAAAGTGTTAATAGTACATCGAGTAGTAGCTAGTGCTCCTGTGGCAGTTTTTGGAGCTGTTGCGAGGTATGCATAGCCCTGGAAACGGAGGCAGCGATATTCGTGCTGAGCAGTGGGGAGCCCTAGGACTGGGACAAAGGAGTCGAAAGCAGTTTTTGAATGGTGTAAGCCGCAGATGGCGATCTAAGAGGTATCTGACCTGTTACAGCAGGCCAACGGAGAGAAACAGGCGCCCCTGCCCTATTTTTCATTAGGAAAGCCAAATAAGGTTAGAAAGTTATCCTAAAATAGAATTTGGTGAAATTTTTATGGTCGCGTCGGTTTTTGAACATTTTGGGAGCAGCGCATCGTGAGTGTTTTGGTGTGGAGTCTATTTACTTACGTTTGTTAAATCAACGCACTCATACGTAATCACTGATGTAATTATTTATACGAAGCACACTTGTTTTGATAAATTGTGAGGTTGAAGCACCATGTTTGTAAAGTTGTTGCCATTAGTTGAAATATCTAATTTCGCAGCAATCCCATTCGATAAACAAACAGTGGCTATAGTAGGGCAGCTTATCATGAAAATGTGGACACGCCGGACAAAAGCACCAATTTTTTTTCAAATGCTACTTAGGTACTTAGCTTTCAATTTTTGATAGGAACCAACTCCTCCGTCAGCCATCTTGGATTTTATAACTGCCATTTTGAAATATAAGTATATTATCAATATGTCAGCTTTTAAATCACTTAGAATCACAAAGTTGCTGTCTAAATATGCATATTTGGGATCAGGGAATAAAACTACATAATTTTTTAATGCATCGGAATATATATTTTTTTACTAATATATGTACCAATTACAAACTATTCACCAATTAACTGTTTTGTCCGATGTGTCCACATTTTCGCGATAAGCTGCCCTACATAACACACTTAAAATATGTTTTTCTATTTCTATGAACCAATAAAAACGAATCCAATTCCTTTATTCAGAACGCCTATACAAAAGATAAAGACAAAAGATAAGGGGAAAATATCATTACTTAAGACTTATGTTTCTCTGTTCTCTCAACTGTACATAGTGATGTAACATAGGGAGAGTGACTACATTCTTCAGCCATGAGAATCATCATTGTTTCCCTTCACTATCTGACAATGGAAATCTGCACTGCGGAAAGAAGTCATTCTGGATTTCCCAAATGATGTTGTGCATATTCTCCTCCCAACTACCACGTTTGATGATTATGAAGATCACGTATTCATTCCACACATCAATAAACAATTAGAAAGCTGCAAACGAGTTGAGGTAGTGTGGGACATATATAATCCGACAAGCCTCAAAGAAGCCACTATAGAAAAGCGAAGTGTTAGGGGAAAGTGTGAAGGAAGGAACAAGCTCCCACTTAAATGAGCCGATTTCTTAAAAGACCCTACCAATAAACGGAAACTTTGTGTATTTCTTTCAAAAAAATTTGCAAGTATTGAACGTGCCAAAAACAAGGTAATTGTCGTCACATGTGATGCCAAAGTTATTCTCCGAGAAACTGATATGTCCATGCCACCATGTGACCATGAGGAAGCAGACACCAGGCTAATTACCCACTTATAGGATGCACTTTTGAATGGCTGTAGTAACTATACGGTGGGTACTGTTGACACAGACGTAGTGGTGATCTTCATTGACAAGTTCCATCACTGGATGACCTTGTGTGCAGATGTGAAGATTTGTCTTGCTTTTGGTACAGGCAAAATATTTACTTATATTAACATGAATGCTATTTACGAATAGCTGGGTGTAGGGAAATCTCAAGCCGTCCCTGTATTCCACAGTTTCACGGGATGTGATACCACATCATCATTTTTTGAACGAGGCAAGATATCTTGACGAGAGGGATGCAATTGTTATCCTAAAGTGACTCATGCCTTTACCAAGATGGCACGCCACCCTTAAACAAAACTTGATATTCATAATGAAAATTTGAATCTACTAGAACGCTTCACCTTGATCTTGTATGATAAGAACTGTGATTTAGACAATGTGAATGAGGCCAGGAAGGAGTTATTTTGTCAGAAGAGTAAGTCAATGAAGAAACTTCCCTCAGCGAAGGACGCACTACTCCAACACTACAAGCGGGCTGCATATCAGGCAGGCCTATGGTGTAAAAGTGATCACAGTCAACAGCATGCTCCTAATCCAGAAGACTGGGGATGGACTCAGAAAGTAGACAGTGCATCACGTGTTTCTGTATGGAACATGTTACCTATTTCTTCAAAGACCTTTTTTATGTGAAGACTTTAAAGGTTTATAATTGGAACAAATAATATAAAATCTTAATTACTTCTTTAGATTTTTTATTATTTACCAAAAAGTAATATGTTTGCATAATTTTTACGTTTTTTATGCAAAGAGCTTTTCAGGAGAAATATTTTTCAATTCTAATTAACATCTATTTAAATTGTTTCTAGAAACTATAATCTAGCCCTGTTAATGAATTATTGTTACATAAATACTGTAGATGTGCTTTTACAGTTGTGTAAATGAGGAGATTTTTCTTTTTCCAAGTTACATGTTTTATAAAATCTCCTCATTTAGACAACTGTAAAAGATCATTTACTGAATTTTTATAACAGTAATTCATTAACAGGGCTAGTGTTTCTTAGAAGCCATTTAAATAGATATCAATTAGAACTGAAAAATGTTTCTCCTTAAAAGCGCTTTGCATAAAAAACGTAAAAATTATTCAAACTACTTTTCGGTAAATAAAAAAATCTAAAGAAGTAATTAACATTTCATATAATTTTTCCAATTCAAAAATAAAAAATTGAAAAATTAGTTTATAGGTAAAGTTAAAAAAATAGGTGTTTTCTGGCCTTGAGATTGTTCAGTTAGCTAAAAATAACACACTGTAAAAAAACTCATTGAAATCTTAATTAATTTCCAAAAAATAGCACTTTTTGGATTTTGACAATTTCGAATAACTCCATTTTCTAAATAAATAAGCATCACTCGGTATATATGATAGGGGTTAAATAGGTTTTTAAGCAAGCACCAATTATTGACGTAAAAACCTTTTTGAAAAATCGAAAATACAATTTTTCCCATATCATGCCGACCTTTTGGCGGTCACTGTATATTAGTGAATAAATATATATATTCTGATACATCTAAAAATTATGTAGTTGTATGTCCTGGCCCCAAATTTGTATATTTAGACACCAAGTTTGTGATCCTAAGTGATTTAGAAGCCGAGATATTAATAATATACTTATATTTTTAAGTGGCATATATAAAATCCAAGATGGCGGACGAAGGAGTTGGTACCTATCAACACTTGAAAGCTAAGTACCTAAGTAGTACCTGGAAAAAAATTGGTGCTTTCGTCCTTTGTGTCCACATTAACGTGAAATTAGACCTTAAGCTCCCCACTACTAAAGCGATTGATTTTAAAAATCATAAAAGCCACTATAATTATTTTAATAGCAAATGTATTGCCTATTATTATAAATTCAATATCTGCTAGGATGTAAAAAAACCCAACCATTTGAGATTATAGTCATTTATTTAAATAAAAATCTAATAATACCTAATACTAAATCATACACACATCATAATAATATACAGGGTGTCCCCGAAAGGTCTGTACAAAATAATAACTCATATTCGTGCGGCCAAAATAAGACGATTTAACTCCACTTACCTATATACAAAGTTGCTTAGTTTAGCCGCTAGAGGGCTTTAAAAATGATTAACTTTTTTTAATTTTTTAACCCCCTGTATAATCACTACCAATTTTTTTTCTGAATAGTCACTTTAATTTAGAAGCTATTTCCTCTCTTAGAAAATTTTAGTTGGGTGAACGGTTTAGCCACACAAAATATTTTCTAAATTCCTACAAGCCTAGTGTTAAGTTACAATTACTGATTCAGGCTTGTAGAGATTTAGGAAATATTTTTTTGTGGCTAAACCGCTTACCCAACAAAAATTTTGTGAGAGAGAAAATAGCTTTTAAATTAAAGTAGCTATCCACAAAAAGACATTGGTAGTGATTATACAGGGGGTTAAAAAGATATGGATGGATAATTTATTGTGACAAAGTTTTCAAACACCCTATAATTTTAGAAATTAGGGTTGATTCCAGAGAAAGTTGTAGTTTACTGGTACAAACGCATGGCCAAAAAATGAATACAATATATCAAAGGTTTTTCGACTTACTTGAAAACATTTAAAAAAGCTAATCATTTTTAAAACTCTCTAGCGGCTAAACGAAGCAACTTTGAATAGAGGCAAGTTGAGTTAAATCTTCCTATTTTGGCCTCAGGAATTAATATTTGTTATTATTTTGTACAGACCTTTCGGGTACACCCCTTATATACAATATATAACCTAAATTAATTTAAACAAATCATTACAACTAATTTCTAACTAATGATAACTAAGGCAGAGGGAAGTAATATAACACACTACAACGAAACGCTTAAGAAAATTGTTGCCTTTGTTTTACCTAGTTGGATTTGTGTTAATTTATTGGGATTATAGAAGCTGCTTGCTGCGACTCTTCATGCTTGAGAGATATTTGAGTCTGTAAGCATATACATAGATGCATGATAACTATTTTCAATTGTACTACAATAGCAATATATTAGTGAACGTTTCCATCTTATGCAGGTATACTGGAAAATTATGTCATGTTTTTAAGGGCAATCGATGGGATCGAAACAAGTGTGGTCTAGAAGAGCGATCCATCAGATCAAACCTGATGAGAAAACGATTAGCCGAGGGCAAGCCGTATGCGAAACAGATGTTTCAAAGTTCACTGCAGAAAACACGGAACACACAGGCATGGAAATTACATTTGAAGGTATGTCGTAGCTACATTTCAAAATCAACCGTTTTATAAAATGGCTAGTCACTTTATTAAACGTGGCCAAATGATCAAATCTTCAGTAGTTTTTCATTACTTTACAAGCTGGCTATAGTTAAGGGTAACTAGCCCAATATCAGTTAAAATTTCTTAAAATAAGGTATAAAGCCAAAAATTGGTAAAAATATAAATTTCAGTACGTTGATTGCGAATATCTGGTGTTGATGGTTGTGCGGGGGAAGGGAGGACACGTGCACACAAGCAAACAGTGCCGCACAGTAGATCCAGATCCAGAAAAATAGGCCAAAACATCCGGTGAACTTAAACTCAAGCAAAAATTGGAATACAAGGGATTTTAGGTAGCTTAGTTTTAATTACGTTTATTTAGATATTATTTGAAGTAATTCTTGATTAATTTATCTTCATCCGTGTTGTTATAGCGTCTTAACCAAATTAATTTTAGTATCGTTAAGAGCTTCATTACCGCACTGAGTGCGGTAATGGATATTACCGTACTCAGTGCGGTAATGGACAAATATTACCGCACTCAGTGCGGTAATGAATATTACCGCACTATTTTTATACAGTGAACCAGAGTTTATTGATGAAGATAAAATATTGAACAATACACGTTTGCTTATGGCACACAACGAAACTCGTTTGATTGCCGCAAAACTCGGCTCACCGCCTCATTTGGCAATCAAACTCGTTTCGTTAAGATGCTCATAATCAAACTTGTATCGTTAATATCTATAATCATTCTATTTTGCTTTCATCTTCTTCAGTAAACTAAGATAAAAAAACTATCGACTTGCCAGAGTCGAACTGAACAAGTAACAAATAAAATACGTTATATCTAATAACAAAAACATAGTTCTAGACACAAGAGTAATTAATACAGCGAATCTAGGTAATAGTCATCGTATGGTACAAGTAATAGTGTAAATAAACATAGTACAAGAACAAAGTAAAACTAGCAACAATTAATCCCCAATAAATTAACGTAGACTAGCTGAAAATTAAAACTACTGGATACCAAAAGAAATTTAAAAGTGTATGCCGTCGAAAAATCAGGAAGACATTCTCGTTTATTGTAATGCAGACATACGAGTGGTACGTGGAGGCATAATAGAAATATTTCAAATGACAACAACAAAACAGGTACAGCACAAGAAAGAAAAATTAATTAAAGAAACGTGTTTTTGTTATAAGTGAGTTTAATAAGTCACCAACCTAATTTTCAAAATGGCTTCAATTAAATTTCAGCAGCGTTCCTATGACGTGCTTTTATTTTCAACATGCTTTTTTGGTATCCCTATAGATAAATGTATGTTATACCTCCGCCTGGGTGCATGTGTCACGTATGCGTCGGCACCGATCAAATGCAATTTGTCTTCCATCGGTCTGTCGCCACCGCGTGCTTCAAATCCAACGATACGCAAGTACGCGAAGCAGCTTTCTTTAGCAGACAAGTGTAAATGTCTGACTTCCAATCAGATTGTTCATGTGAATGGCGCAGAGTAAAATTTTACTATTTAATTATTTCGAATTAATGTAATACACGTTGCTCCATGTCTCCTTTACGGTTTCAGTATTCTTCGAAACATTAAGATATTGTTACCTGTGTTGTACATAATTCTGAATATTCTTCAATCGTCATTCAATCTGATGAAAGTTGTTACCTTGACTTCTTTATTAAATACCTTAACAAAATTATCTTCGGAATTTAAAAATTCAAAAATTATTTTATATATTATATTGTAATGGTTTTATTATGAGGGTTTAAAATCAGGTAATTGAAATGATTAAAAATATTCCATTAAAATTATTGAAAGCGAATGTATGTATTTAAAAAGAAATCAGACTTATTAAATATGTATTTGGAAAATAATAGAATAAATACGCATCCAATTGAACAATGTAAGAAAAGAAACGGAAAGAATGTATAAAATGATGTAAAGATTATTTGAATACAAAATGAAGGGGAATTATTACTAAATACTTATTTGAAAGAAGTCATTTAATATACTGGATAGTTAATGGAAGTAGACTAAAATAATGTAGTGTTTAAAATTTTAAAATATAAATTATTATATTACTATGGAAAGATGTTGTAATTTTGAGACAAAACAATTTTGATTCGAAAAAATGTAAAACTGATTTGTAAATAGTGAAAAGTGGAAATACACCCTTTCATAATAATGTGTTCTATCTATTTAGAGTATGTAAGGGTTTACATAAATAAAATTGTCAAGAATAAACATAAAAATGAAATTTTAAGAATAACTAGATATGGTGTATTACTAAGAAGAATGAATCTGGTAGAAATTCAATAATTTCTACAGATATTAGCTACAAAAGTAATTATTGGAATTGGATATTTTACCTCGTTTATTATCAATTGATTACATCATGTAATGTGAACAAATTGGAGGTGTATGTTCCGGAAGTGGTCCACAATTATTTTCTTGAAAGAGATCAAACGTCTTGCGAATTGGATGAGGGGTTCTTCAATTACTAGTGTAGGAATCCATAGAACATCTTATTGAAGTGACGTCTTGTGAATTGGGTATTGTCAAGTCTGCTATTTCTGAATTGATTACTGTTTGTTGGATGTTGGGAAGAGACATTGCAGTTGCAGCTAGTGGCTCTTGTTGAGTATCCAGGTGGAAGTAGCAGGAATCCTGTCGTGTTTTGGTTGGAAGGTTTAAGAAGGAGGTGTTGGCTGATTGCACATATTCTGGGTTTGGTGTACAAGTTGAAAAACTTTTGTGAGCGGCTGGAATGCTGTTAGAACTGGAAGGAAGTAGATTGTATTCCTTGTACAATTGATAATTACAGGTATTTACAAAGAACTGAAAGAAAAGCATTAAAATAGTGAAGTTAATTAATTAAGACAGAATTACTTACAATTTTTATGTTCTTTATTGAATGACATATAGTAATAAATGTGTATTTATGATTAATTCCAACATTCATAAAATATAAATGACATTAGCAGATAGAAATTAGACATTTGATTTTTTTTAAGTTTCATCGTTTATTTACAATCTATTATAACTTAACAGAAGTAAGGCTTCATAAAAACAAAAAAAATCAAATTTCATAAATAACGATAGTGATTGTAATGTTATGAGATCTCAACCTGTTATTAAGAGTGCGTATGTTCTACCGGAGCTAATATTATTTCGTAATACTGATGATTAATATTTTAACAGAAAGGATATATGTATTACATAAATCCAATTCAATAAAAGTAAAGTCAAATGCAATTGCTAGTAGCATTAAAAATAAATTTTTATAAAATAAAACAATTTACATACGTAAATACCATTACAACATACTTAATTATAACATAAAAAGTACCGGAACGTAGAATCTTAACAATATATTAATTATTTTAATTAATACAGTAACTCCACATATAAGGTGAGCTAAAAATCTAATATAAAGAATTATAGAGTATACATTTTATTCTTAATTTTCAATATAAAATTTTCTTTGCAACAATACAATTTCTCGTTCAGTAGGTCATAAAGTAAATTCACGCCAAATTTTAACTTTAGGTATACTTGGCTTTTAGGTCAGATAGGTTAAATGCCCTCTATTACTAGTTTTTTTACAGCTGCTTTATGAGCTGAACGATCAAGTGGCAGCCACATTCACAAATGCTAATAACGATGTCGGTTATTTTTCTTTATGACCGACAGTGATATCAGACGGAAGGTAAAATAGAGTTGAGGCTATGTTTGTACCGACTAGGATACAGGTGTTGCTGGAAGTGTGAGGTTATCCTGTTGAAGTTTCAAGTGATTATTGGGTGTTCCTTTAGTTGCTATTTGGCAGAATATAGATAACGCACATTTGCATACATCTGTTGTTGTTCACACTTAAATGGACTTTTATACTGGTAAGTTAATAATTAGAGCTGGAACTTACAAGCGCCCACAAATGCGTTCTCGTTAGCAATACAAAAAAAATGGTGTGATACACGCACACAACTTCCTTTTACAGTCATCTTATAATTAGCCTAATATTTGATTTTTAATTCTTAACCATTTGTTAAAATCTTTAAAAATAACACATTCTACAGAAACCGTACAAAATAGAGCGTTACTTGAAGAAATAAATTATTTCTAAAATTTTAAGTTGAATTCAAAAATGTAATAATATACTAGGTGTTAATAAAAAAATGGAAAAAAGACACCCATTTTAGTAGCATTCAACTGGAAAATCACAGCAGTACACGTTAAAAATTTAATAAAACTGCAAAGTTTGAAAAAAATCGTTAGTACCAATTTTGAAAAATTCGAAAAAAATTGCAAAATTACAAGAGTCAACACCATACTTCCGGTTATACGTTTTTCATCAAAAGCTTGCAGTCGCATCTAGTATACTTATATATGAAGTTTCAATGTGGTACCTCTTTTCGTTTTTGAGATATTCTGTTCACAGACAGACAGGCACACAGACACACAGACAGACAGACCAATGAACAAAAATATGCTTTTTGGGTTCAGGGGACTCGAAAACGTGAAGATTTTTGAAAATTCAATTTAGAATTTTTGGGGTGAAGCCAATACTTCCTTTATTGTAAAAGGAAGTAAAAATTTGAAAAGCAAACCTTGGACCATGCTGATTAATAGAATTATGAAAAAAAATATGTAAAGTAGGGCATGTTACCGAAATGATTATAAAAAGACCAATGAATAATATTACTTATTATAGTAAAATATTAGGTAATTTAAATAAAGCAAAACAGAAAATCTTTAAAAAGGCCACTGGAAAGTGATCCGACGAGATTTCTTGTTTCGCTTGACGAATTAAAAGATACACTTGTGGAATTTCACTTTTCCACCAGTCAGAAGGGTGGATATAGATTTTTTTAAATTATTAACACGCACTTGGCGTATACATCGCAACTAGTAAATACTATCTAGCAATTTAGTTTTAATAATTTCTTACTTAAATCTAAGCCTAAAGTCTTAAATCTAGGTAACTCTTAGCGGTTGATGGATGTACTCCCACTGGATCACTCCACATATGGTTTAACACACTTCTTTCACATGTTTTAATTGCCGTTGATTCACTTAACTTAACTTACACTAGTTCGAAAGGTTTTTGCCTTTTCAATCTACCGGTAAGTCCGCTGTTGTCGAGTAATTGTAGCACTGCGATATTTACGTGTTCATGTCATCTTTATTCATGTTTTTTCGCAAACCGTTTAATCTCCTCACTGACCATAGGCACGTTTAGATGTAAAAAAAATGGTTTAAAAATCAAGATTTGCTATTTCTCAAACTTCAATTGCAATTTTTTAAATTGTTGGAAACGCTGAACAAAAAAGAAGCGTCTAACAAAAAAATACATTGCTAGGAAACACTTGCTTAATTAATATACAGTGGATCCATCACACATTAGCACGCTTGCATATCTTTTTAATGGTTTGCAGTACGTTATACAGGTAGATACAGAAGGCAGCTATTAATATACACGGTGTTTTGAAATTGCACAGAACAAATATAGGAGCATTATTCTGCATCAAAAAATAAGAAAAAAACTCTAATGAACATATGTCTTAAAATCATTCATTTCAAATATATCCCTGATCAAAAACTGAGCGTTTTCTTCCAGGTTACGACCCCTCTTCTTCCCACTGAACTAGCTCATACACCTTTTGGAGCTTCTCGTTGATTGTAAACGAGACGTCCACCGTAAAAATAGATTACGAGTAAATCCCTGTCAATAATGTTTTGAGACAAAACTTATTCATCGTAGTATACAATAATAGGAATGATAATAGTAATAATAATATATTGTTGTGCCCTTAACTTAGGGTTTAGTGAATTTAAGTTAATTATTTTAATACGGCCCTAATTAAATCAACTTTTGTAAGGTGCCCGGTTTATATTATCTATACTGTATCTACAGGGTTAGGTCGCTAGATCCACAATTAACTACTAATTTGCTATTAACAATTGTTCAAAGACTGGTAAAACATTTATTAGTAAGCACTCTGTATGCCCACTATTTAACTGATGGGATATTACAAGTGCAGTATTTCTAACTGATGGGAATGACAACTTTTCCGAACAACAGAGATAAATACATTGAGAACGATAATAGGTAAAACAAGATATGATCGAATACGAAACAGAGACGTAAAACAGTAATGTGAAATAGGCGACGTAATAAAATTAGTAAAAGGGAGACAGAAAGAATGGAACAACCACGTCGACCGAGCAGAAGAAGATAGACTAATGAAAATAGCAAGAGGTTTTAAACACTAGGAAAAGAGAAACCCCGGCAGACCACAGAAAAGATAAATAGAGGGGTGGGCATCTAGCTCTATAGAAACACCGCAACACGTGAAGAAAAACAAAAGTTATCCTACATAGAAGAAAACGAAGAAGAGGAAGAAGGTGGGAATTACATTAATTTCAAGATGGTTCCCTGGTCTTGACAGTATATAAACACTCTGAAGTTTTATTTAAATCGTCGACGTCCAAGCAGTAAACACTGTTTTTATGCAATAATAATTGAACGTAATTACACCGCGTTACAAAACAAAGCACTTCTACTGACGCCAAGAACGGAAATGACGCTCAAACCGACGCCACGGACACATTCACAATAACGACACCTTTTAGATGGGAAATCTGACCTGTAGATGGCTTCTAAGATGATTCTCTAGCTACCTTTAATGACATGGACGTTTCACGATGCTCTGGACAAGTCATCGTTGCCGGTCTGATGTTAGCTAGGCCCGAATCTGCACTCGAACCCACCTGGATGTCGGCTGCAACCTTGATGACCTTTTGGATCGCTTTCAGTAAAGCTGGGGCTTTATTCTAGGGATTCGTTGCACCACACGTACACGCTCGCTTATGCACTTGTAGACACACTTATAAAACTGGCTAGACCTCCGTAAAATTACATCGAAATGCACTGCTTTACACTGGACCAAATTGATGCTTTTATTTACCTCATGAAAGCCCAATTTCAAAGAAAAACTTCCAGGAATCACCCAAGACACACTCCCTCAATAAAACACAACTTGTAGTCGGCTTGGGTATTTAATAGCACATTAAAAATTACTTATTTTGGGGAGCATTGGCAAAAACAACTACCTCTCTTGAAGAAGCTACCCCAATTTGTTTGTTTAAAATTTTTGTTTTAGTTGCATGAAATGCCAAGCGTACTCTGATTTTAATTTGTTTTTGAACAAAGACAAAGCTGTTCTAATAATATCAGACAGGCATATGCTATTTTGTAACAAATTTGAACTTTAAATTATTACATTTACTGGACATTGTTATGCTAAATATATGCTTTTTTATTATGTTACGAATGACTAATAATTATTATTTGACATGTGAGGCTACTAAAATATGATCATAACAATATCGACATTTAACCAAATGTGGTTCAGCAAGTACATATTATTGAATTAACGTAAAAGTGCAGTTACACACTGAAGTATGCGCTTACACAAGCACTTTCATACGTCGAGCCAAAATTGGATTATGTGTGTAGTTATGTTACATAATGTACTTTTGGCAAACACAAAAATATGCTATCGTCGTAGGACTAGATCTAATAATTATACGTATTAGGGGTGGCATAATGCACTGTGGGAAGGCTGCAATGGAATTATTTAATCCTTCCTATTATTGCAATTGCTCTTAAAAGTGGTAATTATTATGTTCAAATAGTACTGTAATAATCACAAATATCATTCATAAGAGATCGGTGTGTACCCTACATTTGGATTGAAGCACACTTAATTTACTACATTTAAGTATATCTATTGTCGAATCAATTTGCGTTTAATTTTGCGAATTTCTTGATTCATCTTCGTCTATGTAATAAATTACCGCTAAACAAGGTTGTCCAATTTTGAAGCATATTGTACAACATGAAAGTCACACTTTTTTTATGAACTTGGAGTAAAAAAAGTTGTTTTGGTACGTACTTACACGTTATTCTTTTGAATTTTTTTGATCCCTTGTAAATAGAATTACAATTTACAACTGTCAAATTGAAAATTCACAATTTCAATAACATAGTTAAAGAAAGTGATACTTTCTTCATTATTTTTCGTTAAAGGGACAACTTCCACTATCACTATTCACAAAACAATAATTAATTAAATTTAATGCCAATATCTGCAAAATTATCAAAAAATATACTATCTAAAAACGGATTTGGTTTTTTGAAGTGTCCTAACATTTCGTATCAACATAATTGTATTTTAATTACTATAAACCATAATAATTGACGGTTTTCGGGCATAATTCGAAAACTACAACGACTAGACCCAATTCATTTATTGAATATTATTCAGCATTACACTACCCAACTTTACCCCTTTTGTTATCTCTGGATTCTATGAAACTGTCAGAAGCGTCGTGAACTTTTATACTTCGGGATATGGGAACGCAGTCTTTTCTCTTTCGCAAATAAAAAAGCAATCAAAGAGTTATCAATATTTTAATAAACGTATCCATGTCTGTATATGACATTTCCATAAGTCAAATCGGGAGCGGAAGTTGTCCTCCGCCGACACGATCGGAATGACAAATGCATGCGATTGATCTCGCGTACATTGTAGCCAAATGGAAACCGGACTAAAGCCATGACCCTCTAATGCGTTTACTTCTCGGCTTAAAAGATCGGATTCATGCACTTTTTAGTAGGCCTTTGTTGTCCGGTATTTGATTTCTAGCACGTTTCAGGCTAGAAATTCGTTTCCTGCTTGAATACGAGGGCATAATTCTCATTCAAAATACTGGCCATTGCCATTTTCAGAAGAGGGACAATAAAACCACTTCGACTGCTTAATGTAGAGAATTTTTAAATTATGGACAAAGTAAAATATACTGCAATTGAAGTGTGCCGATTTCAATATAATGACAAAAAGATATACCCACTCAATTCTGCAAACTAAAGAAATGTAGAAAACGTTTCAGTATAATTTTACTACAAAACATACCTACTCAGAATGGATCAAAATCTAATAATTTGATATCACTATATTCTGCAGGGTAATCGCAGTATTAAAAAAGTGGCTGAAAACCCAAGTTCTGGGAGCATTATAGCTGATGATATAAAATTACTAAAATGGTTAATAAAGTAGTATCGGAGTTGTGGTTTGATTGAATTAACTGATTTATGAAAAGAAGTTACTGGGAAAAAGTATTCGAGAACAGCTTGCACATAAGAGATGAAGTCTGATTATAAGTGCGTATCTATTGCTAATTGTCGGAACACATAAGAATAAGAACAACCCAGCTTGCGCGCACAAAATGTTAAACCTACAGTTGACGAACAAAAGTTGCTTCGTGCCATATCGCAAACGAAGTGACGAAGTAGCTATCAGAAAATATAGTTTACTTTTAAACTTGGAAGCCGAATACTCAGACCTGCCTCAGACATTTTGGCATGAAATTAAGAAAAAGTTTTTCATAATACGTATCTATGGACCGAGGACAATCCACGCCATTATCCAGGTTGGTAATTTGATCAGAACGATGTCCTCTAGAACTTAACACGGTTATCTTCATTTTAATATTAATACAGAACAGCTGACAACGCCATTTATGATTTTTTTTAAATTACAATAAATCTATTAGTTGATGTCGCCCAACAGAAGATTTTACTCTTTTTACAGATATTCAATGGTTTTTCCCTTTTAATTAAAATATTATCAAGAACAAGATTTTATGGTAAATGGATAATAAAAAACAAACTTAATCTAAATATTCTGACAGGTAGATCAATTTCGGTAGTATTATTCGTGGCCTTCCCATTCGCCGGATTTCGACTCGCCGGAATTCGTTTCGCCGGATAATTATTACACCGGAAAGCTATTCGCCCGATTGTAGGGTGCATGTCATATAACGAAATTCGGCAAGGTACTGTGTCTCGTTCTAGCCTGTTTAGGTTAGTTGCAGTATTTCATGATCAGCATAGTGTCCTCGATCTTGATATCCGGCGAAATGCATTTCGGTCAAAAGACTTCCGGCGAATGGAATTCCTGCGTGACGGATTCCGGCGAACCAAATTCTGGCGAAAAGAATCCGGCGAATTGAAACGGAGCCGTATTATTACGTACATACAAGTATCCGAACTTTATACAATACAGGCCGAAATAAAATGAAAAACACTTATGTTAAAGCAAGTACAGTTGAGACTATGAAATCAGCGTGGCTTCCATGTTTCAATTCTATCAATTAAAAAGGTTAAGGTGCATCACCTGTTTGTGCTTAACTAATTACGAGTGATAAAGAATAGACTAACAATTCTATTATTCATATTGATACCTAGCAATGTGCTTGCATTAAGAGCGCCTACATCTTTATAAACAAAACGTCTACAAAAACGGCAGATGCCGGCATACGCCATATGAAGAAACGCAAAGGGTAAATTTTGTTTAGCATCAGCGATGCCCGAGTATAACTGCGGTCTAACTCAAAGGAGGATGCAGTTGCTAAAAGCAGCTGGCAACAAATTTGGCGCACGTAATGTATGGTCATATGATAGTAAAATTCTAGCCAAAGTCGATAATAAAGTTAAAAGAATTTCAAGTCTTTCTGATATCTAGTGCAGCAAAACCACTTATCACACACTAACCTTTAAATCGAACAGCACGGTAACTGTAAAAACTAAGCTCATATTTTCTATTATCGGCATCTATTTTATTTTGAATACTTACTATATACCGTTTTATAAACTTGGTTATCAATAATACACATTTTTGTGCGTGTTTCAAACTTAGTAATTGATAACCAGTAACTTACCGTTTCGATTATACATTTCTTGCTTCCACGAAGTGAATCTTTTTTGTGTAATTTAAGCAATTATCCTTAATTTTTATTATTAGATACACATTCAATTTATATTTGTGATTACGTTTCCATTACTTATGTGTACTCAATGACAATTAATTTATTTTCTGATGTATATTATACATGCATACTATTATATTTGTAATTTATAATTATCGTGATCACACCTTCCTTATTGATAGTTATTTGGTGATGGTCTATTTACTCTCTGATAAATGAATAGTTTTTAATTTTCAATTGTGATTATACATTCAGTTTCTTTTTTTGACTATTCATAGTAATTTAATTTCTATTTAATATACAGGTCAGTTAGAATTTATTTGTAATGAGAATAGCTCACCTTAATATAAGGTCATTGGCACCTAAAATAAATCAATTAAAAGATTTTATCATTCAAAACAAAATTGACATTCTTACAATTTCAGAAACCTGGTTGGACATGGACATATCTGATACGAGAGTATCTATTTGCGGTTTCAAGTTTATGCGATGTGATCGTGTTGGTCGAGGTGGAGGAGTCGCTATGTACGTAAGGAATAATATCCCTTGCTCTCTGCTTATGACAAGTAATAATAACAACATTGACCAAATTTGGGTGACAGTCACAAGTGGCAACACAAAATTTATTATAGGTACAGCTTATAGACCTCCACACGTAGACTATAGACTATTTTTAAACGATCTTGAAGATTTATTTTCCTTTTATTTATCATCTTCTGATAAAATAATCTGCCTGGGCGACTTCAATATTGATCTCTTAAAGGTAGATGCCCCACCTGTTTTACTTTTCCAAAATGTTTTAGATTCCCTTGGTCTAACACAGGTAATTGATGGTCCAACTCGTCTATTTGCTTCAGGCGCATCTCTTATAGATGTCATTATAGTTGCCGATCAAACTAAAATCACTGATTGCGGCGTAGTTACCTGCGAGTTGTCAGATCATGATTTGATATTTTGTGATATAGATAGTAATGAACCCCATTTGGAGCCCAAGCGTCGAGTATTTCGTAATTTAAAACAAATTGATCTTAATGCATTTCTAACTGATTTAAATTATATCCCTTTTCACCATATATTTTGGATACAGTCTATTGATCATAAAACGCAATTTTTAACCAACCACATACTAAATTTGTTTGATAATCATGCTCCTAAGACAACATGTAAAATATTCAGACCTCCTGCTCCATGGATTACCGAAAACATAAAATTACTTATACACCTTAGAGATAAAGCTAAAAATAAATTTAGAAAAACAAAATCCCCGAGTCATTGGGAATACTATAAACAGTTAAGAAACTTTACAAATTCAGCAATTCGCCATGAAAAAAAGAGTTATTTTGATTTCTTACACCGCAATAGCAATACACAAGAGTTTTGGAAAAAGCTTGAGACCCTCGATTTGCGTTCAACCAAAGAGGTTTCTATACCATCGCATTTATGTGATGCTAATAAAATTAACAACTATTTCATTGGCTGTGTACCTGCCAGTAACACGACTGGTACTAATACTCATTTACCTAATTCTGACATTGGCAATGGCAAGAGTGAATTTAAATTCTCCTTTAGAACGGTGGACTGCAAAACAGTTTTAAAAATAATTGATGGGTTTCATTCGAATGCTGTTGGATACGACGGTATCAATATAGAAATGATTAAGCTATGCTGTCCTTTAATACTGCCTTTCATAACACATTTAATTAATAGTTGTTTACTGCATGGCAAATTTCCATCTAGTTGGAAACATGCTGTAGTTAAGCCTCTCCCTAAAACTAATAAACCAGTAGACTTTAAAGATCTTAGGCCTATAAGTATTTTGCCCACGCTGTCTAAAATTCTAGAAAAAGTAATGTTTAATCAATTAATGAGTTATGTAACCACTAATCATATCTTACCTGAAGTACAGTCTGGTTTTAGGGCTGGGTTTAGTTGCACAACGGCACTGTTAAAAGTAACAGACGATATTCTCTCTGCCACTGATAAAGGTGAAATGACAATATTGGTACTACTCGACTACAGTAAAGCATTTGACACTGTTCATCATGATACCTTAGTGCGTATATTAGAAAGTTCAGGCCTGGATAATACTTCTACAACCTTAATAGCAGATTATTTAAGCAATCGTTTACAAAGTGTCCAGTTAAATTGCAAGCTGTCAGATGCTTTACTAGTAGAGCGTGGTGTTCCCCAAGGTTCAATTCTGGGTCCCTTGTTGTATTGCATCTATACCTCTAACCTGATAAAAAACATTACGAATTGTAACATCCATGTCTATGCAGATGATACGCAACTGTACTACTCTTTTAAACCGTCTAATTTACAGCGTGCTATGGAAGTGGTCAATACTACCTTACAATATATCTATGCTGCTTCCACTGAATTATCTCTTCTAATCAATCCTAACAAGTCAGCTGTACTTTTATTCGGCAATAAAAATGAGTATAAAAGGCTTTATAAAAATGTTGAAATTAGAATGAACAATACTAGAATCCCACTAGTGGACAAAGCTAAAAGTTTGGGCTTAACCCTCGATAATACATTTCGTTATAGGGATCACGTATATAAGAGTATTACGCGTGGTTATCATAACTTAAGAAAATTGTACACTCATAGAACATACTTCAACATAAATATAAAAAGAAATCTTTGCGAAGCCTTAATTCTCTCTCAGTTAAACTACTGTGTACCAGTTTACCATGCTTCTATCGATGTAGCTACCTCTACTCGTATACAAAAACTTCAAAATTTCTGTCTAAGGTTTATTTAAGGAATTAAAAAGTTTCAACATATTTCACATAAATTAGCCGAATGTGGTTGGTTATCAATGCAAAATAAACGTAAATTACAATGTCTATGTCTGTATCACAAAATATTATCAGAGAAAACTCCTCCGTACCTGTACAATAGGATCACGTTTCGTACTGACATCCATAATGCATCAACTAGATTTAGGGGGCTAATTTCTCCTCCACAACACAAAACTTCTCTCTTTGAGAGATCTTTTTCTTATCAGATATACACCATGTACAATAATATCAAGGAATCTCTTAAGGGTTATTCACTTAACAAATTTAAATATGCATTACGTTGTAACCTATTATCCAACTCTTGATCATTGCCTTCTACTGGTATTTTATTATATTATTTAAAAACAAGTAAATTCTAACTCTCTTTGTTCAATGTCGATTCTCATAATACATTTAATTCTAGTTCATGCTTTGCGAATACTTTAAGTTTAGTTTATGTAAATAATTAAAATTACTTTAGAAATTAGGCAGGTTGTTATTTATCTAGTTTTCTCTTACCCATCAAGGTGAAATGGTAGAACAAAGACGGTTTTTGAAAAAACCCGATTTGAATTTATCCTTGAGATTAAACAATCAAACAATTAAATGCTTGTATTAAGTTTAATTGTACATTTATGAACTACTTTGTTAAATGCGACTTACTACATATTTATAAATTACGTTTTGATCTGTTAATCATTATTTGGATTCTTGTATGTCTGCTTGTATATTGTTAAAATTATTAATGCTGTTGATATTGTTATTGTTAATATTGTTTAATAAATTATTATTATTATTATTATTATTATTATTATATGTCGAATCTGTCTTTGTGAGCGCACAAAATACATCGTTCTGACCAAGTTCTTTACAAACCTATTAATTAATAAATTAAATGTGGGTTTACCTTTCTAGTATAATATCACCATGTTCCATTTTTTTCTAGACGAAATCGTGTTGTTGTGGTTCTTGTATCTTACAAACAAACTGACACCGCTCTCTTGAAAAATTTTGCGTCATTATTGTCTTGCAAATTCTGTTTGATTTTGACGTACCTACTGATTTCACACTTCATGATCGTTCTTGATATTGATCTTAAACTGGGCACTGTACGATTTTCATACGCTACGCGAAAAGCAGATTCAACAAATGCATCAATACGTAGTACAAACCAATCATGGGCCTCGTTGATTCTAATCAAAATTTAGAACTGACGTTTCTCCATATTCCATATGAGATCATACTCCAGTTTTGTAAACATTTGGTGCAACAACGATCAAGTTTCTACGAATTTTATTCTTTTTTATGCCGAATTAATGGGACAACCACGCTGGATGGAAAAGTAAATACGCAATAGTAAACAAAATCACACCAGGTTTATGAAATGTACGTAAAACTATGGATCCATTGTTTTTGATAACATAAGTAGTAACAAATATTCGACGGTTATTGAAATCCGAACTTGTTCTTGTCTTAGCCGTTTTAACCCAAAATCGAGCAAATGCAGACATTCCAAATAAAGAAAACCTTGTTCTATTAATATGACGTATATATTATTTTAGAAATATTCGGAGAAAATTAAAATATAATATTGAATAACCACTCTGGTCATATGATCTATTTGGCTATCTATATAACATACCCAACTTTTATTATATAACTGTCAATATTTACAAAAAATGTTCAAAATGAAAGGCTAACAGATATGTATCTAGGAGTATCTAACTATTCAGCTCTTTAAGTTATCTATAGGTTACAATGCAGTTAAAATGCGTACAACATAAATAAGCATCTAATACTCTTATTTTAGTCTTTTTAACAAATTTTCCAGGCTCTTGCTCAAAAATTAAAGAATGCTACAGGAACCGATTAATTAAAGTTAAGCAAGCAGATTTTTAATTTCAATCTGTGTATATTGTGTTAACAACAAATAATCACGGGAAAAAATCAGAGGGGCTGCACTTTCCGCATACTAATTTAGGTAAGAGCTTTTAAATTAAAATCTTAAAAGTAGCATACTGTTCCAGCTGCTTCCGCAATTAATTTCGCGGATGCAAACCTGTGTGATTTATCGCCTTCTTTGAAGGCACGAATGGGACCTACATAAAAGACAGTATTTCTTTGTATCTGCAAGCTCGGGATGAAAGAGAAGCATACATTATTCGGATTTCCATATGTTGTCATCATAAAAAAGGGGAACTTTAGTAGATACGCAGGTTGAAATAGCTGTATAAAGTTTCGAAGGATTCTGATAATATAAATATAGCGCGCAAGACACACAGATCAGCAGAACTTGTCGAGCTTCGCTTGTAGCTTCTTAGAATTCGTCTGTAGAAATAAAACGAAAGATGCATGTTGCGCTTTGAACGTTGCGAGTTATCCCAGCTTCCTAGAAACTAATTGGGTGACATTTACTGGGAAAAACCAAAAGAAATAAAACGTTTTTGCCTATTTGCGAGATTTCTAAGGTTCTTGACATTTTAAAGCTTTACATTACAACATACATCCACAGAAGCCATACAGCAGTCGACGTATTAACGATACATTCTAGGTGTCCTCAAATCAGACTATTTGAACAAATGCCAAATCCAAAAGTACAGGAGCAGAGATTAGGAAAATAAATCAAGCAATAGGTTTCGTTTCTAACAATTAAGTAGTTTAAGAGAAAATAAATAAGAAAAAGTAACAGTTTCACACCCATTTTTCAATATAGATACAAAAAAATCTAAACATTACTAATACAAAAAATATTAGCCGATAAACATCACTTAAAAACAACAGAAAATTAGTTATACATGTAAGTATAATGGTTTAAGTCGTACTGCTGTCTCAAATTCTATTAGAAACCTATTTTTATGCTAAACGAAAATATAGGTTTGCACGTGAAAAATAAAACCAAACGAGAATTAAATGTGCTTCATTCAAGCATTAGAGTAGGGGAAAGTGTCCTGAAATGATACACTTTTCTTAAATGCGTATAAATTCAAAATCTTAAGTCATAAAGAAATAATTTAATAATTTGGTTAGCTGTACTCCTGCATAATATGTTTGATTTGATAAAAACTATGTATATAATAATTGTTTTTAAAAGTACACTTATCACAAAACGGTAACTATGTCATTTTACCAAGGGTTGAAAAATTACATACCTATGTCATTTGACTGACTAATTTTACAGGGAAAGAAGTACATAAACTTTCCAAAACTGATTTATTGTATTTTGTTTTTTTACAAAATAGAGTAACATAGAATACAGAAAAAAAATAAAAGTAAAATATATGGAAATTGTTACTTACTTACAAATGTCGCAAGCGAACATTTTTGCTTTTGGAGTCAAATCAGCACATTCCTATTACGCCCATTTTCTACAAATCATGCATTGAATCCAATTTTCTCGTGAACGGAAATTTTTGTAAATATTATTTCAGAAAATGCAAGCAGAATATCTTCTCCATTGTCACTATCGGATTTTCAATAACAGATTTTTGCTTATGGGACTTCCATAAAAATTTTGCAAACACTTGTCTCTTAGCTCTCTTTGCTTTTTTCCTGAATAATATCATCAATATTTTCTTTCTCGATGTCTTTACTTTTTACAACATCAGCTGTTTCTACAGGTGCAAATAAATTATCATTAAAAATATCAGGGTTAAATGGGTTAACTCCAGTTTTAGCAAATCCATTTACAGTAGGCTTTGATATACAATTCACATATTTGGTAAACAGTGAGCATTCCTGACTTTTGAGGGACCGAAAATCTCACATCCAGAGCTTGAAGTCTATGAATGCAGTGGGCAAGAAAGCACAAAAGAACAACCCCGTTTTTCTTGGCAATGGTAACTGCTTCCAAAAATTTCTGACTTGTGTGGTCATCTAATATTAAAAAACTTTTTTTCTATAGTAGGTTTCACGTAAGTGCAAAATGTTTTAGCCATTTTCTAACTTTAGCCAACGCGTCAATTTTACCTAAGGCACAAACAGTATGCTAGAAATTTGAATGGCGCTATTTCCCGCTACAATCTTCACTCTCATCTCCATAGCGTTGGGATTTTCGATAAGACGATCCTAGCCGCTATGCGCTGACGTCGCGTGAACCGGTATGCCACAAAGTCCCCCCCCCCTTTAGAAATGTTGCGGTAACGAGATGCTCAAAGAGTATAAAAGGAGAATCCGAAGCTAGTTAACGAGACCTGAGCCCGACCCTGATCACCAAATCCCCTCCGGAGCCTGGCCACCTGACGCTCCAGCATCGGTCGGGCTCGATATTGCCAGACACTTCATTTAAATGCCGACACTAATTGATTCTCCCAGGTCATTATTATCATAACCTTTTCATAAAATTTATCTTAAACCACACTAACCTAGATACAAGGAGAAATCTCCAGACCGCCATAATCCAGGTGCTTAGATGTAGGCAGATTGGTCCGCCTGGCGTGAATCTGGACCAACCTAAAACTTCAAGCGCTCATCGGCGATTCTAGCTGCAAGGAGCCGGACCATGTTAAAGACCAGCTTTAGGTCCGGCGGAGTTACCTCATTCAAACCGACGTGCACTCAGTTCTACTTCATTCAAACTTTCTTTAAGAAGGTCCAGGCGCAGCCGAGCCAAACTAAGGTGCTATTTGGGTTGCGGTCCGGTCAGGTACACATAACACAAGAGACCAGAATGAGTTTTATTTTATATTTATGTACCGGAAGAGTTTTATGTAGATAAGATTTTCTTAATTATAAATTATTTTGTATATATTTAAACACATTATATAAGTTACTTTTCATTACATTGTGTTATTCTTGCGCAACACCCAAGACAACAAGTTTGAAACTGGAATTTTGGCCAAGTTTGAATCAGCACTTCAAAATTAAAATTCAAAATTTTGATACAAGCCAGCTACATACGATTTTAGAAAGAGGTCTGATGTCATCCAACCCGACTCTTGAAATAGACCCTCTTGTCTGGAAGAGAACTGTCCCAGAATTCGTATTTTCTGCTTTTACCGCCGGAATATTAGCACCGGTGAAACCAACTTCCGAATAGTGTTCATACAACAAACCACCTTTACACGCAGGCCTCTTTCAACACTCGCTAAAGGATCAACTTGTTTTCTACCAGTGGCTGCTAAAATTTTTTGTTCTTTTTGTCGAGTCGACAAACCGCTCTCGTCTATATAATAAATGTTTTGTGCCTGAATATTTTGTTACTCAAGGATCTTGTTCAATGTTTCAAAGTTTCATACTTGAGGCTTAAAAATTCCATTGCTCTAGCAGCAGATGTGGTTTCTGGTTTCCAAAATGAAAAATCTGGTTGCCATGGTCTAAAACCTCTAAGCCACCCTTTACCAGCTATTTTTTGGTCTGTATTAAGTCTATTATCAATCTTATTATTTTCTACAAACGAGTAGACCAACTGTCTCATTTCTGTTGTCGTCAGATCAAATAATCGTGATTCTAAAGGTTTTATTTGTGCGATTAGTTCATCTTCTGTCTTCTTGTCAAAGGTTGTTAGAAATTTTAGTGAACATTTTTCTGTGCCTTTGGTCCTCTTATTTTTGTCATTCGCTTTTCTCAACAATGTTGCTTGTGGATGCCATAAAACTGGACTGGTTTTAGCCACATTTCTTTTTTTTCTATGGCTTGTCGCATTGATTCTTCGAACCAGGACTGCCTTTCTGGTTTTCTTTGATACCTCCCTACCAGAGTGTATATTGTGATTTATACAATGACATTAAACACCCACACGCTTTGTCAGTTTGTACACTCAGGTACTGCAACTGATAAGTTGCAATAACATTTTTGTGTCAAGGCTTAACTTGAAACTAACTACACGGTGTATTAGATAAATATATGCACTACTTCTTACATTCAATTAAAAAGCGTAAACGAAATAAAACTATGTCAGCTCTCAAAGCGTCTTGCATTTACTGAGCCGGTAATAGCTATTGACATATCTAGGAACTAGAACGCGTGGCCAGCCTACGTCTGGTTCTGCCAGCGTAAAGAAACGGTTAACAATAAAAATGCTTGCTTAAGCTGGTGGACAGCCGACGTCCGGCCTTGCCAGCGTTAACAATACAAATGCGCTCTCGCCAGAGACAGAGACAGAGACAGAGACAGAGACAGACAGATCAGTTATGGCTTAGTTACCAGCCTATTCTTGTATATGTAACCAAGGGATTAATATCCTGCGACCTATAAAACTAATTACAGACACCTACAAAAGCTTCTGCGATAACTATGAAACTTGTGGACTATATTTGAGTAAAAATTTTACAGATCACTATAATGATAAAAAATCTGGTGTAATACACTCACACAGCTTCTTTTTACAATGATCTTATAGTTAGCCAAATATTTGATTTTTAATTTTTAAGCATTTGTTAAAAATTTTCAAGAATTGCAATTGTACAGACACCGTGCAAAATAGAGCGTTAGTTCAAGAGATAAATTTTCTCTATAACTTTAAGCTGAATTCAAAAATGTAATAATATACCGGGTGTTCTATTTAAAATAGGAGTTAATAAAATAAATAGGAAAAAAACAAAAGAACCCCATTTTAGAGGTATTCAACTGAAAAATCACCTAGCTTACATCACTACACATTAAAAATGTAATGAAAATGTAGTTTGAAAAAAATCGAAAGAACTGAAAAATAACAAGAGTAAACCCATACTTCCGGTTATGCGATTTTCTTCAAAATGTTGCTGTCGCATCAAGACAGTACACAAAGCTTATATATGAAATTCGAACGTCATATATCTTTTCGTTTTTGAGATATTCTCTTCACAGACACACAGACAGACAGACACACAGACAGACAGACCAACGAACAAAAACATGTTTTTTTAATTCATGGGACTCTAGAACGTGTCAATTTAGAATTTTTGGGGTGAATCCAATACTTCCTTTATCATAAAGGAAGTAAAAAATTGTCATTTTAGGACACTTCCCCTACCTATACGATATCTAGACAAAGATAAGTTCCAATAGGGTAGTGCGTGCGTACCACATGCTGTTGTTTCCAGTTACTGTTCCATATCTCTCCTACTCAGTTCCGACTCTCGCTTCGTTGGTGAACCCTGGTAACCTGAACAATCCCGTGGAAAATTCTGATAATCAACCCCAGTGAAACGCCGGGTCAGGGAAAAGAATGAGAAATAGCGCTGCAAAACGGAGTAGAAGCTTGAAAAGAGACGAACTACCCCTGGGGATAATATCTCTTCTCCCATAAAAAGACGACAGTTACGAAACCCATATTAAAGTCTAGGGCTAAACGGAAATTTGGACGACGAAAAAAGTTACAAAATACGGAATTTGGTGTGGGTACATTTAATGCCAGAACGCTATGGAAACCAAGAGCTCAAGCAAGTCTTCTGAAAGAAATTGGGGTTATTAAATTGAGAAAACAAGTAGCCAGAAAATACCATGGCTAGGAATATAGTGACGAAGAAAGAAGTAGACAGTTTTCATTGTCAATAATAGACGGAAAAACTATGATTATCGACATCAACCCAATAACGGATAGAATATGCCACCTTAGAAGAGCAACTAGACTTTTTAATCCGTCAATAATAATTGCGCATGCCCCGATGCAAAAATTAGAATCAATTAAAGGACAATTATTTTCTCATCAGCTACAAACCGCTTACAGAGCGCCTTAAAAACATGTTGTGTTTGCTTTAACAGAGATAGATAAAAGTATTCATTTGCACATAGCTTAGGCTTTATCATTGACGAAAATCAGATCTAAAAGATACAGGGTAAACCGGGAGTGAAGATCACAAATGCGACAGAATAGTAAGGTGTCTTTATAACGCAGCAGAAGCTAGTCCAATTTGAGTACGCCCGTGGCTCAGTTATTCTAGCGGCCACAATCGGCGGACCTAAGCGGCGAACTAGAAACTAGACTCAAAATATTCGGTTGGGAGCGCGGAATTCGAATCCCAGTTGACTACTTTTTTTGCAAATTGATCCAATTCGCGTGAAGGAAGCTCCGTGTAAACCCCTATACAGATTTTTTAATACAAAAAGTTTATTATAACGTGCAATGTGTAAATGCGTTTATTTTAAAATACAATATGGAAACGTTACTGAGTATGTAAAATCATAATATATTCTACGAACGAAGAGATTGTGTTCATAAATGGTATAAAACTTCAGTTTACAGCAAGTATGTGGGTTATACATGTTACATTCCCTGTTATTTGTGGTGCTTATTTTTCAATAAAATTAGTCAAGGAAATGTACAAACTTACGTAAGCCAGTCCTCCTGCTGGACTCGACTTTAGTAATAGCTGCACTAACGCCTCAAATTTTCCTACATGCCAAAAGTAATTCTGCTTTGTCTACAGCGCAAATCCCTCCATGTTGGTCTTACAGCATTAGCAACGGCTCAGTATCCTCAGGATCGAACGGGTCGCAGCGGTGACAGGCGCAGCACGGGTCAAGGAATCAACAATTTTAACATTCAAAATCTTTAACGAATTGGAGATGTAACGCTAGTATGGTGTTCTTTTAGCGATTTGTGTGACGCTTGGAAAATGCACAGTTTTTAAGAATTTGTGCAAGCTGTACATACTTCAGGTAAATGTTGTTGGTGTCATTGTGAAGCTCCCGTCAAGGGCGAACTTTCTGGAGAGGTTGCGAAACTGTAAGATTCGAGAGGGCGAAAATATGGGGGTTAAAACGATCTTTTTGTCACGAAAGCATTCGGTGCTGTTACATCGCATATTTTTTGAAAGATCTAAATATGATTTAGAGCTAATTGGAAAGAGGATGAAACAACGCTTATCGTACTGGCTGGTTTTTGGGGTCTGCGATGCACGGGGGCGAAGTTACAGGGGCATGAAGCTGAAGTGCGTTTGTAGTAAACTGGATGGTCGCATAAATAGAAGGAAAGAAATAAATGTCGAATTTGGTTTTTGGCAGCATGTGGATTAATCTGTGAGGTTTTAAGACTATTGCGGCTCAGGTGGATTTAGGGATGGCAAAATGGGAAAAACCGTTATAATTATCAGAAAAACCTTAAAATTAATGTTTGTGTGACATTCGCTGCTTGGAGACATTCTACTGGTCGATTGTATTATTTAGAAGAATTCGCGATGTGGGGCTTTTGCAACCCAGGTGGATTTGGGGGTTGCAAAATGGGGAAAACGTGACAATTATCAGAAAAACCTTTAAATTAATATTTGTGTCACTTTCACTGTTTGGAGATGTTCTACTGGTCGATTGTATTTTTTAGGAGAATGATGGATGTGGGGCTTTTGCAACCCAGTTGGATTTGGGGGTTGCAAATGGGAAAAAAGTTATAATTGTCAGTAAACTTTAAAATTAATATGTGTGTGGCATTCACTGTTTAGAGACGTTCTACTGGTCGATTGTATTTTCTAGGAGAATCAGGGATGTGGGGCTTTTGCAACCCAGGTGGATTTGAAGGTTGCAAAATGGGGAAAACTTTATAATTATCAGAAAAACCTTAAAATCAATATTTGTGTGAAATTATCTGTTTGGAGACATTCTACTGGTCCATTGTATTTTCTAAGAGAAAAGAAAATTCGGGGTTGTCAGGAGTGGGTAGGGAAAGAAATGTTTTGTTTTATTGTCTCAATTGTTAAATAAGGAAAATGTGCTATTTTGTTTGATTCTGAACCTTTGTAAAATTGTAAATTGGCAAGTATGTTTTAAATGGTGTGATGCTATCGGAATGTCAAATTGTATTTTTCTCTAACATGAATAATATTTCGTGGGGATGTCACTGTCGCGCTAAACTTGTTGGTACAGTCGTAGATGGCTAGTGGCAGGGTTGGAAGGTAGTGTCAGCTGTTTACACTAACACTTAACAAGGGATTGTAAAAGAATGTAATAGAAAAAATTGGTGGGGACTTTAAAAATATAAATACAGGTTCATATGTTATGTATATGTACGGAAACTGCAGAGTTATTTAGTTTAGACAATGTAAAAGCTCCCCAATCAACAAATGCTTTTAAAATGTATTTATTGAACAATTAACCCAAAACTGAAGATACATATCAGCTAAACAACCCAATTTTATACTGTCCGGTTTTTTCTAATAAAAGCAGTAAATCTTTACTCCAGTTATACTTGCTATTAAAGCACGTTTCAGGAGTCAACAAAATAAACTATGAACAATAATATACGAAGCCGTCGATCGGATGACATTTAATTCTTAGAAATCTTTCAAAACCACCTGCACAAGGTGCTCAGAAGGTTCAAAATTGTAGTACGTAACGATCTGCTATGCAGTAGAACTTCGCAGGTATGTTTGCCGTTATGTCTTTATTAAATTTTTTAAATTGAAAATGTTTAACGAATTGGAGATGTGACGCTAGTACGGGGCTCTTCCAACGATTTGTGTGACGCTTGAAAGATGCGCAGTTTTCGCGAATTTTTGCAAGTTTTACGTATTGCAGGTGAATTTGATTAGTGTCATTTTAAAAATATCGTCAAGAGCCAACTTTCTGGAGAAATTGTGAAAATGTACGATTTGCGGGGGCGAAAATACGGGGGGTAAAACGATTTTTTGGACACGAAAGCGTTCGGTGCTGTTACATCGCATACTTTTTGAAAGATGCAAATGTGATTTTGGACTAGTTGGAGAGAGGATGAATCAACGCGCATCGTAGGCGCTGGATTTTGGCGTCTGCAATGCACGGGGGCGAAGTTACAGGGGTAGAAAGCTGAGATGCATTTGTAGCAAATAGGATGTTCGCATAAACAGGGGGAAAGAAGAAATGTCGAATTATGTTTTTGGTAGTATGTGGATAAATCTGTGGGTTTTTAAGAATTTTGCGGTTTAGGTTGATTTGGGGGTTGTAAAATGGGGAAACCGTTATAATTATCAAAAAAATTGTAAAATTATTATTTGTGTGAAATGCGGTGTTTAGAGACTTTCTACTGGTCGAATTTATTTTTAAGAGAATTTGGGAGGTGGGAATTTGGCGGGCCAGGTAGATTTGGGTGTTGCAAATGGGAAAAACGTTATAATTATCAAAAGGACTTTAAAATCAATATCTGTGTGAAGTGCGCTGTTTTGGGGACTTTCTACTGGTGGATTTAATTTTTTAGAGAATTTGGGAGGTGTGAATTTGGCGGTCAAGGTGGATTTGAGGGATGCAAAATGGGGAAAACCGTTATAATTATCAGAAAAAGAATATGAATATTTGTGTGAAATTTGCTGTTTGGAGATTTTCTCCTGGTCAATTGTATTTTTTAAGAGAATTCAAAATATGGGAATTTTGCGGCCCAGGTGCATTTTGGGGTTGCAAAATGAGGAAAACGTTATAGTTATCAGAAAACCCTTAAAAACAACGTTTGTGTGAAATTCGCTATTTGAATATTTTCTCCAGGTTGATTGTATTTTTAGGAGAATTCGGGACGTGGGAATTTTGTGGCCCAGGCGGATTTGGGTGTTGCAAAATGGGGAAAACTGTTAGAATTATCAGAAAAACTTAACATGAATATTGGTGTGAAATTCGCTCTTTGGAGATATTCTCCTGGTCAATTGTGTTTTTTAAGAGAATTCAAAATATGGGAATTTTGCGGCCCAGGTGCATTTGGGGGTTGCAAAATGAGGAAAACGTTATAATTATCAGAAAACCCTTAAAAACAACGTTTGTGTGAAATTCGCTGTTTGGAGATTTTCTCTTGGTCGATTGTATTTTTTAGGAGAATTCGCGAGGTGGGAATTTTGTGGAACAGGCGGATTTGTTTTTTGCAAAATCGGGAAAACGTTATAATGTTTAGAAAAATCTTAAAATTAATATTTTTGTGAAATTCGCTGTTTGAAGACTTTCTACTGGTCGATTTTATTTTTTAAGAGATTTTGGGATGTGGGAATTTTGCGGTCCAGGTGGATTGGCAGGTTGCAAAATGGGAAAAACATTATAATTATTAGAAAAGCCTTAAAACTAATATTTCTGTGAGATTCGCTGTTTGGAGACTTTCTACTGACCAATTCTATTTTTTAAGAGAATTCGGGTTGTGGGAGTTTTGCGACCCAGCTGGATTTGGAGGTTGCAAAATGGGGAAAACGATATAATTTTCAGAAATGCCTTAATATCAATATTTGTGTGAAATTTGCTGTTTGGAGTCTTTCTACTGGTCGATATTCGGGATGTGGGGGTTTTGCGGCCCAGTTGCATTTGGGGCATACAAAATAACGAAAACGTTAGAATTATAAGAAAAACCTAAAAATCAATAGTTGTGTGAAATTCGCTGTTTGGAGATTTTCTACTGGTCGATTGTATTGTATTGTAAGTCGGTGATGCGGTTGGGAGGGGGGGGGGGTTAGCTTATTTTGTAATTTTTGAAGTAGGGAAAATGTTTTTTTAATTCTGGCCTTTTGTGAAATTGTAAATTTGCAAGTAAATAGTAGACAGATTGTCGGATTGTATATTACTCTAACATGAATGATATTAGGTGGTTTAAGGTCATTGGCGCGCTGCACTTGTTCGCAAAATGGTAGTGGCCACTGACAGGGTTGAGATGATAGTGTCAGCGGTTTGTACTAAAACTTAATGAGCGACTGTAATAGAAAAATCTAGAGTGATACACTCACACAACTTCCTTTTACAGTGATCTTATAATTAGTCAAAAATTTCATGTTTAATTTTTAAGAATTTGTCAAAAATTTCCAAAAATTACAAATTCTACAAAAACGGTACAAAATAGAGCGCTAGTTGGAAAGACAAATTTTCTCTAAAATTTTAAGCTGAATTCAAAAATGTAATAACATACTGAGTGTTTTATTTAAAATAAGAGTTAATTAAAAAAAATAAAAAAAACAAAAGAAACCCAATTTAGAATAATTCAACTGGAAAATCACCCCTCTCACATCAATACACATTAAAAGTGTAATAAAAATGTAAAGTTTCAAAAAAATCGTTAGAGCCGTTTTTGAAAAAAATTTAAAAAAAAATGAAAAATCACATGAGTAAACACCTACTTCCGGTTATGCGATTTCCTTCAAAAGCTTGCTGTCTCATCTACATGGTACACAAAACTTACATGTGAAGTGGCAACGCCATACCTCTTTTCGTTTTTGAGATATTCTGTTCACAGGCAGACAGACCCACACACAGACACAGACAGACGACACACAGACAGACACACCAATGAAAATAATACGTTTTTTGGGTTCAGGGGACTCTAAAACGTGAAAATCTGTTGAAAACTTAATTTCGATTTTTTGGGGTGAATCCAATACTTCCTTTATCGTAAAAGGAGGTAAAAATTGATGGTGACTTTCAAAATATAATTACAATACATATGTATATATACCGAAAATGCAAAATTACTTAGTTTATACAAAGTAAAAGATCCCCATACAACAAATCTGTTTAAAATATATTTATTGAAAAATTAACACCAAACTAGAGATACATATCGATTAAACAACGCAAAGGTCTAATCACATCTAATTCCCTTTTCACACTGCCCCCTGTTCCTCCTATTAAAAATATCTACGCTCCAATTCTTATATTTGCTATTAAAGCACGTTTCATGACTAAACAAAATAAACTATGAATAATAATAATATGTAGAGCCGGCGATCGGAAGGCTTGTAATTCTCAGCTCTCCCTTAAAACAGCTAATAAATGTAATGTAATATCGAATTCAACATCTTTATCTAATTGGAAATGAATATTAAAGTGTACAAAATGCTGAAAAGGTTCAAAACTGTAGTACGTATTATTTATTAATGATCTCCTGTGCAGTAAAACGTATAATAAACAAAACAATAATAATACAGATGTGAACAATTTTAAAACTTTTCAGATTTTGGAAATTTTGTTCATGACTTGAAAATTAACTAAATTCATTTTCAATGCATTAACGAAGGTTGGTAAATTGCAACTTCTGTAATTTTTTAATTTATTATTATATATTGTAAAATACATTCAAATTGAAATATTTAAACAATCATTTTTCTTTTGTAAACTTAATGCGAATAAATTATTTTATTTGAGCGTAGTCCACCTTGGCAATAAGTTACCATCGAAGCATAGAACGCAACAGGGAAAATAGAAAAAGCCACCACAAGATTAGGTACGGTACTTTTTGCTTTACTTATGTCTCACCTAGGGCACCATCAACAATATGAAATTGTTGTTTTGATAAATTATTTCGGTTGGTAACCCTTGATTGGCTTCATTAAGAAGGTGTGTAGGTTTTCCGATGTCAGCATTACGCTTCTGCTCAGCAACGATTTTGCCATTGAAAAATGGGGCCATACAGAAAAACTTTTCATATTATTAGACATTTTCAGAATGCAATGTTATAGTTTCCTCTGCACCATTGCAACAATCTTTTATAAACTACTTCGTATAGATATGTGATTGATTTCGTTGGCAGAACGCAGAATCTAACCACTGAATAATGTTTAATAAAAATAATTTGAGAAGTTAAAAAATCACTTCCACCAACGCTCTAGTTTACGTTTTTTCTTGCCTTTTTATATTGTTATTTATCGTAACCACAAAAAACCTCTTCTCAATTTACTACAGTTTATAACTTAATATTGATTGTTTTAAAATACTAAATTGCTTCCTAATTTGGAACCTTTCCTGCACTTATAGAGAGTGGCCCGGCCACATAGAAATGATTGTTAGATTGACGCCGTGTCACGTATTTCACCTTGCCGCATTCTAGCTATTATGATTCTATATAATCTACTTAATATGTAATATATTTGAACACAGCTTTTATTCTTTAATGACAAATATGTAATACCTTAGATGCCATTATCGATGACGTCGCCTACAATCACTAACTAATAATATTATAATTTGCATGCTTACGTTATCCAGCTTAATTACTGTAGTTGTTGTACCATAAGCAATATCTTCTACTAGGATATAAGCCTTTCTCCGCCTGGTTCGAGGCGTAACTACTGTATGGATGTAAATTATGACCTAGATTATTCACAAATGCCTTCTATCAAATTTTAAAAGTTAATTAAGTCCTTAAAAAAATCATTGAACCACTAAAGCCCATACGCCACGCAGATAAAAAAAGTTTCCTACTGAGTAGCAAAAAATTTACACGAGCCATATTCCATTTCATCCCCTATAGTTCAACTCTCATGTACTACTTTTGTAATTTTTAGGCGAAATGCTGTTCTTAAGGTATGGACTAACTCCTATAAGAATTTCAAGATCTACGTCTTTTGAAAAAGGGTGAGATAAAAAAAGCTGATTATTCTTAAGGCCGCCATATTGCATCCCTCATACTGAATTTTTCGGATTTGGGATAATCTGCGTCAGCCGTAAGGCCCAAGAAACGTCTCCTCAACATTTCAGGTTTGTAGGTGACTGGAAATACAAAAGAGGTCGGTCACCTTTGTTTGCAATTGGATCATTTCATCATCTATAATTTAACCCACATTTATTATTTTGGTAATTTTTGAGTCTAAGGGCTGTTCCTATAGTATGAATCAACTTCTATAGAATTTTAAGTTTCTACGTCTTTTGGAAGAGGTCGAAACGTGAAAATCTGATTTGTTTACGGCCGCCGTATTGAATTTTCTGGATTTTGGATTTCTCTCATCAGGAATGCGTGTTTCAAATTTCAAGCGTGCAGGTAATCGGAAAGCGCAGAAAAAGTTGATCACCTTTTTTTTGCAATAGACACGACTGTATTTTATATACAAGGAGTCCCCAATGTGTTTCTTATAGTAGTGAGGTTATTCAAGAAACTATGAATATGTATTAATTTTAACCTCAAAAATGTATTACATCATGTACCTAAAATAATATTCGTCAAACGGTTACCGTTACCGTTCAGACAACGGCGAGCCCATTTTAAAGGATTTTCCATGACTTTCTCCAACATTTAGGGCGGAATATTGTCTATTTCCTCACGTATGTTCGCTTTTAAGGCTTCCACAGTCTCGGGCTTCTGCACATCTACTCGAACATTCAGGCAACCTCATAAGAAGTGCTGCGCTGTCAAATCTGGTGATGTTGGGGGATATTGAACATCACCGTTTTTCGAGATAATCCGCCCAGGTAACGTTCTCCTCAAAATCGCCATTGTTTCATATGCTTTGCCTGCTGTGGCGCCGTCTTGTTAGTATATATTCTACTATGTTAATTTTTCTTCCAGTAAGATTTAGATAATACAGTCTCGGTGCGCTATCTATATTTTTTCGATATCCCGGTACTGAACCGATCCTGAACCCTGTGATATGCCGCAATGACTAGGTGCCGCCGTCTCGGTGCACGAGTTACATTTCTCCTACCTTCTCGCTCGACGTAGGAGCCGTCTCGTTGCACTAGATACTTATCTTCTTGAAAGTCCCCTGTATACAATAATCGCTTATAAGAACACTGAATTCGGCCGTAATACTAGTCCAGGATACGTCTCCAACTTCCCCGAAGGGCCTCGTATATGTAGTATCCGCCTCGAAAGCGAACGCAACAGTCGAGGGGACCGCCGGGTGCAAAGCTGTGCAGATGTATTATATTTAGACAATTATTATTCAGAATTTTTTTGAGTTGTAAACTTAGAATCAATAACTGATTTATGTTGACTGGCTTCTTTATGTGTAGTCTACGGACCTTGGCACGACCTGTCTGGGGAATCAAACACAACGGGAAAAACACCCCGTTGAGTTACAACTATTAAAATTTGGAAAAAAATAATAGCCATACTCTGATTTTCTTTTTTAGTATATTTTAACTGGCATAAATACATTTTTCAGGAAAATTTTTTTTCAGACTTTTTAAACCTTAACATCTACCTACAGTGAAACCTCTGCTAGACGAAAATCATAGTTTCACCGAAAACAAAACTCTGTTTATAAAGAAATATAAGGTCACATTACGTACTTTCCTTAAAATGGGTTGGTTGCATTTAGATATGCAAATATTTTACAAACATTTTGGAAAAAATAATCCTAAAAGAGCGTCTATTATCTCCGCCGATATCTGATTTGTGACTAGCTGACGGACGCAAGTCGAAGAAGGACTTCGGGGGAAAATATTACAATAATTTACTTAAAAGTTACAAGCAATGATAGGTTAGAGCGCCAGGTTCTACAACCTACCGTGACACATCCCGCAGAACCATATAGGCTAGTCGAGATGCGACATAAACTAATCTATCAAGTGTGTAGAAAACTTAGCAATGGACTGTATATTTTCGTTGATTTCAATTCGTAGGACTATTATTTGCAATGTCGCGCACTGATGAAATAATAAGCACTTGTTAGCAATATACATTTAATTAGGCACTAATAAACAAAGCACAGTAACAAAATAAAAGAAACACGGTACGCGACTAACTACTGCCTCATGTCGAAGGCACGTTCAAACAGCAAGTGAAGTGTTGTTTCCTACTAACTAGTTAGATGAATACAATTGTGGCGGCGCTGCTACCAGAAAACGGTTTTTAGCGGCAAATTGAAATTGTGTAGGCCCAAATATTGGACCAAATCCTTGAAGTTCTAATGTGAACTAATTGTAAGCTATCACACATATCGAGATTTTTAAGGAACTCAATATATTTAGTTCTGATTTAAATAAATTCCATTCGGAGTTCAGGTCGTGAGGGATGCTTTCGTCCCAAGATATTTTTAGTTTCCAGAGTTTTTGAATGATTAATTTACCAATAATTATAGCAGGGGAAAGAAGGCCTAATGGATCGAACAGTTGTACTACGACAGATAAAATTGCACGTTTCGAATTTTTAATAGGTAGGTTACTAGTATCTATTTGGATATCGCATTGAATAACATCACTAATAGAGTTCTACCTAGGGTTTTTGTGGTTTCCCTTTCGCCTAAAGGCATTGTAGGCAGGGATAAATCAAAATTTGAGTTTTAAGGTAAAAGATCCTTTATCTAATAGACGTGTCTCTCCGGGACGCTGGTCTGTCCGGGACGCTGTTTTGTCTGTCTGGGACGCTGTTTCAGCAGCCAAACCGTAAGAGATAGAGAAAAAAGTTATTAAAGTTATATGTTTGGAATGGTCATGTCAGGTAAGGAACCGAATTTCAGTCTCTAACACTAATTATTATCTTAATTATAATTCTAATTTTTTAGGTTAGATTCTAGGCAAATTTTATCAAGGCGAATGCGACTGGTAGTTTGCTACCAACAATGACGTTATATACTTACGTGTGGTGAATACGCGTTCTATTTGCAAAACGGTCTTTTTTGTTTTATTAAATGAGACATTTGTCTCACTGGACTGCTAGTCTGGACTATTAGACCAACACATTTTCAAAATTGGAAATCCCGCGCTTGCTAAGATAGTAGTTAATTTATTTTGAATGTTTAATGCCTCTTGGACAGCTTATTAAGTCATCCATGTAGAAATCTGACTTTAAGATAGCAGAGCCTTTAGGAAACTTTTCAGAATGGATATCTGTTAAATATTGCAGACATTTAGTGGATAAATAACTGGCACTAGCTCTACCATATGTAATAGTTCGTAATTAGTAAGTATCTATTTTCATGTCGGGGTTATCGAGCCAAACCATGCGTTGGAATTTTCTTTCTGGGAGATTTATTAGAATCTGTCAATACATTTTTTCAATATCATCGGTCAATGCAATTTTGTGTTGTCTAAAATGTAGCAAAGTAGAGAACAGGTCGTCCTGAATCACTGGACCTACTATCTGTGCGTCATTAATGGATATATTTGAACTAGACTCAGCGCTGCCATAACAAACGACACGGAGACAAGTTGTTAAAGAATTAGATTTTATGACAGCGTGATGTGGTAGATAAAAGGCAGGAATGTTAGACAAAACAATTTTTGAATCCAAAACAGCAATTTCGGTGGAATTTTGAAAAACGCTCAGTGTTATCCTGAGAAACGGTTCGAACAAAGTGTTCTTCACAGAATCTTTGTTCGCGTGGTAATTTAGATAATTAACTATTAGGCTCTAAGTTTTCTAATTGCCAGAATTTTTGGGGAGTCGTCTAATCTACCAATTAAATCAGGACGGTTATCAATAGTCAAATTTGAACATACTACATTGGCGGGCTTTTGATTAGTTTGATAATAAGTTATCTGAAATCACACACCCTAACAGTGTTTTTTATAAGATGCGCTTATTATTAACCAACGAAATTTGTCCTATACACATTAAGTTGTAAAAATTACCAGCTCCAAGAAGGAGATCAATTGGCAAGGATACATTAAAATTGTTGTCTGAAAGTCTAATGTCTTCTGGAATGTTCAAATGTTCTTTATTGGAGGAACTCAACGGTAAGTCCTCCGCAATTTTTGGAACAATTAAACTTAATAAACCTACATTTAATTTAGATGCAATTCGGGTATGAACAGCGAAATTTGAATGGGTGTTGATCCCTTTTCTCTGTAACCCTACCTTCCTAGCAAATACCTCCGTTATAAAACTGGAGTAACTACCACTATCTAGAATTACTCTGGCAGCGTACCACTTATTGTCGGCTGATTTTATGCTTACGCAAGCAGTTGGTTTAAAACGATAATATTTTGAAAACAAGTAAATGCTGCTTGAGTTGTCAAGGTAGGTTCCACGTTTGTAAGCGCATTTTGAGTGGGAACGTTACTTTCTGAAGTACCCGAGCTAGTACTTGATTGAAATTAAATATTAACACTCTTAGCGGATTGATCTAAATGCAACAACGTACTATGTCGTTTGTTGCAAATTCTACAAGAATATTTAGAATTGCGTGGGCTCTGACTAGTATGTCGTAAGCAATTTTTACATATTTTTAATTCATTTGCCCTATCGTAGCACTGATTTTTAGGGCATTGTGTTAGGAAATGACCACCTTTACACCGCTGACAAGAAATTTCACGAGACGTTTTGCTAGTAGTTGTCACAAACGATCGCTTGAAATTGTTTAATTTAAATTTAGAACCGTCATTAAAGGTTTTGCTTTTATTGCTGGCGGTATGCGAGTTATACCTAATGAAACTATTATTGGTGTAAATTTCTTAAAGTAAGTCACACTGCTCCTTTAAAAACGTATTAATTTCAGTTAAGGTTGGAATTTGACGAGGTTTATATTCAGTGAATTTAGTTTTTTATGTAATTATCTAGTTTGGCATATAGGTTGTTATAGAATATTTCCACTGCTGTTGTTATTTCATCTATATTTCTTTGTTCTTTTCCGTTTTGATCTTTTATGGAAACTACCTTTGGTTTACCTAAGGATGGCCTTAGGCACTTTAATCCACGATTTTGTTCTATTATTTTCTCTATTTTGTTTTCATTGTACTTTCTTAAATCTTCTTTTATCTTCCTTTTTATTGTTTTGTTCAGTTCTGTATATTCTATTGTGTTCCTTTTTCCCTCATGTAGGGCCGTTCGTCTTTCGTCCATTAGTGTTTTTGTTTGCTGGCTTATTTTGTTTTCTTTTGTTTTGTTCTTCTTAGCTACTTTCATAGCTGCGGTTAATAGTTTTTTATTTATGTTGTTATTGATTTTATTGAGGTCTGTCTCTTCTTGTGATGTTTCTGATTCTCTTAGTAGTTTTCTGAATTCTTCTCCTTTTTCTCTTATTTTATTATGCTCTATTATGGCTAGGTTTTTGTACTGTTGTTTCCTTTCTAATTTATAATTCAATTGTATTCTAGCTCTCAACATTCGGTGGTCGCTGCCGGTGGTAAATCTGTTTAGTGCTGTGACATCTTCAAAAATCTGTCTGTTTTTGCAGAGAAAGTAGTCAATTTCGTTCTTTGTTTTTCCATTCGGTGATATCCACGTCCACTTTCTATTATCTTTTTTGTTGAAAAATGTGTTTATTGCAAATAGGTCTTGTTGTTGTAGATAGTTTATGAGTTTCTCACCGCGTGGGTTTCTTGTACCGTATCCGTAATTGCCTACTTTGTTATCTATCTCATCGTGCTTCTTTCCGATTTTTGCATTGAAGTCACCCATGATGATAGTTAATTTTATAGGTGTATCCTCTATTGCTGTTGTAATTTCTTCATAAAATGTGTCAGTTTCGTTGTCATCGTGGTCTGAAGTGGGGGCATAGACTTGAATAAGTTTTATTTTTAACTTTTTATTTATTTCTATTATTATATAGCCTACTCTGTTGGAAATGGGTTTGAAAGTTTTTACATTTTGTTTTATGCTCTTTTTAACTATGAATCCTATGCCTCCATATGTTTCGTCTTCAGGACCTTTGTAGTATAATTGGTTTCCTGTCTGAAGTTCTATACTTTGTTCGCCTCTTCGTTTCACCTCTGATAATCCTACTACGTCCCATTTAATTTTTGTTAATTCCTCTTCGAGTTCATATATCTTTTCATCTTTTGTCATGGATCTGATGTTGTAGGTTGCTATAACAACCTATATGCCACAAAAATAAAACCTGAAGCCGACGAAGAGAAAAGCATACAACAAAAAATAATGAACGTGAACTCGGAAGAATTGCCAGATATTGAAATCTATGAGATTGAAGCTGCCCTATCGCAATTAAAAAACAATAAAGCCCCTGGACCGGACAGGATATTGGCCGAAATGCTAAAGGAAGGGAAGAATATAATAATGGAAAAATTGAAAGTGCTATTCAACCATTGCCTTCATAAAAGCGAGATTCCCAACAACTGGAACGAGAGCATAGTTATACTGCTTTTCAAGAAAGGAAACAGAGACAACTTACAAAATTATCGACCTATCTCCCTGTTATAACAGATTTATAAACTTTTCATGAGAGTAATAAGCAACCGATTAACACCCAAAATGGACGCTTACCAGGCTATAGAACAAGCTGGATTCCGAAAGGGTTATAGTACATCCGACCATCTGCTAACAATGAGAACATTAATTGAAAAGGCAAATGAATATCATCTGAATCTATATCTGGCCTTTATAGATTATGAAAAGGCTTTCGATAGCGTGGAACTGTGGGCCGTGGAAAGAGCCATGAACAATTGCCGAATTGATTCTCGCTACAGAATACTCATTCATAACATATATGAAAAAGCGACTATGACTGTGCAATTAGATAGAGACACCACCAAACCAATATCATTAAAAAGAGGGGTTCGGCAAGGCGATGTCATCTCCCCAAAGCTTTTTACACTTGCAATGGAAGACATGTTCAAACAGCTAAACTGGTCACAAAAAGGCATAAATATAAATGGAAAAAAGCTAAACCATCTCAGATATGCCGATGACATCGTACTCATTACAACAGACTTTGAAGAATTACAGGACATGGTAACACAGCTGTCGGAAGCTTCAGAGAAAATAGGCCTTAAAATCAACATGTCTAAAACTAAGATAATGACTAACACAGATGATACACGAAAAATAAGCCTCAACAATGTTAACTTAGAGACAGTAAATGAATATATATATCTTGGACAAATACTCAAAGTAAATAAAGAAAACCAAACGGCCGAAATCATAAGAAGAGTTAGACTAGCTTGGGCTGGTTTTGGAAAATTAAAAGGAGTGCTAACAAACAGAAACATACCTCAATATCTTAGAACAAGAGTATTCGACCAATGTGTTCTTCCGATTCTGACTTATGGCTCACAAACTTGGACACTAACTAGAGCAAACATGGATAAGATAGCAAAAACACAGAGATCCATGGAAAGAATAATGATAGGTGTAAAACTATCAGATAAGAAAACGAATATCTGGATCAGACGAATAACGGAGGTGCAAGATGCCAGAGAACGGGTAGCAAGACTGAAGTGGGACTTTGCAGGACATAATGCCAGACAATCAGACCAACGATGGAACACAGTAATACAGTAGTGGAGGCCATGGTTGGGAAAAAGGTCAAGAGGCCGCCCACAGATGAGATGGGAAGATGACCTAAAAAGAGTGGGAGGCTTACACCGAAAAAGGCAGGCGCAGAACAGAGACTCATGGAGAAGTTTGAAGGAGGCCTATGTCCAAAATTGGATGACATAAAGGCAAAGAAGAAGATCTAGTTTGGACATTAAAATATAATAAATAACGGCAGAGCAATGTTCTACTGGAATTAAAAGGTTCTCTAAGGCTTTGATGTGTTTTGAATAGGAATAAAACAATTTCCTAAGTTCAAGTGAATTTCGTTTACCGAGTGAGTTTAAATCCATCATACTCTTTATATGATTTAAGACAATCAATTGTTAAAACGTTCGCATAATAAGTCGAGCGCAGTTTGGTAATTATCGTTAGTAGGTTGAATATTCGCAATTGTTTCAACCGCCGTTCCACGCAAGCTACCCTTTAAATAAATGATTTTTTTTCTATAGCACATGTTAAAATGTGCTTTTATCAACTCAAAAAAAAAATGTCAAGTTTTACTTTAACAGCAAGAGTAGATAAAGTAGCACTTTAACATCAAGGATAGATAAAGTAATTTAATTTTCTAACTTTTGTTTAAATTAAATATGACAGCTTCGTATTATCGTAGCAACCCAATCTCGCTACTGACATTTTGAAATGTCATTATTTTCTTTTGTAATTGTTAACGTTCGTGCTATAGAAAAAAATATTGTATTATACACGACGATAAAGTTATTTCTATCCACTCTAGAATCATTAACGTCTCGACTTCGTCTCGACGTTAAACGATTCACTCGTGGATAAAATTTTACTTTATCGTCTTGTATAATAAATTACTATTTAAATGTTTGTTAAATTTTGTTTATTATGAATTAGCGAGCAAAACGATGCATAGTAAGAAGTAAATTCGATAAGATTTCCATCATAGGATGGGGCAGAAATTCGAGGTAACTTTGCATTCGTGTCGTTACCAGCTGCAGAATTCACAAAAGTGCTAGAATTTGATTGAGTGCTAGAATTTGGAGAAGTACTAAAATTTGAAGGGTCATTGACTTTAGCATTATCTAATATGAGTATTGCACGTGAACTAGAATCCATATATTTCTCATAAAATCCAACAGAATCTAATTCGCTGTTCTCGCAATTACTTTGAATTTTTATTTGATCGCAAATCTTATTATATTTTGCATCATCTAAACGCAACTGAAGTTTTATTAAAAGCGATTTATCTGTTGTATTGTTAGGAACTGTGGCTAAAAAACTAATAAAACTATCACTTATAATACCATGAGTAGTCAAAGTTATGTCGACTATTTTTGTGGTGGTGTCACGAATGTCCATTGCGCTTTGGTACGATTAGGACGAGTGCGCTAGCACGAGTCCTAATCCCAAGCGCAATGGACATGAGTAGTGATACCACCGCAAAAATAATCTACTTAACTTTGACTAAGAATGGTATTCGAGGGACTATTTAATGAACCAAACTACCTTTTTCAAATTATTTTTCAGTAAATCTAGCAACAAACTACGCAATTTCTATAGTAACAGAACACTAATGTCGACTTTTTCTAATAAAAAGTCGCATTTGTTAAAAATAGTCACTTGAATACCTTCTAGGAAGATATATCCACTGATATTTTTTTGATTGGTCAAGAAACGTCAGAATTCTGGATTTTCATTGGTCACTTTTTGACAGATGACAGGTGAATTGAATAGTCCGACTTATTTTCTTTATTAATTTCAAATATTTTTAAATCTTTGTTTTTGGTTTTAGTCATTTTGAAATGTTAAAAAATGACGTAAAAATGAAATAAAAGGAAATTAGACGATTATATAAAATCGTATAGCTTTTATGTATTGTAAATAAGGTAAATACTCGAAAATATTCCAAGTTTTATGGCAACAAAATTTGCAAATTTGGCTGCAACAAGCGAGCTGCCAATTATACTGACTTTACACAAAAAATTGCAAGTAAAAAATATGAAGTTGCTCATATCATGAGACATATGAAAGAGTGGTGTAAAATTTAGTAATAAATGCAATAATTATTAAAATTATAATCGTCAGTAACGGCAAAAAATGTGTCAGTAAATAGAAGCACATAAATCCCATAAAAGGGACGAAGAAAGGAAAGTATGTAAACAAAGGATCTACCCTGACATGTGTTTGGTTATGAAGTTGACAACGGAGCAACGATTCTAGCTCCACCTCGCGTCCAGTACTAGTATTGATTGGATTGCTTGGAAAATGGCGGCCTATCCGTTTCCGTTCCGGTGACGACACAGACCGGGTGTAAGGCATAAAGCCATGTGCTTTCTTGATTTTGTAATTATAGGTGAAAGGAATACCTGCACAATTTTGTATCACAGATCTTAAATTCCGGAGTTTCACGAGGATTAGGCTCGATGGACCATAATTTATGTAGAAAACTTAGCAATGGACTGTATATTTCCGTTGATTCAAATACGTAGGACTATTATTTGCAATGTCACGGACAGATAAAATTCTAAGCACTTGTTAGCCATATACATTTAATTAGGCACTAATAAACAAAGCACAGTAACAAAATAAAAGAAACATGGTACACGACTGACTACTGCGTCATGTCGAAGGCACGTTCAAATAGCAAGTGAAGAGTTGTTTCCTACTAACTAGTTAGATGAATACAGTTGTGGCGGCGCTGCTACCAGAAAACGGTTTGAGCGGCAAATTGAAATTGTGTACGCCCAAATATTGAATATATTTAACAAAGAGATACTAAACACTCCAAACAACAATAACAGCTAGTGTCGAACATGAAAAATTGTATTTGTTCTTATATATATCTTGTATGTATTGTTAATACACCGAAAAATATATTGAAGCCTCCTTCCCACACCATGAGGTTTCGGTTAAATACCAATCACAAAAAATTAAGATTAATAATATAGAGTTAGTCATACCGTAGAAATACTAATTCAAATTAAATTGAATTATAAGAAATATTAAAATTGAAGCGATTTTACATAAAAACCCAAAGTCAATTGAGGGTTGACTAAACGGTACAAATCCAAATAGCTGTAAGATTAATAACACCGGGTTCGTTGTATTCAAAGCGAACCCAGAAATTATATAAATAATTTAGACCCAAAATAGAAACATAGAAGTAAGGTATTACATGAATAGCATATGGACTTTGATAACAAACACAGAATTAATTAAAGTCGCCCAAATCAACCAGGCCCTAATTGAAATGCGCATCTCCTAGCACTCAAAAGAGATCTATTTGATAAAATGGTCTGCCGGTTCCTTTATCGCACTGAGATCTCATCGGGTGTACGTAGTCACAAAAACAGTTACCTAGTATTTTTCGTATTCAAGTAAAACATTTTGCTTCATAGTTAGATAGTGCACTTATATAGGCAATATCACCCCTCTGCTGTTATTGACAAATATAAAAAAAAATGCAAGATAATTCCGCAAAATAGTTACACGATCCAGATGGAATTGGATGTTTAAAAGTTTTAAAATTATATTGAATTTATAATCTACAATAATCAATGTGATCCGACAAGTTAGGCGGTTTAAATCGCAGTAGGAAGCATAATGGTGTTGGCTGCGACCACGGGTACTAAATAGTTTGGATAAAATACCCCTAACCTGCACTGCTGACCACGCGCGTCGAAAAATAAGTCTTAAGACATAAATTCTAAATAACAGAATAATGATTTAGATTAAACTGATCATTCGAGTTCTTAATTGTTCTTCAATAGGTAATTTATTATGTTGTGTTAATTGCAGTCAATATCAAGGACAGTACTTAGGACAGCTACTTCAGCATTCGATTATTGGCGATTGATTGTCGAAGATAATTTTATAACGAGATAATACCAATAAAATAGGTGATTACACCTTTAGAAGTCTTTGACTGTGTGATATATACATATACCTATATTTTTACATCCGGTTTACAGTAACATAGAACTTACAAATTATACAAAGCACATAGTAATACCTTAAATATGACCAAAAATCAAGCTTTACATAATTGTGAAGGAAGTTCCTTAATATAAGATAAAAATTGATTGTTATCAGTGAGAATAGAGACATGAAGAAATTTAATAAAAACATATTACAACCCTTAATACCTGGTACTTAGTTTTCTATATTAAAAGATAACAAAAGTCTAAAGATAGTTTTATTTTATTTTATATAGAAACAATATATTTATAGACAGAAACCGTTCTAATGGATTTTTTAATTGCATTGAATTATATTGAACCGCAAAATATATTAGCCAATATTATAAATATGTCCAAACGTATTACGTAAATATTATAATTAATCTAAAAGCGATGATGTAATCACCCAGTGAAACAGATGATTTATAATTCATATAAATAACCACAAAAAAGAAAACCATGGTTTACAATTTCGTTCATCAATTCAAGTTATGTAATGTATTTCCTGTTAGAATACATTCAAGTGCTTTGATGCAGAGTCTTCTTTAAAAAAGTTATTTGTCTAAACGGCAAGCGTAGGAAAATTGAGTGAATTTTGGTTTTACCCATATTTGTTTCTCCTCTTGATTATGGTATATGTATCCAATTCGTTAAATTGATATGCATAAATTAGTAATACTTATTTCACTTAATGTAGTTTTTGGCAGTGTCTTCATTGCGAGTTAATTACTTGAAAAAGTGGAACTAGAAACAAATCTACTATTGATTAAGAAAAATAACCATACTAGCGAGAATGTGTAAAATTACTCTTACCAATACAAACTCCTAAACAGAAACAAAAGTATACAAAGTCAGTAAGCTGAATTTAACTAAAACACAAGAGTAGTACGTATTAAACCGTTGAAACATTAACACTGCAGCATAATATATAGCTTAAAGTTCAATACCAATCAATTGTGTTGCAGAATAATTGCTCTGATTTCGCATCTGGCTAGAATAGACTCAAGAAGTAGAAACTGGCGCAAACTATCTGCCTGTAATAATAGAATTAACCTCTTCAAGCTGTTTAGTGACCCAGAAATCACTTGATCTCAGCAATTATGTGATCAGAGACAACTTTGCACTTCAAGACTCGCATTACTGAAATTTATTAAAGCACGACCATTTCTGCAACGAGCCACTTGCTCTCCAATTAAACTCAACAATTTTCCCTTTGTTACTTTGTGAGAAGGCGATTCGTCGAAAAGGCAACAAGGTAAATTAAATGGCAGTTTTGAAAAATTGTATTACTTTTTCAGAAATCGTTAGCATCGGAACTCTAATTAATATCTTTTATCAACAAACTTCTAACGGCTGGAAAAGTATTAAGGCTGAACATAAAAGGAAATTGAAAACTTCGTTTTTAATTAAAACGCAAGCAGTTAAGCGATCCACAATCAGATACCTTTCCTTTGATGTATGTATTCGTATTGGTGTTAACTCTGTCAAAGGAACACGCCGCTGCTAATGGCTAACTTACCATAAAACCTGCGCCATTGCGCCAAGTGTGAATATCTAATCATTCAATAAAATTACCGTTAGTGCACCATAATACTCAATAAGGCAACTTCTAGCCATGCATGTACAAACATATATGGCTTACATGCAATTGTGGAGATTTAATGCCCCCATTTATGGGAGAAAAATGAACTCCACGAGCTGCTCGCTTAGCGGCTACAGTTTTTTAATTATTAAAGCACCTGCAAGCACTTCATGCAAGTACAATCTGGCCTTTTCGACTAATAATAGTAATTTATTATACAAGACGATAAAGTTAAATTTTATCCACGAGTGAATCGTTTAACGTAGAGACGTTAATGATTAGTATAGTAACAACTTTATCGTCGTGTATAATACATTTTCTTCTATAGCTAGAACTTTGACAGATTTAAAAGGAAATAAGGAAAGTCAATAACATTTTAAAATCTCAGTAGCTAGATTGGGTTGCTAGGATAATACGAAACATGAAATATTTAATTTAAATAAAATAGGCCGGTCGGCAGGTACTTTCTAGCTGGAAACAATTCCCAAGTTAATAAAATTTTGGGATATTGTGTGGGGATGGTACGGGGTATGGAATCTGAGTTTTCGACCTCGAGGGAGGGGGGGGGGGCAAAAAACCTCGACATTTTCGGACCTTTTTCGGTTTTCTGCTTATATCTTCTAAACCATGCGTTTTTCGAGAAAACCGTTCTTATACAAAGTTGTAGAGCATTATATTTACTTCAATCTTAATTCGTCAAAATTATTTGTTTACCCAATACTTACCGCGATACAGCAGTTGAAAGATGTAACAAATTTCTCAAAATGTAAAAAAACGAGAAAAATGCAGTTTTTTGCCTCATAACTTTCATTTTTCAACATATCTATGTATACCATACATACCATGTATGTCCCCTGACCCCCCTCCGCCCAAGGGTTATATAACGATATCATTGCTTATACTTATGTATTTAAGTAAACATGAGTTATATAAATGACAAATGTACAATATGTACATACATTAGGCCTCCGTCCGCCAGGATCTTTTTGGAGCATGTGGCAAATTGTCATCGCTCTCGTAATCATTGTGTCCTACCTCCTGGACGCTGCTTTCGTCGAATAGGTTGGGCTGGTCCACATATTCTTCGTCTGTATCGTCTTCGTTGAAGTCGGCCTCGGGCCAATTATCACAAGCAGTGCCGGTGACAGCCATTATTCCTCCCATGGCGTGGAATGTGCCATGGCCATCCAGCGTGTCTCATTGAAGTCTGCATTGTAAAATATAATATTTCGAATTATTTCCGTGGTGATTCAGAGTTGATATTGCGTCTCCCACAGCGCCAGAACGGTGTTTCACATGCGATGAAAGTTTGGCAGAACGTGATATGACTGTTGTTAAGAAGAGAGGGATTGCTACGCTTATTGATCCAGTGTTAAACGCAACAAGCATCAACATCACCAGTTACTTGAAGGATTGGAGGAAATAACAGTTCACACAGCTTGTCAAAAAAATTACAACAACGAAAAACTGATTTTGGCCTACAACTGCCTCCAAACCAACCCGCTCAGGTAGGCCATCATTTGATTTCAAATATAGATGCTTCCTATGCGAGGAAGAAGTTACTGAAGAATTCAGACAAAAACAGGTCAAGTTAAATGTTACAAGACGCAATCTTATGGTAATAATGACGCTCCTAAATGTAGCAAACACGATTTTGACAAAGGCAAGAGAGCGAGGTGAAGAATGGGGGCGGAAAATTGAAGGCCGTATAACGTGTTGGATAGTTTCAACACAGATTTAGTTGCAGTAAATGCTGAATACCACCGAAAGTGTATTGTCAATTTTTACACAATGCCTGCACGTGTCCAAAAAAGGCTTGGGCGTTCTAGTACTTCCAATCAAGACATGGAAATTATATTCACGTTTCTCGAGAAGAATAGTGACGAGTGACAGTTTTCCATTGGACACGTTGACACTTTGAAAAGGCGTCTGGAGGAGAAGTATAAAGGCGACATAATCATAAGTGATTCACCCAACAGAGCAAGTGTGGTGGGTTTCAAAAACACTGGTCATAAAATTTTATATGACAACTGGTACTCAAACGAAAAAGAAGAAGACCCTCAAGAAGAAAGAGCTCGAATTGTCAAAACCGTAGGATATATTATTTTGGAAGATTTCCGCTCAAAAATGTTGAACTCTGCTGCTTATCCTCCCATTGATAATCTTTTTGCTGGTTCCCATCATGATGTCTCAGAAACACTGCTTCTTCTCCTGTATACGATTATTTTGACGAATAAACGGGGTTTACTGGATTCATGGAAGAACAAAGGTCTTGCTCTGGCACATGCTATTATGCTAGCCGTCAGTCCAAAATCACTCCTGTCTTCCATTCTGATTGGGGTTGCAACGTATGTATACAAGAAGTTTGGGTCCAAGCTTCTTCTAAACCTACTAGCTACGTTGGGATTTTCAGCTAGCTATGAAGAGGCTAGTAGGCTTGAAAGATCCTACGTTCTGCAGGCAAAGAAAGTCGTTGTTGATGAGTCAGCCAGTTTATATTTGACAATGTAGACTTCAATGTGAACACGCTGGATGGACATGGCGCATTCCACACCGTGGGAGAAATAATCGCTGTCACCGGCACTGCTTGTAAGAATTCGCCCGAGGCCGACTTCAACGAAGACGATACAGACGAAGAATGTGAGAACCAGCCCAACCTATTCGACGAAATCAGCGCCCAGGAGGAAGGACACAATGATGACGAGAGCGATGACGATTTACCACATGCTCCAAAAAGATCAAGACGGACGGAGACCTAATGCAGTATGCAAGACAAAAAAAAATGGGACAACTCTCGGTAATGATTTTAGCATAATTTGGTTAGCTTAAACGAGGCTTTAAATAATTACATATATTATAACAATTTTGATTCATAGCAACCTCTAAACAAGTTGACGGTTAAGTTAGAAATACCTAGCAACTGTACATATTAAGGCAGTCACATTCACAACAGACCATACTAACTGTCCCAGTATTCTTTGTCTTGCATAGTACATTTGTCATTTATAGAACTCCGTGTAAGGCTATTGTATAATATCATGTTCACTTAAATACATAAGTATAAGCAATGATATAGTTCTATAACGCTTGGGGCAGTGTCAAAAGGGCAAGGGGGCGTACGGAGGTCAAGGGACATACTTAGTATGTATAGTATACATAGATATGTTGAAAAATGAAAGTTATGAGGCAAAAACCTGCATTTAATCGTTTTTTTTTACATTTTGAGAAATGTTTTCCATTTTTTAACTGCTGTATCTCGGTAAGTATTGGGTCAACAAACAACTTTGATATTATAATTGAAGAAACTCTAATGCTCTACAACTCTATATAAGAACGTTTTTCTCGAAAAACGCATCGTTCAAAGGATATAAGCAAAAAACCGTAAAAAGTCCGAACATTTCGAGGTTTTTCGGCCCTCCCCGAGTTAGCACGGTGTCCTCGAGGTCGACAACTCAGATTCCACACCCCATACCATCCCACAACAGTATCCCAAAATTTCATTAACTTGGGAATTGTGTCCATGTAACCCCCTCATTATGTACCTGCCTACTAGACTAAAAGTTAGAAAATTAAATTACTTTATCTACCCTTGAAGTTAAAGTGCTACTTTATCTACCCTTGCTGTTAAAGTAACACTTGACCTTTTGTTTTGAGTCGATTCAAGTACACTTTAACATTTGCTATAGAAAAAATATTATTTTTCTAGCTTAAATTACTAGTGTTTGCTTAATCCAGGAGTTCAGGTATTGATGTCTCCCACTCTCTGATTAGTAAAGCAACCCATCTTTCTTGCCCACTTGCACTAGAACTGCCACGGCTCTCAGCACAAACACAAACACTTAACTAGTACTATGCTAGTACGGGGCTCTTCTAGCGATTTGTGTGACGCTTGGAAAATGCGCAGTTTTGCCAACTTTTTGCAAGTTGTAGGTATTGCAGGTGACTGTTGTTGGTGTCATTTTGAAGATCCCATCAAGGGCAAATTTTTTGGAGAGATTCTTACAATGTAAGATTCGAGGGGGCAAAAATACGGGGATTAAAACGATTTTGGACGCCAAAGCGCTCGGTGCTGTTACATTGCAAACTTTTTGAAAGATTCAAATATGATTTGGTGCTAGTTGGACAGAGGATGAACCAACGCTTATCATACCGGCTGTTTTTAGGATCTGCGATGCACGAAGGCGAAGTTACAGGGGTAGAAATCTGAGGTGCATTTGTAGCAACTTGGATGTTCGCATAAACAAGGCGAAAGAAAAATATGTTGAATCTTGTTTTTGACAGTATGTGGATGAATCTGTGAGTTTTTAATAATTTGGAGCTCAGGTTGATTAGGCCATTTAGGGGTTGCAAAATGGGGAAAACGTTATAATTATCACATATAATCTCATAAGAGCATTAATTCTTTCCGGAAATTTTTTTGAGTGCGGTCCAACAACGTCGTATTAATTTGCACGAGCGGGACGCGAGGGCAAATTAGGACATTGTTGGAATGCACGAAAATAATTTCCGGATATGAATTAATGCTCGAATGCAGATTCGGTAAGAAAATCGTAACGCCACAAACCCTCACAGTTAGGTTGGTCTACCTACAAAAAATTTCCAAAAATTTTTTTTATTGTCTTGGTTACGGCTCGTGAACTAATTTTTCTATTGGTCATTAATGAGTGTCGTACGATTTTCAGACAAATTTTAAAGTTAATATTTGTGTGAAATGCGCTGTTTGAGGCTTTCTACTAGTCGATTTTATTTGTTAAGAGAATTCGAAATATGCGGATTTTGTGGCCCATGTGGATTTGGAGGCTGCAAAATGAGGAAAACGTTATAATCATCAGAAAAACCTTAAAATTAATATTTGTGTGAAATTCACTGCTTGGTGACTTTCTACTGGTCAATTGTATATTTTAAGAGAATTCGGGATGTGCGGATTTTGCGACCCATGTGGATTTGGAGGTTGCAAAATGGGGAAAACGTTATAATTATCAGAAAAACCTTATAACCAATATTTGTGTGAAATTTGCTGTTTGAACGGTTTTTAGGTGCCGATTGTATTTTTTAAGAGAATTCGGGATGTGGAAATTTTGCAGCGCAGGTGAATTTGGGGGTTGCAAAATGGGGAAAACGTTATAATTATCCGAAAAACCTTAAAATCAATATTTGTCTGAAATTCGCTGTTTGGAGAACTTTTAGGGATCGACATTCGGGATGTGGAAGTTTTGCGGCCAGTTGGATTTGGGGGATGCAAAACGGGGAAAACCTTATAATTATAAGGGAAACCTTACAATCAATATTTGTGTGAAATTTTCTGCTGATTGGTTGTATATTTTAAAAGAATTCGGGATGTGGGAGTCTTGTGCCCAGCTAGATTTTGGGGTTGCAAAATCGGGAAACCGTTATAATATTTATGTGAAATGCGCCGTTTGGAGCCTTTTCACTGTCCGATATAATTTTTGAAGGTAATTTGGGAGGTGGGAATTTTGCAGCCTAGGTGGATTAGTTGCAAAATGGTTAAAACCGTTTTAATAATCAGAAAAACCTTTAAAAAAGGGTTTCAAGTAGCGAAACAAGCAAGTTGAGTGTTAGTGGTGCCCCGTTTTGTTTTTGGCCAAACTCTTCTCGGTTTATCGACGCCGGTCGGCCTATTTACCACTACTGTGTGTGTGTGTGTAGGATCCAAGCCAAGCGAGAACGTGCCCCTGGTCACTTTTCACATGCTGGCTCTGTCGTCATTTACGGCCGCATCGTGAGTTCTGTCGCCATCATATTCTACTGCGCTGACAAAATAAAGTTTATTCAGAAAAAGGTACCTAACTTCCTTCTATCATCAGTTAATACTTGACATAAATAAAATGTCAATATTGTATCATGTAAAACGTCGTTTCAACGTAAAAAAACAATTTGCAGCTGTGGTTAAAACGCAACGTGCTTATGACGTCAGCACTTAACTAAAAAAAACATTAATAAAGCGTCGTTTTAATTTATAATGCATGCACATTTTCTGTTGAGAATGCAACGACGTTACAACGCTAACGTATGGGTGAAAATTCTGCAACAACATGAACTGCAAAAAAGTCGGCTTGGCAAGCAAACGTAAAAAACACGTTAAATGGTAGGCAATAGCAGTGAATTTTTGCATAACGTTCCGCTAAAATAACGGCACGTTAAACCTTACATTTTAAGATTTTAACGTAACGTTATTTTATTAACCTGGCGTGCAAAAATTGACTACTGTTGAAAACTTGGACGTGTTTTGGATCGCATTATAACGTCCACAGAGACCGGTCTTGTTTAGGCATAGATTTAATGTTAAAAGACCGCTTCGGGCTAATGTAGAATCAACCACATAACGTTGAAGAACTGATTGATTTTCACTTCGACGTTAATAAAACGTTTGGTCCAAGGTTATGTTTCAACGTTAGTTTAACGTGTCTATGCACGCTGTAAATGAACTTCAAAGAGCGAACATTTTAACTAAAACCTTCCATCTTACCCTCATAGTTTGACATCCAAATCTACGCAGAATCCATCAGCCCCAACTATCAATTCATCTACGAGAAGTTCTACAGTACTAAAAGTTCATTTACACAAACTAAATAACCGAAGCGAAAAAGAAAACCCAAAAACTGTAAACTATAAAGAAACAGCCTGTAGCAGTAAAATGTAATATGCCTGCAGGAATGGAATCAGCTCAGATCACCTACTTTAGCTGCTTAGTATTCTAATATCCAGATGAGGACCTAGCTTATCGAAAATCGTCTGAAATGGATTGAAAGGTGTAAGGCTAAGGTGACCAGACATGTTTCCACCGCTATATTTATCCAAAACTGCAGTCTCCATAGAAATTCACCAGTTCAGTTTTCCCATATTTCACCATGAAGCAACGGTATTTGGAAATACTAAACGAAAACTGTTGCTCACACACCTTCATACTCCTTTTCTAAAGCAAGAATGGTTTGTTTTCAGCGAAGTCCCGGCTCACATGGAAACGAAAACCGAAAACTGAGCAGACAGGTGGACTTCTCCAAAATCTGTGCCCACACCACACTCACGCTAACAAAAAGCACAACTTCGTAAAGTAGAGTACACAATACGTCAAATATCAACACTGAACGTCGGATTAGCTAAGAAAATGCTGTATTTGCGGGCACAAACTGTCAATCAGTGTCAATTAGTCACTTTTATGAGACAAGAGCCACCACTTTAACCACAAACGTCATATTCCTCACCTTCAAACGTCAAAATCAACACTTTGGTCCTGGGTGGTGTAGCTTGAACAAGCGTCCACGTTCGATCAGCAGAGTTAAGCAACGCTCTCTCTGGTCAGAACTTGGATGGGAGTTCCACGGCGCCTCGTGGTACGGCTATCACGGAAAAAAGTTGGTCCCGGCGGTCATAACACCATCATGACAGTCGTTAGTGGGGTTGGAAGTCCTCATAACTGCACAGCGACGCCTATAATTGGCCTAACGGCTGTTGGCTGAGTGCGAATTAAATAAAATAAAAAATTAAATAAAATAATAAATAAATATATAAACCAAACGGTGGGTATGTAACTTATCCTAGCTAAATAATCGGAATATCCCTTTTAGAAAGCAGAAAAACCAAGAATCAACACATAGCTCGAGGGGGAGATGCTGTGAGAAGTCTTGATCATTAGCAAAATTACCTCCTGGTGATAACAGAAGTTTATAGCAATATTTATATCCTTTTTAAATACGCCTAACCACGAAGTAGCACTTAGGGCAACTCAGGTGAGTTAGAGCTTTAGGAATGTGTCAAACTTAGAGGCTAACGTCAAAATAAGAGCAACAAATCTCAAAATGACAGTAACAGCGCCTTATATGTTTATTCTGAGTACGATAATAATCGATTAGACGCCAATATCATGATTTACGGTGTTGCCATGTTTGTCCCTTACAAAGGCTTCATAATGTTGCCAATTCACTTTCTGTTGATGGTCTGATATGCTTGTCTAAAACATGGCTATTCGAAGGGCTGATAGCAGTCTATCTTGTGTCTTACAAGCATTGGTAATTATTTTCGTGAGAAGCTTATATAAACATAGTAGAATACAACATTTTTTTTATTCTGCTATTGCCCCTCCTTAATAACGAATTTTTATTAGTGCGTTTTCCATATCCCTGAATATTTCCAGCTTACGACTTTTATTAAAAAAAATTTCAATATCCATGCATTACTAAATATCAACATATCATAACTGTTTTTGTCTTTTCCCAGTTTTTTTTTACATTTACTGTATTCAATGTAATTATGAGATGGGTAGCTGAGAGCGGAACTAACTTGGAGAAGAGAGGCGAGGATCGAACAAGATGGAAGAAAATGAGGGAGGCCTTTGTGCGTACAATAGTGAACAATGAGTGATCAAAAGGAGAAAAGAAGAAGTATAATTTTCCAGGTATGTCGTCGGAATTTACGCTAGCCATAGTTCTAGTTAGACCAAAACCGTTGTGTAACATGTAAATAGCTTACATGTTTCATGCTTATATCTTTAGTTATTTTTTATTCGACCTCCAGCGGTCGAGCCGTGCGGTCGCATTATTATAGCGCATTCTACGCGATATTGCCGTTTAACAGCAATCGTTTAACTTATTGTCACAGTTGTGTACATAATATAACGTGCTCATAAAATTCGTTAAATCTTAACTGCCCAGCCCTCCGGGGGCTGGCAGCAGCCATGACTTCAACTAACAACTCGCCCCAGAAAAGGAAATCCGACAACCTCACTCCACCGATACCAGAAACAGCCAAACGCTACATATGGAACCCCGAGCACCTGATAAAAAGTAACCCATATTATCTATTATCGACTCAACAAACAACAGACAGCAACGAACAACAAGTAAGTCAAACTACAGACACCACATCAAATAAAAATAGAATACCACCCATTTTTCTTCACAACGTTAATAATCATCAAGAGATAATTAAAGATATAAAGTCAATCACTCAAGATCGTGAATTTACAACTGCTATCAGTAGCAAATATGCTAAAATCAATGCCACCTCTATCGAAGACTATCGTGCACTCACAAAATTTTACATAAATAGTGGAATTGAATATCATACCTTCCAAAATCCTCACGATAAACCAGTTTCCGTTGTAATTAAAAATGTGCCCATTTCCATCACCGAACTGGAAATTACTAATGAATTGCGAGAAAAAAACTTAACCATAACTAGAGTTACACGCTTGTTAAATAAAGAAAAACAGCCGATTCCTGTATGCGCTGTCCTGCTGCCAGCAGGCGAATCTGCACACGATATTTACAAAGTTAAAACACTTTCTCATGCAATTGTTACCGTAGAGGCAAGACGTAAACCAAATAACATACCGCAATGTCATAAATGCCAGCAATTTGGACACACCAAGAATTACTGTGCCGCCAAACCCAAATGTATAAAATGTTTGGATGACCACCTACCAAATGCATGCCGAAAACAGATCAATGAACCCCCTCGCTGCGTAAACTGCGGCGGAAATCACCCCGCGAGCTACAGAGGTTGCCCACGCCACCAAGAGCTTTTAAAATTGCGATCACCTATCAGACAAACCAGATTAACCCAATCCCAGCACCCCACCCCTAAAAAACTCTATAGCGAAGTTACACAAGCTGACACCTCAACCTTCTCTTCTCTTCTTGACAACATCCTAGAATTCGTAAAGCGCTTAATCATTCCCCATTTAAACCAAATTAAATCCTTCCTAATCGAACAAATACTTCCTAACCTTCTCAATGGATAATTCACACCACTCCCTACAAAATATAACACTCCTTAATTGGAATGCTAATGGCTTAAAACCACAAAGAGCAACGTTCATATCTTTTTTGGCAAGATACAACGTGGATATAGCGTGCATAACCGAGACTCATCTCTCAGAAGGCGAGATCTTCAAAATAAATGGCTATCATATTTTCCGCAAAGACAGGCTGTCAACCACATCATGGGGTGGAGTAGCTATAATTGTAAAGCAAAATATTCAACATAGCACACCTGAGGACATAATTACCAACAGTCTCGAAACAATTTCAATTAACATCAACACGAGTAATAATAACCGAATAAAGATTGTCAGTACATATAAGCAACCCAACAAAAACCTAAGTGAGACCGATATCATTAAGATCTTCAATAGCGCAACGCAAACACTTGTCATAGGCGATCTCAACAGCAAAAGTACCTATTGGGGATGCCGTGCAAATAACCCTAGTGGAACTAAGTTAAACAACTTTGCAACAACTCACCAACTGCAAATAATACCACCTAATGATTTCACGTATTTCCCATATAGATTAGATCACCAGCCTGATATCTTGGATATCGTAGTCGCGAAAAATTTCCCTTATCCAATTCAACAGAATGTAATTTCCGAGCTTGATTCTGACCACCTACCCGTGCTCATAACCTTCACGACTGCACCGGTTTACAGACCCAAGCTACCTAAATTAATCAAAGGGTACGTTAAATGGGAACTATTTAAGGAGAAACTCGACGCTCAGCTAAACAATCCGCCAAGGATTGACTGTCCTCCAGTAATCGACGATCAAGTTACAGCCTTAACGACAGCCATTACTAAATCCGTTCAGCTGGCAACGATTCCTAACCGCAAACGCAAAATTAATAATCCCAACATCCCCCCGACTTACATCCTGGATTTAATTAAACAAAAAAGTAAACTTAGAAGAGAGTGGCAAAGAAGTAAGAATCCACTAATCAAAAACCAACTAAACAATATTAGTCATCGAATAAGACGTGAGATTGACACACACAGAATCAACAACTATAGAAACTATCTAGAGAATATTGAACCAACGAGCCTCGAACTATGGAAAGCTACGAAAAATATAACCAGACAGCATGACGTAATCCCTACCCTAACCGAAAATAACTCCTCATACACGACAGACGAAGAAAAATGTGGGTTATTTGCGGAATATCTAGAGAAAGTATTTACACCAACAATAGCCGATGAAAATCGAGTGCATGCCAACACAGTTCAATCATATATAGAAACTCACTTACCAATTGTTACTGATTTTGACGATCCCACTTCTCCTAAGGAACTAGAATCTTACATCCACGCCCTTCAATTAAAAAAAACTCCTGGACACGACCTGATATCGAACATCATTCTAAAACACTTAACCAGCAAAGCACTTGCATTTCTGGCAAGCTTATTCAACGCCTGCATGAGAATTGGTTACTTTCCTGCAACCTGGAAACTTGCACACATTCTTATGTTTTCTAAACAAGGTCAAAACAAAAAGAATTGCAGTAACTATCGTCCAATAAGCCTTCTCCCTACCTTGTCCAAATTACTCGAAAAAGTTATCGCACAACGATTAAAAATATCCTTAGACGAAAGACAGCTAATACCACCAGTACAGTTTGGATTCCGACAGGGGCAATCAGCAGTACATCAGCTTCAACGAATCTCTGAAATTATCTCGAAAGGATTTGAAAATAAACAATTCACCGTTATTGCCTTTATGGATGTCACCAAAGCTTTTGATAAAGTTTGGATAGAAGGCCTGAAATATAAATTGCTACGCATTAATATCCCTCAATACCTAGTTGCCATTATTTTTTCATTTTTAGAAGATCGGAAATTTATAGTACGCATAAATAGCACCATCTCTACAGTGCGAAATATACATGCAGGAGTTCCCCAGGGTAGCATCCTGGGACCGACACTATTTAATATATTTACGCATGATATACCTAGTCTCAATCCAACTGAAATAGCGCTATTCGCGGACGATACAGCTGTAATTTCCCAGCATGCAGAACTTCTTACAACAATAGACCGCCTCCAGACCGCAGTTAATACGTTAACGCAATGGTTAACCACATGGTGCATTAAACTGAATCCTACCAAATGCACAACAAAAATATTTACGCTGAGACGAATCCACGATCATCCCAACATCAAAATTCTTGGAACAGACATCCCATGGAACCCACGCAGTGAAGCTGTTAAGTATCTAGGGGTTTATCTGGATACCCGTTTGACATGGAGTAATCACGTTAACAAAAAATTAAATCAAGGATATGCGAGGCTACTCCAGCTATATCCATTGATCAACAGGAACACCCCTCTTCGGCGTGAATGCGTCTTGCTTTTATATAAAACCCTACTTAGGCCAGTTATCACTTACGCCTGTCCGGTGTGGTGCAACACCTCAGCTACCAACTTCAAGAAAATGCAGGCTTTTCAAAATAAAATTCTCCGATTGGCCATTAATGCTCCTTGGTATATGCGCAATGAACAAATTCACTATGAATTAGCAATGGACAAAGTCGACCAATTCGTATCCAGGCTTACTAAAAACTTCTTTGACAACATGCAAAACAGCAACATAGACATTCTACAACAACTAGGCCGGAAAAATATTTACACCCGCTTGAAAAGACGCTTACCGCAAGACATCATCGCTTAGATCACGGATCAGTGAACACTACTACATCAAGCAAACTCTTTTAGAGGATAAAATCCTTCAGTGTCATTTCCAACAAAGACATTACTATTAAGATTACTATATTATACCAACCATGTATAACATTGTAAAATGTTGATCTGGTTTGCTTCAAATAAAAAAAAAAAAAAAAAAAAAAAAAGTTATTTTTTACGCTAATGCTTCTAAACTAAGGGTAAATCAATGTTAAATATATAATACCTACCACAACATTTATTTGTGTCGTTACCCCACAATCCTCTCCGAATGCCTCCTTTAATACGAATATTATCGTTCTTGCGGAAATACTTGTGATACTTGCCTACAGTAAAACATTATGCTTATGACTGCGGTCCAAAGAAAACATGCAACTCTATCTAAGTATCTTGGTACAAGTGCAGTAGATTATTTCCTATTTTGCAATGTCTAAATCCTCGTTCTGGTAAATGCTCTTTTTATACAGTCTACACAACTGATTATTTTATATTTACTTGTCGTTTAATTAACAATAGGTGTTCAGGCTTTAATCTATTAGTTACATAACTATGATAGTAAATTTCACTTCTTGTTCATTATACAGTTGTCAAAATACATTTTTATTGCAACATTTTTTCAATTGAACATTTTAAATAATTAGAACATATAGAGCCGCTTGCTGAAAAAGTTAACAGCGATGTTAATTAACGCAACGTCCTAATAAACAACATTGCATTCATTTCAACGTAATTCTCATTTGTGAGAACTGCAGGGTTCCGTTTGGATATATTTTAACTTTAACCATAGGAAAATGCCTCGGCAAACACTACCTTCCCAGAGCGGTCTCAACTTTATGTACAAAAGTTCTTCTTGCAATGTGTCTAGTCGTTCATCTCATTGTCTTAATATTATGCTATGTATTCACGAGTACTGTTTCGAACTCTCTTTTACAAAAAATTTTTTTTACCTGTTTTTGCTATCCCTCATTATCTCCCTTATTGCACCGTTGGAAAAAACCTAGAAGTTGTGCAATAAGTTTCAGAAATGGAAAAAATAATTTCATATTGCACTTGTATAAAATACCTTATCTTAAATTGAATTCTTTATGTTTAGTATCTCTTTATACTCGCACTAGAAATGTTAGTTTCTGTTTAGAATAAGAATAAGAATTTCACTCACCCATCTATAACATTCTTAATTAAATAATATTGCAGTATTTATTTAAAAATCTAACAGGAACGATCTGAAATCGAAAACTCACCGAACCGTCTCCTTACCCAATTATGCAATTATGCTGATTTTGTAATTTTCAGGTATTAATTTAATTCCAGTGCTAGCTGTAGCAGAAAATTATTTTTCAGCGCGGTGTTTGTTCACAAGTTCCTGGCATTAGTTCAGGTTTAATTGAATTACAACTGCACAACCTTAAATTCGCTACCAGGCAAAGCGTAGGTAGGATTTTGTTTATTGGCACGTGTTAATTAAATGCTAAAATTTTCCTTAGCAGACATATAGTTAATAGCAGTTAAATTGGTTTTACCTTAATAATGAAGAGTTTCAATAAGACAGAAACTGCTACATAAAATCACAAACAAAAAATGTGCTTTTGCAAAATATAATTAACAAAAGATATTTGCTGATAGGTGTATAAGAACTATTTTAAAACGAAATTGTAATAAAGTTGAAAACTATTTAATATTTTAGTTCGCTTTAATAATCTGCATATTCTAAATCAATTTTAGTTTCCCATTAAAATATAACCGCATAAAATAATAACATCATTATGGAAAAGCCAATTTCGCGTATAAACAAAATAGATACGTACACTCATCTAAAACAGACTCGGCCAGTTCTTGATTTCACTTTAAGGGATTGTTGCCCAAGTTTATTGAATTTAAAAATACAAAGGCATGTAAAATGTTCAGTTTGTGCTAACATATAAAATCGATTGTGTATATTATCTTAACTATTATTTTTACTGGAAAGATTTAGCTGTCATAACTTCAAATACCCATTAGAATGTGTTCAATCAATCGTGCATTCGTCATCCAATAAGACTGTACTAAGGAGATGTAACTTGCTATGACGGCTGCATATAAAAGTAGCCGCAATGCCGGGGATAGCCGTCGTGGCACTGTCGACAGCGTGTAATAACTTTGGTAATTTTCGTTCGTTTTCGCTGCCGTTCGAGAGTTGGAAGCGACTAAATTAACCTGTAATCGCGGTTAAGTCAGTTTGCGGTTGTTAATCAAATGGAGTGTATTTCAAGTGTGTTATTAATTGTTAAAACATGGTCCGAATTTCCAGTTACACTCGGCAAATATTTGACAATGACAGTTCACGAGTTTTGTGACGACGACCGCCACTTTTAGCGGTCCGCTTCGAAACGCGAGTTATTTCTCCTTAGTACAGTCTTCTTGTCGTCATCTTTAGCTTCTTTTATATACTTTTTGCAGTCAAAATACATCTATTAAAAACTATTTTGATTAAGAATGATAACTTATTTAGCGAATTCAACTGTTTATGTAGGACGTAGATCATCAAAATAAATTATAAAGACATTGTATATTACTTTTTCTGCAGCCGTTCCAAAAATAAAACTTTCGGTATGATATATTAAATCGAAAGTACCACTTTACACAAATCGTACCGAAAGTAGCTATTTTCAGGACGATTTTTTTCACTTTCAGAACTATTATTTTACTTTAGAGATGATTTTTTGTATCTATGTAGGCGGTCTTGGCAATAACATCAATCTGTATTTTTATTATGACAGCGCTTGTCATATAACATTCTTGTGTGTTTTCGCTTTTCCATTCCAAAAAATGGAAATCAGTAGTGAAAGTGAGGCCGAAATGATTCCACATGAGATTAGCGAAGCTGCTAAAGCTAAGGCTACTTATGAATTATTGCCGCTAAAGTCAAGAGAGAGGTATGAATTGGTCTACAAATTATATCAAAAATGGAGCAATGATAAAAGTGTGCATACTATAGATGAAGAAGTCATTCTTGCATATTTAAAGGAAAAATCTAAAATCTTAAAGCCGTCAAGCCTCTGGAGCAATTAATCGATGATTAAGCTCACAATTAACATTAAAAGTAATATATAGATATAAGCCGCTATCCCAAAGTTATTGCTTGAATTAAATGAAAATCCGTTGGCTACAAACCAAAAAAATCAACAGTATTGAATAAAGAAGACTTTTATCAGAAGCCGGAGATAATATCTACCTAATGACAAAGGTAATATATAATTAAATCTAATTTTTCTTCTTCCTTTTGATAAATTTTTTTGTATATTTTAGGTTGCATTAATAATTGTTGGTTTGGCAGGCGCTTGTCGTCGTGAAGAGTTTTGTAAAATGAGTAGATGATATAGAACTTAAGACAACCATGTTAGTGATTAAAATTCTTAATTCTAAAACGAATATGGAAAGAACCTTTGTCGTCATTGGAGAAAATAATATTTATTTATACACAAAATATTTGTCTTAAGACTTGACCTAACTGTAGGGACGACTACAAAAGACTTGACCTAACTGTAAGGACGACTACTTAAGACTGAAGCATACAGATCATGCAAAGCAGGAAGCTAAAAGTTATCTTATCGAAGTTATACTAGCTTGCAAAAGATTAGCGGCAACTGCCGGTGCATGTGGTGCTGAGTAAACTATTTTTGGGGCTACCAAATCCAGAGAAATTTACAGGACACTGTCTTCGAAGATCGTCTGCTACTTTATATGCTGACGCAGGGGCATCCATGACCGGATTAAAACGTCACGGAGCTTGGAGATCGGCTTCTGTGGCCGAAGGGTATATTGCAGACTCAAAACGAAACAAGATGGATACTGCCAAAAAAATTATGAACCAAATTGATCCAAATTTACTTAACCACAATTTTACTTTTCTTAACGATTGTTCTTCTGTTAACATTAATGGTAGTTATAACATTTTTCATGACAACTCACCCATTATAAATAACAGTGGTACTAATCTTAAGGTTTCTAGTGCACCTGCTACTGTAAATTTTACTAATTGCAGTAATTTAACTATTAATTTTGTAAATAAGTAGTAATTTATAAGTTATTTATCAATAATTGTAAATTGTTAATTGAATAAATTAAAAATGTAGTAATTTTCTTTTTCTTAATAAAATTTTACTGTGCGCCTGCACATCTCGATGCTATTAACCTTGATTTAATTTCTTGTGTGTAAGTTACGTTTTCAGAAATTAATGTTCCTAAGGAAGTAAACTCCTTAACTCGTTCTATTCTCAAATCTTAATATTTCGGCATTATTATTGATTTCTTCATCTTTTCCACTACCTACTTCTTTGTTAAAGTTGCTGAATATTGTCTAGTGGAAGTTGAAAAATGGATTTTTTTAATATGGTCACAGAAGAAAATCGCAGAGAGTTAAGTCACAAGACCTCGGAGGCCGAACTGTAGACATGTTTTGACTAATAACTCTGTTTTTGTAAAACTCTCCAAGTAAATTTAAATTTTCTTGTGTTGTGTGAAGTCTTGCCCCATCTTATTGAAAGTAACCCTTTTGTAATTCATCGTCACGCAACTCTTCAAAAAACGGCGGCAAAATGTCAATACGATATGGTTGTGCATTTAGCAAACCTAAAATTTGAATTATTAAAATAAAATTTAATCGTTTTGCTGCACTTACCTTCAGAAAATACAGGATCTATAACTCTTCTTTTACTAATTGCAGCACAAACCCCATTTTTTTGGGGGTAAAGCGGTTTTTCAACATAAAAATTGGAATTCTCAGAGCTTCACGTACTCATATTTTGTGAATTAGTATAGCCAGATAAATAGAAGTATGCCTCATCAGTAAAGAAAGTTTTCTCAAACGCATTATCATTATTTCCTAAATTATTGATAAACCAGTTACAGAATTCCAATCTAACCGGAGGATCGTTTGGCAGCAACCGGTAAGGAAAATAATGCAAATTGCTTCTTAATATCCTATGAGATGTTGTATACGAAACATTTAATTGCTGTCCTAAATGGCGAACAGATACGTGTGGTTGTTTTTGCACAATTTGTCTCGCATTGTTAACTACTTCTTCAGTGCGTATGTTTGGTCGACCACTGCCTTGCTTCCGGTGTACATTTCCAGTTTCGCGGAAGTTATGGACCATTCTTGATAAAGCATCGCTAAATACCTTATATTGTATAGCTGTTGCGGGAAACTCCTCATTAAATTTCCTAAAGGAGCCTTCAATGGAATAAATCCAATTTTTATCGACTTTATAAATTAATGCTTTCACATTTAAATAAATGCAAATGTAAAGAATATGAGACTGCGAATGAGATTCCTTGTTGGCATGGATGTCGGTGTGCTGTTCTAAACTTTGAGCGGATTTAAATTTTCATACGAGAAACATCTTGAGCTTGGTTGGAAGACACAAGGTGGTGACCAAACGACACCCAAACTCAGAACTCACATTCGCAAGCATTCAGCTACTCCAATGCTAAAGGAACGGGGAGAACAAGATGATAACGCTCCCTATCGTGACCTTCCCTGCGTGCCCAACCAACCACCCTAAACATGTTTACTATAAATTCTCATCTTCATGGACCTTTAATTCCTGTACATGCCACGAACCTAAACTCCGACGAGTCTCAAAATTTTCTAGCTCGTACACATTCGGCTATACTTTTTGCCTAACACGGCACTTGATGTACTTGGGAGTCAGCTTTGCAGCTACGTAATCGGCCTTATATGAGAGGGTATAATTTCTTTTCCAAACGGTCTGACCTAACTCTAAACTAACTGTCGACCAGTTAGGCCTCAAAGTATAGCGCTGAGTACTGGTACGGAAAGCCTTATCGAAACGTGCCTTAACAGTAGTATAGATACTCCTCAAACCCTTAAGATGTTCATTAAGGTCTTTCCGATCGTGGAAATCAAGAGGTTGGTTGCCTTGGTCATGAAGTCGATGCATCTTCCCTGACAAACACGGCTCTCTACCAAAATTCAAATATTTGGGGAATAACCTGTAACCTCATGTACCGCTGTACGCAACGCATAACCCAATTATGGTAACTTCTCATCCCAGTTCGATGGTCGTTGTTAACATAGGACCGTATCATGGTCTTAATGACTCGATTCACCCGCTCACATGGATGGCAATTTGCATTATACACGATCTTGCTGTCATAGCGCTTGGCTAAATCCCGGAATGCCTTACTAACGTACTGCTTCCCATTATCACAAATTATTCTCTCGGGAGCACCGAAGACCAACATAACCTCATTCTCGAGATGTTTAACCACCGCTGAACTTGTAGCTGTTTTTAGAGGAAACATTATTGTGTACTTTGTGAAGCAATGAACAACAACGAAAATAAACCAATTACGCTTGGCTGACACCGGAAGCGGACCTACCAAATCAGTACAAATTACCTCCCAAGGAAAATACAAAATACGCTTGTGCATTTCACCATAAAGTTTCCTCTGCTCGGGTTTCTGAGAATTACATACTGGGCACCTACGAACATAACGGGCAACATCGACATTCATCTTTGACCAGTAATAACGAGCTGAAACACGCTGAAGGGTCTTGAAATAACCAAAGTGTCCTGCCGTCGGTTCATCATGATTCTCCACTAAAATTCTGGCACTTAAAGATTTTGGAACCACCAGCTTCGAATCATAATCCCTATATCCTGTATGCGTTAACTTAAAGATGATATTGCCCTCCAGACGTCACTGGAGAAAATTGTGAGGGGTTTCACAATTCTAGCTCTAAGCTTCTTATACCACTGGTCCTGGTCGGCTTCTTGAATGTCGATTGCTGCTATATCCCTAGAGAACTCATCAGGTACGACATTGTCGGATACCTTACCATAACTAATCGTAATATCATAACCTTGCAACCTTAACGCCCAACGAGCTAAACGACCTGAAGGATTTTGCAACTTCCATAATCACAATAGAGAATCGTGATCGGTAACAACATGAAATTAGACTCCTTCCACATACGGGCGAAACTTCTCGATAGCCCACACCACAGCGAGACATTCGAGCCGGTTGCTGAAAACTTTTTCTTTTGGTGAGTCAAACCCCTGTTAGCGTAGCCGATAAGACGCTTTTCCCCTCCGATGTTCTGGGTGAGTACACAACCTAACCAACTTGAGAGGCATCAGTCTGCAAGGTGAAAGGTTCCCTGAAATCTGGACAAGTCAAGATAGAAGCCGAAACTAGACACATGTCCTGAAATGCTGCCTCGGCCTCAGGACTCCAGCTAAAATTCGCAGCCTTACGAGTCAAACAATGAAGTGGTGCCACACGAGAGGCAAAATCTCTAACAAATCTTCTACACCACGAGATGAGGCTTACAAAACGCTTGACATCTTTACTATACGTCGGAGTGGGATAGTTCACCATACATTCGACCTTAGACGGGTTCACTCGCAAGCCTTGTCTATGGATAACATAACCCAAACATTTTAGTTGCGAATTCGCAAATTCACACTTCTCGGGATTCACCGTGAGTCCAGCCTGTAACAACCTTTTGCAGAATCTCTACATGCATTGTGAAGGTAGGGGTGGTCACAATGATATCATCCAAATAGACTGGCACGTAAGGTGTTAAGTGAGAACCCAACAGCTGATCTACCAAACGCTGGAAAGTTCCGGCCGCATTATGCAACCCGAAGGGAGTCTACAGAACTGGAAGAGCCCCTTACGGGGAACGACGAACGCTGTCTTCTCTTTGCTGCTCTCCTCCAACTCCGCCTGCCAGTAAGCGGACTTTAAATCAATGGACGACAAGTATTGGGCGTTAGGAAGCCTATCAAGAATGACGGACATATACGGCAAAGGGTACCCATCCTGCTTGGTCACACTGTTCACCTTCCTGAAATCCACGCAAAACCGATACTCCCTGCTGGACTTCTTGACCATCACCACTGGTAAACTCCATGGCAAAAAAAAGTTCAATGACTCCCAACTCTAACATTGTGTCTATTTCCTGGTCAATTTTTTCCTGAATATAAGGCGACACCGGGTAGTAACGCTGTTTAATAGGAATGGCGTCTCCCGTGTTGATAACATGTTTAACCCCTTTGTAACAACTTAAGCCTGGCTTCATCTGCTGGAAAAATTGTGCAACCAAGTCATCTAAGGCTTGAACCTCCCCGCTAGTTAGCTCCTCCTTTATACGGATGGCGTTGATGACAGCCTTATTACCAAAATCCCAAGTATTCTTCCTAAAGTGCGGAACCAAGTCCATCCCCTTCCAAAAATCGATGCCTAAGATGATGTCCTCGGCGATGGGTTGTATTACCACTGTCTTAATAACCTTGACCTTATCTTTTAACCTGAAGGGTACATAAATTCTTCCCAACGCAGTACAAGATCGACCATAGCTACCGTAACAGCAGAGTAACTGTTCTCTAATGTAAGTCCGATGTCCTGTAATGTCTTCTCGCCTGCTCCTCCAATCACAGTTCGACTAGCCCCGGAATCTAACAAACACGCGAATGATATTCCATAAACTTCAACTTGTAAGTAATGACGAGGGTTTCCTTTTCGATTAGAGAATGAACTAAAAACTTTGGCCCTCCGGCCCTGAAAATTAACAGAACTCGAACTCCACGATGAACTGGCTGGCTGCCCCCTTAAGATCGCCGTCCGGTTACCCGACGTCTCGTTTGAGGTTTAGAACACCTAGTAAAATTGTGACTAGTCTCCAGACAATTCCAACATTTCCTTGATGGGACCACAGTATCAATAGATTCGACATGAGCCCTGGGAGTCTTACTATTAGATGGACAAGTTAGGTTGGGTTCCAAAAAATCAACCTTATTAACGATAGGAACACGACAACTAGTAGCAAAACCTCGAGTAGCCTCCAACTTTTTGCAATGCTGCAGTAGTTCTGAAACGCTATGATAATCCTGTAAGACAACCCCCTTAAGGAAAAATGGATCGATGTTACGTCAAATCACCGTTAATTTCTCCCGCTCCGATGGTGGGTGAGATAACCTAGAGAACAAGTTCACCATACAGGCAAAATAATTTCCAACATTCTTCTGAGAATCCTGGACACGCGCCCTAATTTTATCCCACGGTTCGACTTCATAGTCGAACGGCAAGTATTCCTCCCTCAAACAACGAATAAAGTCGTTTCACGAGTTGATCTGACCCTTAACAGACCGATAGCAGATCAATGCGCTACCACACAGCAGGTCGATGATGGCATTCTTCAAGTCTGCTGGAGCGACTTCTCGGGCGACTCTTCAACTTTCTCAATGAAAGCATTTATGCTAAGTCCAGTATTATCCCCACTAAAAGAAATACCTCACTTGTGGTCTGGTACAACCTTACAGCTAGCGTTAAAATTATTTGAAGGCGACTGACTAACATTAACAGAAGCGCCGGAACTCCCCACTCCTACTGAAACTGAAGGTTCTACTGCAGGCTGACTTAATTTATCTAAAGCGTCTTCGATACTATTAAGTTGATCCACCAAGGTGCTGCTGGCTTTCTCAAGGCTGGGCTCCTTTTCTGAAACGACCAACCTACTCAAACGTCCATATAAATGTCGAAGCTTGGATGAGACAACTCTAAACTCATTTTGTTCTGGAGACCTAATTGTACCAACAAAATCTGCCAACTCGGCAGACTTCGTATCGCAGATCTCAATCTCTTTCGCAACATCTGCCACAAAACTTGGTGCTACTCGAAGTTTCCCAAACTGTTCCTTGCCTAAAAACTCCTTCAATTCCTTCCTCATGGTAGCAACAGTCTCTCCCTTCAAGCTGGTACAACGGTTAATTTATAAATAAGCTCGTCGCGAGCTAGACGATGAGGATCCATGATCAAAATCAATAAATACAAATGACTATCCAATACAACCAGAAACTTAGACTAATCGATTAAATATTTATACCTTAACAATAACATACACCAACAAAGGTTTCCCGACAATCCCAAATTACACCTAAATATAACTAAATGCAAAAAATCCAATATCTACATGCACCTAATATACCACAAAATATGGCCTGAATGCCAAATATGCTACCAAGCAAAAATCTAAATATTTGTAAGGATAGAGAAAGTCCTACCATACGAATCTTTAAATCTAAAACGATGGCCCAAACGCTAAATACTATATCATATGCACGGATGGAGAATTTCATGAACAAATCTCGTAATAACGACACAACAATTCCAAGCCGTACAAATATTCAACAATCGGTAGCTCTTAGCTCCAAAAAATATTCCAAAACCGAATTTCCACAAGACTCCTATAAATATATCCCGAAATAAACAAACTCGCCAAGACGAACAGGATACAAAGAGTAACAGGAGCTAAGGTACAAACAATAACCAAATATACTCAATAAAAAACCTAACGGGGTTATTGTAACATCAAACAATACTAACTAAATATTTGTCAGTAATTACGGGATCTCTAACTAGAAAAATTTTCAAAAAAAAAATGCCGACGCAATAGGCGCCATTTGTTACATTAATAATTGCCGATGGTAAATCGGAACATACACTCGCACTAGCTCAGAGGAAGGACGTAGGTGACTTACCATCAAAACTAAACGGTCGAAATTATAGGGGCGCCAAATGGTTTCAGGCCCATGTTCCCTAGACCATTCGAGCGAATAAACCAATAAATTTGCTCAAGGTAACAATACAACATATACAATAAAAACTCACAGTTCGATAAATAGTATAATAACAATACTATCACAAAATAAATATATCACATATGTAAATATCACAAACTTAATCGAAAAAAACCTGAGACAGTGTGCGTCAGAAAACACAGCCTTAGCTGAGGACGTGTAAAAGCTAATTTGCAAAATGAATCACTTTAAACTGTAAGTTGGCCAAAACAGGTAATTTTGTAACATCCCGAATAATGAGTGAATAACTCAGCGGTACTGCGTTCCACCTATAATGTGTTAAATTGGCCCCCGCCAGTACTGACAATTTCAGATATCTGTATGTCGTAGTGGTATACCAAATGTGGTAGCTTTCCCTCCAGCGAACTTAATTACTAAGACGATAGTTATGGAGTTACCATTCGCTCAGCTAATTTAGTAGCATGAAGAGCTACGTTAATGATAACCGAACTAACTCAGATTAAAACTGACGGTTCATTTAACACACCTGAATTACAATTAACTACAAGAGCGGTGAAGCCGCTTTAAGTTTTAAGCCATATATGAACTACTAAATTAAAATAACCAACGGGGCAAGGCCGTTAGGAATTCAATAGCAGGTCGATCATTATAACAAAATAGCCATTAAGTTCAAACCAAACCAAGCACAAGGTGAAGGTGTTGTTAGCTTCCAGTCGTTACTGGGAAGCACAAGAGGCTTCCTTGGATCTGTTTGAAAGTTGCAGGGGCCAGTAGGAATAATCGGAGACAAAATTGCACATCACTCGGTCCTGCTGTAGCCCTCTGCTTTTAGGTACCTTGGAGGCTAAGTATATACACACCAAATTAGGAATTTGCATAAACAAGGATGAGACGGCTTACCAGAACATCTGCCAGAAACTCACACCAAAAATGTGCTCACACAACAAATTATTTTTCCATGGTTGTGGGTGGAAAATGTGGCCAAATCGATTATGCTACAAACGGATAATCCAGCGGTTAATTCCTACAATGCCTTAATTCATTTCAGCCATATTCACAGTGTTCGATGATTCAAGAATCAGTTATCGCCAAACGAGCAGCTATTAACACCTCACTGCCATTTTTGGGAAAGCCGAAGTGACGCCAAACTGTATCGCCATCTAGCGACAATTAATGCCCTCGGCGGAAATAATTGCAGATTACATAGAAAACTGTATTTAAGCAGAACACTGTAGCTCGTCGGAACCTACATTCGACAGCAGCAGAATCAGTTGCCTAACCGCTAGGCGTTCCTTTCTCCGTGAAAATACTGAATTTTACTAAATCGACAATAAATTGGTCTCAAAACCTTGTGCTTACACTCCATGTGTTAATTAGAGGCCGCTTAATTTAATGTTGTGGTCGTCTATTAGGAAAGTGCGATTGTTTACTTCTGGAATTTTGAACTGTTTAGCTTTTTACACCTCTGTGGTTGTTGGTTCTTCGGCTAAACCCGCAACCTGGAAGAATAGGATATTCGCCCTCGAGCTTCTCCTTCTGGAATATAATTTTCTGGTTTTACAGAAGTTAGCATACTGCGTTTTTAGGCTTTCCTAGCATTCTAGAAGACGTAGTTGCACCACTATCTCCACCAAGCAAACTCTTTTCTCGCATTTTATACCTTTATCTCAGGCTCCTTTCTATTTTACCTCTGAGGCCCAGAATGAAGCAAGGTATGTAAGAATATTAGATAGCTGGCAGTCAAATTCATAGATATGTCGAATTATTATTACAAAATTCTACCTTTAAAAATTAAGAAAAGCTATAAGATAAGTGAGGTGTGTAATGAAGGTAAACAAATCAAAAGTTGGTTAAACAGCGTTGAGTTACTTGTTTTTAACAAAACCTGCGTGTATCGTTGTACTTTAAGAAACTTAACTAAAAGTGAGTTCCCATTAGCTTTTTGGATAAGAATCTTATGCAATAATAAGCAACGGAGATGTATGTGAAAAATATGAACTAAACATTACTAATCTTGTTTATTCGATATATTATTAGCTTTCACTAAATGGTAGTCGTAGACTAGACGCTTTTGTGTGGATTTTGCTACATTTCAGGATAGTAAGAAAGAAATTACTTCCAGAGACTTCATTTGGGAAAATCTCTCAGATTATAGACCGAAAAATTTGGTAATACTATAATAGAAGAAAGTTTTCAAAAGTTCAAATGTCACACAGAAGTTACGGAAGTTATTTTGATTTAGAAGTAAATATTCGCGGAAATTCATTTTAATTGATGTAACATTAAATTAGCTGGTCAAGTTGATATAATTAAATATAAATAAATAAATAAATAAATAATTAATGAGGAAGTGCTTCAATTTTTATTAAAGTTTCTTCCAATTTACATGCTTTCAAAATGAAATAAATGAAGAATAAGAAACTATCACATACAAAACACATAAAATACACATTTCATACCTCGTGAGGAACAAACGGCTTAGGTATGAAAAATAATCTCCCCAGTAGATTTCCAGAATACTTACACCAGAACAAAAGTGAATAAGAGTGATTTTAAGCCTTATTGCAGTACTACCGGGAGATCAAAAATGATTGACTTGGCCGCTCTCATAAAATATGTCTTTAGTAAAAATGTGCCGCCTTGCACCGATTGGGTCTGAACTATAGTAGCTAACTTCAAGTCAAATAACACTAGTTATTTAAATTGATTTGTTTATTTATAATAAACTAGCTTGAAATGTCAACTGAATGATCCTGAAAGAGACCATATGCTACATAATAATTGATTTCGGTAGCAAACGTTTTAAAATATACTTTATTTAACTACAATTACGCTAACGAAAACTTGTGTGCAAAGACTAACGTCGGTTCTTGCCTGCCCCTTTCGATTTGGGGGCTGCTCTTCATAAAAATGTCCGGATGTCGAGGAACAAGTAGCCGGGAAAAACAGCGATGCAGTTTGTACTCTTCTTAATACTAAACATGCACCATCATTGGCTATACACGAATCTACTCTTCTTTTCTGAATTTTAAATACTCCATACATACAGCTGTTCTTCGGTTATTCTTTGCACAGCACCTTCTATCGCTTCTTTTAATGAGTCCAATGTGTGTAATCGATTCTGGTAAATTAAATTTTCTAAATGACAGAATCCAAAGTAATTTAGAGGATTAAGATCTGGCAACCTTGCAGGAAAATTTCCTTTCCCGATAACTCTGTTACGGTTCAATAAACTGACAAGTTGTTCGGGCAGTACGTGCAGTGGCATTGTCAAGCTGAAAGTAACCTCCCTGGAGCTCATCATCACCAGGTGTCTTCCCTGTAACAACGCTTCCTGTATTTTGAACAACAACTCTGTGGATGTGACGGCATAAAATTCGTGATTCACTTCTGCTTCGGGAAATCATTCCCAGAATTTGTCAACACACGGAATTTTTGGGTGAACCCACCTCCCATTTTCATCTCTATTTCCATTTCGGAGATACGATTGTAAAAGGAATTTGTCCTGAAGTGAAAATGGCATTATTGCAATCACCAGTTTAACCTAAAATACAAACATTCGGTAAAACTATTCAATAATTAATAAAAAGGAAGAATTGACTTACTTTTGTCACAAACGCGGATGCTAATGTTAGTTTTGAAAAATCTATTGTTAAAATTAGCGAAACGGTTAAATGATCGGAAAATTTACATTTATACAAAATACAAACAAGCTGAAACTGACAGCTGATAAACAGCTAACTTTACAGCAGAAACTTGGCGTAGCTATTGATAGCCTCTGCTCGGAAGAAAGTTTGTCAGTCTTTGCTCATCTCCCGGTATGTTCAGTGACTTCATAAATGATCGAACGTTTTTGAATGGTCATTATTTTGATGTAATTTATTTATATTGGTGGCACTGTAAGTCTATGTCAAATTTGAGGTTACCAGGTTAAGTTTGGGTCAGTCTGTGTCAAAACTGACGGCAAACCTAGCCTGATAACCTCGAATTTGACAGAGACTTGCAGTGCCACCAACATAAATAAATGGCGCCAAAATAATGACCATTCAAAAACATTCGATCATTTATGAAGGTACTGTACTAAAGACCATTTCTAAAACTTTACAGAACGTGTTGTTGCCATGGAACAGTTTTCCATTTACTATTATAATCTAAAAACCAAAAAGCATCAAATGAAAGCAAACTTCGCTCTTTTGTATTCCGGCTACCAAAAAATCAGGAAGTTGTTATATTAAATCCTTAAAACGATAAATGGGAAGTCGAAATCGTTAGAAACACAGCAACCTTTTTAATTACAAAAATTAATACATCAAACAAGAAGGCATGCAAATGACGTCGTTATCTCGCCTAATTGTGCTGTTTCTTGTAATCATTAACCGTATTTACCGAAAACCTTTATTAATTCACACAAATTACGACTGAAAATAATTGAAAGCACCGAGGGAGAAGACAGTTTTCCTCGAGCGTATTTAAGGCTTTACATCTGGCTTCTCCTAGAACTCTAATTTGAAAGAAAGGAATTGGCAGGTTTGCCGAAAGGCTCTAATAAGGAGGAAAATCACAACGTCTCTTCTGTTTACCTCCCTTTCAGCGATTCATGAATACGCATACTAATGTTGGAATATCATGCGTTGGATATATTTTCTCTTTTATCCCTTTTTTGTAATTTATGCAGATTAAGTGAGGGATGATGAAACGGCAAAGCCAACTTATTATAATTAGATTAGTACCTTCATTTTGCGCCGGGTGAACTGGCCGTGTGCTGAAAGAGCTGTCAAGCCATGCTGAACATTTCCTTTTTGAACTCTTTTTTACGTGTATATATTACGTATTCCTGCTAAAAGCCAAAGCAAGTTAGAATTAACTCTCACTTGTTAAAAGTAGCAAAAGGGATAAGTTTAATTTAGTTCTCATTAATTCCAACTAGAACTGGGTGTTAGGGAATAGTAATCATGCTATTTTTTTGAGTAGTTAGCTACACTGCCAAATTAAAAATACTTGAACATAAACGTTTCGGAAGCCAAATGTACTTCCGCGTTGAACAAATAGTAAAAATAACTAGGAAAACTTAACTTATTTTACTGGAGATCTAGCGAATAACCTCCCAAGTAAACAGATTGACACTGACAGCCGACTACTTGATTATACATATTATTATGTATATTTAAGAATGGATAGCCACCTATTATTTAGGTCAACTGAATGTGTGGAATGCCAGCTTTAACTATTGAGAAGTACCTATAACTTATTTCGAGACTTTTTATATATTGTTTGTCGACGTTGCAGAAAATTGATGATATCCCAAATTACTATTTGCAACATTAAAATCTTTACAAACAGTTTTTGCTTTAACAGATAACTTCATAGCGATAGAAATGGAAGATTCTCATTTTTGCCTTTACATTTACAATGGAATTAAAAAGTTCGAAATATTAAATAAATTATCAAGCGCCCAGCACTGTATAACTTTAAATCTAACTATAACCTACTAACAATGTTACCATTATAAGTTGTAGGGGCAAAAATACTATCAATATAAAATTATAAAATACACACGAATCATATACCTACTACTTTTATTACAACGAATATATCATAAGAGAAGTCAGCATTTATATCTACATATATGCTACATATTTCAATAAGTATCTGTAAAAAGCCTTGGATTAGAATATGCATATAATCGTGGTCCTTTTGAAAAATGTCGACCATACGTTTTTATCAATAGTTGCGTCTAGAAACAGTATTTGTATTATCATTCTAGGTTTTTAGATTTATTAATATTCAGTCCTCCAGGTATTAAATGTAATGTAATGTTAGTTAAGCATTTGAAGTTTTAAATTCAAATTAATGACGTTTCTCCTTTCTGATTACATTGTGGTGAAGCACTATTCAAGTAAAATAGTGCAATGAATAGTAATCAATACGATTCTATTTACTATATTCATGCCATGCAATGTAATGTTATATAAAATCAATCAGCTGTTCAGTATTCTTGCCTTATTATTATCCGCCACGACCTTAATAGACTAAATGTGACTTTTGATCAGAAACTTACCATTAATGAGCGTGCCACCCACAGTTGCCGCTTCTGCATACAGAACATAAGGTTGTGTCATTTGCTTATAGAATTTCGTCAGTTTAGAATTGCAATGCGCATCTAAAACTGTAACATAAAGTACATCTTATAATTGGTCGAAGCCCAGCTCATTTTCACTCGAATATATTGAGCCAGAAAATTGAAAAGCGTTTTATTTTATAACACTTTTGAAAGTAACTGGTATTTGTGTCGAATGAGAATCGCAATACTTACTAAACAAATATTCTTTACTAACTCTACAATCTTTTGCAGTATAAGCCGCTTAACAATCAACACAATAGTGTTTTTGAATTTACTAAGAAGCTTCAACCATCGTAGCTTGCATTTATTTGTATCTCTTGAAACCAACTTGCTGTTTCCATTGCTATAGTCTATTTGCTATAGCTCAGCATGAGAGCTCTAATACTTTTACTATGCATTTGTTATTTTAATCGCTAACTAAATTTTTGTGTTTGCGCACTTTCCCGCCTCATTTGAGTTCAGTTTCGCAATTTAATTACGTTTCGAAACTTTCGCTCCTTACATTTTTGAATTCAGAGCTTTTTCGCATCTTTTAGGCTCCTTCGGCCAGCATTTTATGCAAACGTAGATCAGTAGTGACATCTTTTTGCTTTGCCCTTCGTTCAGCTGTAAATTTCTGAAGATGTGAGTTTTCTATGGTACTGCCGCATTCGTTTAGTTTCCTTCAAGTGTTCGATTGTTCACCAAAAGAGGCCAATATATGTAACGTTTGGAATTACCTGGCGTCTTATTGCCCTGCTTTTACGAACATGTCTGACATGTCTTGTTTGACCGTCTCATGATGAATCGCTCGTACACCCTTGGCGAAAGCTGATACAATTTGTGAAATGGAGAACTGAATAGGGATTTCATAAACCCCTATTCAGTTTATGGGGTTTATGAGAGAGGTGGATTAGAGAGGCAGCAGGCCTTTTATTAATTCCATGCTTTCTGGTTCCCGCTTCCGCCTTAAAGAAGTCGACAACTGTTATTGAATTTGGCTGCCCGCGAGTTTGGGCCACCGCGGAGTCTTGGTGACCTTACTTCGTGCATTGTGTGCCTTCCGAAGCCGTGTTTCTGTGAGCATTACTGCGTTTGTAACCTATGCTGCAATTTCTGCTTTTCCCGTCGAGATGGGTGCTGGATTGTCGGAGTAAGGGCGTAAATAAAGTATTAGTGGCGTCTCTATCGAGAAGTTTCCGAGATTCCATTTCGCACCAGAGGATGTAAGTTCAGAGTTCTTAAGTGGGACAGCTTTTCCTTAAAGAAACGTAGAATGTCGAATTTCCCAGTTAAGTTTACGTCGTTTATTTACCCTCTAGAGGCCTAACAATATTCCAATTTTTGACAAATGGTAACTTTCTTCTTGAACCATTGTTATCTCATTCCGTTAAGTTATTTGCGCAGTTTCTGTGCTTGCCGGACGCTGGCAGCTTCGACGGACAGCGATTAGTGGCTTCAGGAATTCTCAAAGTAGGTATTGCCTAATAGTTAATTCAGTGAATCCTAAATTTTACAGTGTTGCTTCTTCAGTGACTCTAAGCGACCTATTTGGTCGTGTTGTAGCTGTATTTAGAATAAAAGCGCGTGACCTCCAGTTATTGTGCCTCGTGGTCACGTTTGGGCTGAGTTATTTCGATTTGTTGTCGATTCACCACTGCACCATAGCAGGTGGACCTCCTTTGTGTAATATGATTTAAATGTTAAGTAAATTTAGGACCACTAACCCTTTTCACTTGATCAAATGTTTGTTAAATTATGTACATGCATATTCTTCAGTCAATAGATTACATTTCATATTGGTTGTGCGTTATTATTTTATATATATAATGTTGCATGCGAAGTTGTATTACGTACTGTGTATTTTGTTTCGTAAAGAGGTGCAATTTAAGAAATGTGAGTTCATCGAAGCTGTATACTGGCTGGCAGTGAGCACTGCAGACACCATTAGAAGGAGGTCCACATTTCCACTTTCAGTGAGCTTTTCTTGCGTTTTCCAATTTGCAAAAGTGGTGGTTACAGTACATCGTAACATAATTGGGGCAACTGATTCTAGTATTGTTCCCCATTAATGCCGTTTTTATCTAGCTCTTCAAACAATTAGAAACTGTGATATCAACGAAAATCTTTTATAACAGGAAGACTTAATTTATGAGTTCAAAGGCGCAGGTACTATGATACAACACATTATTTAATTGGCGGTAACTGGAACGCTATTTTGAACGCCGCTATGTAATACATAATATATATTATTAATCGAGCTGGTTACACCATTCGACGTTTCTCGCATCCTATCTTCCAGCTTGGCCTATTTCTCCTGTCTTCGTCTTATAAATATCTATCACGCATCGCCCAATTTACTTCATATTTCCAAGACAGTTTTGGTGTGATATTAATATATAGAACCTCTTATATCATTATAAACCAACTAATCAACGAATTAGCATCAAATATTTTGGTAGCTAAAACGCAATCATGTTTACTTCTCTCGCCTAAAATGAAAAACAGGTTTTCTCAATTCCGTCGCTCTGTCTGTCTGTTGGCGGTATAGCTCAAAAACTATTCTCGGAGGAAAACGTTAGTCCATGCATGTTATGTTTCTACTATTGGCATCAAACCGAGAAAATTTCGGACAAATATACAGTGACCGCCAAATAGTCGGCATCAAATGAAAAACATTCCGTTTTTGACTTTAGAAAACACTTTTTGCGGCAACAATTTGTGCTTGTCTAAAAACCTATTTAGCCCGTACTATATATACCAAGTAATCATCTGTACTTAGTTAAAAAATAGCGTTTTTTCGACATTATTAAAATTTAGAAAAGCTAATTTTAGGTAATTAGGTATATTTTAAGGATTTTTTTATCGTGTATTAGTTTTAGCTACTGAATTATCTCAAGACTTTAAAAGTTTATAATTGTAAAAAATAATAATAAATGTTAATTACTTATTAGATTTTTTATTATTTACCCAAAAATTATATTTTTGCATAATCTTTACGTTTCCAATGCAAATTGCTTTTTAGGCAAAATATCTTTTAATGATCATTAATAACTATTTAACGATTTCTAAAAACTCTAACCTACTCCTGTTAGTAAAGTACGTTGGCGATAGTCGTGTAAATTTTCTTTTACAGTTGCCTAGATGAAGAGATTCTTCTTTATTCAGTTTACATGTTGTACAAGTTTAGGATTTTCTTTTCAAAATTTAGGCTAAAATTTTGTATTAAGATAGAAAATCACATGTTGAACAACCTTCGTTTGTCACATTTTTCTCTATAATAGCCATTAAATGCTTTCTTCGCAATTATTTAAAAAAAAATCAAATTTAACAGGTAACAGAAGTTACATGACAATTTTTATTTGGCCCATTGTAATCTTTTTTCAACATCATCTGATTGCCAGAGTTTGATTTTCCAAAACACTCTAAATAAAAATATTTCCCATTCGATTCCAACCTTTTGGCGATCACTGTATATACATATAAAATGAATTCCGGTTCAAACGTTCAAGCAGTGAGACGTATGCTGCAAGCGGATATCGTATAGTAAACCTTAAACTAAGTGGTTGCAGATGCAAAAAGGGTTAAAATTAAAGTGTAAGTGATAAATAGTCTGTTACTTATGTGGTGAGTGCCCCTTGCGGATAGGCAACACACTTGCACTACATCAATAGGCCATACGGATAGGCAACACACTTGCCAAGCATGTGACGTCACCGCATCAAGCCTCAAGTACAGGGTGCGCATCCCAACGGTCAACCCTCAGCGGCTGCAGTTCGAGTTCAGTTGCGGCATTATTATTATGCTATGTATTATGTATGTTGTGTCCTTATGTTAGTTATTAGTAAAACGTGTCAATAACCTGTAAATATATATTAATAAACACTACAGCTTTAGAAGTGGGATAAAGAAAACACTATATTAATCACCCTTATGTTAATTTTTAAACTTTTAATTCAAATGAACAACGAAATGGAAAGTTTAGCCCAAGTTCCTAGGTTAAAGAAAAATATTAACAAAGCAACGGTAAAATATATTACCGCTTTTTATACATTTATTTATGAAGAAGATGGTAATGTTAGACAAAGGCGTACACAACTTCATAATTTTACGGGATTTGCTTTCGAACTTGAATCGGAACCATTCAATCAAAAGTTACAATGGGCAACAGCTACTTCTAATTTAGGCGATTTAACTGCAATATGCAATACCTTGGAAATTGAATATGGTGACAATAAAGAAGAAATCGTCAAAAGAATTTGTACGCACTTAATGAATTTGGATTCGTTGGTAAATGGGGAGCAAGATGCTAAGGAGGATCTGCAGGAAGCTGAAGATTTTTCGGAAACGGCTCAGTTTCAGAGACGTGGAGGACACGACGAGGACTTTCGACGGCGGCGACCAATACCCGGTGGAGACCTGGATTTCCGATTTCAAGGACAATTCAATTCTTATGGGATGGAATTATTTGCAAAAGCTGATATCTGCCAAGAAATCGTTGACCGGATTAGCAAAACTGTTTATGGAAGGAGAACGAAACCTCAACTCTTGGAAATTTTTTAAATATCGACTTTTAAGCGAATTCTCCGTAAAAATTAATAGTCCTCAATTACATCAAAAGTTGTCCAATAGAAAAATGCGGCATGAGGAAACTGTTCAACAATATTTCCTAATTATGAAGGAATTAGTTTCGAAGGGTACAGTGGAAACGGAAGCATTAAATACGTATATTATTGATGGGATTCCGGATCACAACAACCATAAAATGTTTTTGTACGAGGCAACTACACTGAAAGAATTGAAACTGAAGTTGGACATTTATGCAAGATTTCGAAGTAAAACATCTGTGTCAAACTTTTCAGCTAGGACCGATTCTAGCAGCAGGGTGCCCTCAAAAAGTGCTGGCAGATCTTTTCAAGGAAATTCAAAAGGCTTCGGCTCCAAATGTTTCAACTGCAACGAAACTGGACACTTTCCATGTTTGTGCCCAAAGCCGAAAAGGGAGCTCGGCTCCTGTTTTACATTTCTGGACAAATGGGTCATGTGAAGAACAGATGTCCAAGTCGAATGGTCGCGCAACCGAGAGGACAAACCCAGGGACAATTTGGGCCAACCAATTTAGTGGAATCTGTAAGTGATTTAGTACCGTGCTACACAGTTAAAGTAACTTTTAATAATATCGGTGAAATCTCTGCAGTATTGGACAGTGGTAGTCCAATATCACTATTAGATAAGAATTTGGTAGTTTGAAGGGGTTAATAAGTAAATTAAATATCTTAGGTCAGTTTTAACAAACAAATACTATTCAAGGTTGTGAAACTGTAATAAATTTCTTTGTTGTACCTAGCATAACCATGAACTGTTGTTGTTTACTAGGACGTGATTTTATGGCTAATGATGACATTGAAATTGTACTTGGAAAAAATTTTAAGATTTCTAGCAAAATGCCTACTGCTGACTCGAATATTTTTGCAAACGAAATTTTGGAAATAAATGTTAGTGAAGATTCATTAAGCACAATAGATTTGAACATTATTGAAAATTTTGGCTGGAAAATTCGAGATGAGGTGCAGGCCATTGTACAGGAATATTATGTAGAAGCGGAGAAACCAATTGAACCAAGTACTAATTTAGAAATGGAATTAATAATAAAAAAATCACAGTCCCTCTCTTATTGTGAAAAGGAGGCAGTTGCAAATATTATTGACGATTTATTGGCAAATTATTCTACCTAGCACATCACAATACAGTAGTCCTATTGTGTTAGTAAAAAAAAAGAATGGTCGATTTTGCATGACAGTTGATTACAGAGCGCTAAACAAATAACAGTACGAGACGTATTTCCGATTCCTAGAATAGACGATTACATCGATAGTCTTAGGGATAAAATGTATTTTACGCGATTAGACTTAAAGGATGCCTTTCATCATATTAAATTAAAAGACAGTTCTATTCCGTATACTTCTTTTATAACTTTTAAAGGGCAATTCGAGTACATAAAATTGCCTTTTGGATTATCGAGCGGAGCTACCTTTTTTACGCGATTTATAAACGCAGCTTTCCGTTCATTGATTAATCAAAATAAAATATTAATTTATTTGGACGATTTACTGATTGCAACAGAAACAATAGAAGACAATCTGAGCATTTTGATAGAAGTTCTTACTGTTATAGTAAGTAACTTACTTGAACTAAAATTTGAAAAATGTGCATTTTTACTTAACGAAATGGACTATTTAGGGTATCGAATTAGCAGAGAAGGAATAAAGCCTAACTCAGAAAATATTAATGCTGTTTTAAACTAGCCAGTTCCAAGGACATACCGCGAATTATTTTTCTTGGATTAGTTTCTTATTTTCGTAAATTCGTTAAAAAGTTCGCTTTAATTTCAAAACCATTATATGATCTTCTGAAATCAAATTTGCATTTAAGTGGGGAGATAAAAAACTAATTTGTTTCGATTTTTAAAAAAAGTATTGATAACGGAGCCAATTTTGGCAATTTATTCCCCGCAGGCGGAAACAGAGTTGCACTGCGATGCAAGCTCGCATGGTTTTGGATCCGTACTTATGCAAAAGCAATCTGATGGAAAATTTTATCCGATTTGTTATTTTAGCAAAAGAACAACGCAAGGAGAGTCACGTTATCGTAGCTTTGAATTAGAGGCTTTAGCAGTGGTTTATTTAATTGAACGATTTAGATTTTATTTACAAGAGATACCATTTACGATAGTCAGTGGTTGTAACAGCTTAAAATTTACATTAGAAAAAAAGGAAGTAAATCCGAAAACTTTACGGTGGTCTCTTATATTACGTAATTATAATTACAAACTGGAACACCGCGCAAGTGATAAAATTAAATAGAGATGGGCGCGTGAGTGAGTTTTCACTGACGTCACGCACCTTTCACGCTTGCTTTAAACACTCACGTTGACGCACGTTTACGCTCACGTTCACTCACGTTCAAATTTAAAATCAATGAAAAAATCCCTAAACAGAAGTAAAAATATGTTTTGCACGTGACATAATTTACGTGATATGTTGCAATCAAAATACTTGACACAAAAAGAAAAAAATCTAAATTTACTACAATAACTTACGACAAGGGATAAATACTGATTTCTCGCAAATACATTTCTTGCAGCTGTCTTCAAAGACATTACTTTTAATACCAAAAGCTGTCATTGAAATTTACGTTTCCCTTATTGGTATGAGTATAGAAGGCATATGTTGCTAGGCAACACTTTTAATTCATAGGTTTAAAAGTACCTTTACGTACACGGATTTTCAGCGTTAAGGAGAGTATACAAAACAAAACATTACTTTTATTAGAATAATAAGTTCATCTACACATCTACCAAATAAATTGGTTTAAAAATAAAACGTAATCAACATTTTCAGTGTAAAGTCGAGTATACAAGACGAAACATTACTTTTCTAAAAATAGGTTCACCCGGGGCACATTGCAGGTTTTTAAGGTTACTAAATAGTTAACGTGAAATTAACGTGAATCACGCCTTGGAAATTTTCACTCACATTCACGTCACGATTTTCAAATATTAGTCACGTCGTGACACGACTATTTTCACGTCACGCGCCCATCTCTAGAATGAAACACTGATGCACTCAGTCGAACCTATACTATTTTACTTACAACTGAAAATAGATTTGAAAGAAACTTGTCAATTTTACAAGATTTAGATAATGAAATTAGCGAAATTAAAAAGAAACTCGAAGTAAATGAGGACAAAACTATCGAAATGAGTAACGATTTAATTTATAGAAAATATAATGGAAAATTACTATTTTATGTTCCAAGCACAATAGAACACAACGTTACTAACGCCAGTCACAACGATATACGTCACGAAGGCATTAGCAAAACCACGGAATATTCAACACGTGTTTATTGGTTCCCTCATATGAAAGAAAAAGTGAAAAAGTATATAAGAAACTGTTTAAAGTGTATAGCACACGGTAGAATATTAAACAAAGTAGAAGGACGACTTCATTGTCCTGGCGAAGATAATTTACCATTTCATTGTAGGCTTATCGATCATTAAGTACCATTAGGAAAAACTAGTCATCGTTATAAATATATTTTTGAAATAATTGATGCCTTTACAAAATTTATAAAATTGCATCCTACAGTAACCACCAATTCTGATGAGGTAATTAAACACCTAAACAATTATTTTGTAACGTACAGTAAACCAGCAAAAATTATATAGGATCGTGGTAGTTATTTTACATCCACTAAATTTAAAAATGTTGTAGGAGGTTTTGATGGAATAAAACATGTTTTGCTAGCTACAACTGCTCCACATTCAAACGGTCAGATTGAACGTATTAATCGATCTTTGACAGCAATGTTAGCAAAGCTGTCAAGAGGATACGAGAAAATGGGTTCGCATATTACATGAAGCAGAATTTGCATTAAATAATACAATTAATCGTTCTACCGGTGACACACCTGCAAGGTTATTATTTGTAATCAATCAAACTGGTTTAGTAGAAGATATTTGAAAATTACTTTTGGAAGATCAACAAGAAACTGAGCTCAATTTGGCTGATATTCGAAATAATGCTGTTTTAAGAATCATAGCAAATCAAAGCTGCTATAAAGAATATTACGGTAAACATCATAAAAAACTTTTTATGTATTAAGTAGGAGATTATACCGGGTGTTCATTCTCAAAGTCGAACATAGGCAATTAACATCAGTGCAAACACTCGTTCTTCATTGAAATAATTAATTTTTCTGTAGAAAATGGTACGGCACTCATTAATGACCAATAGAAAAATTAGTTCACGAGCCGTAACCAAGACAATAAAAAAATTTCATGGAAATTTTTTGTAGGTAGACCAACCTAACTGTGAGGGTTTGTGGCGTTACGATTTTCTTACCGAATCTGCATTCGAGCATTAATTCATATCCGGAAATTATTTTCGTGCATTCCAACAACGTCCTAATTTGCCCTCGCGTCCCGCTCGGGCAAATTAATACGACGTTGTTGGACCGCACTCAAAAACATTTCCGGAAAGAATTAATGCTCTTATGAGATTATATGTGATAATTTTAACAGACATTGACAGAAAATACCTGATTTACGCCAACTAATTACCAATTTTTTTGACAAATGCTATTGAACTTGAAAAGCAAAGCATGGCATTTTAAAAAATCCCAAGTTTTAAATTAATGTTTTAAAATAAAAATCGCATCTTGAATATTCTTAGTGTTATCATTTGATGGGTAATAATTTTATCTTTTCGTTGATACCATTACCTTCCCTGTAAGTTGAATTAGCGAGCAGGAATCGGCAAAAACGTTCAATACAATGTTAATCGCCTATGTTCGGTTTTGAGGACGGACACCCGGTATAATGTCGATGTTACCGCGGGAGTCAAGAAAAAATTACTTCCAAAATTTAAGGGACCTTATGTAATTACGAAAATATTGGATAATGATCGATATATAATTAAAGATCATGATGGTTATCAGTTAACTCAGCTGCCATTCGAAGGTATTTGCTCACCTCAAAATATGAAACCCTGGATTAATGGGTTGGGATAATTATATGCAATTGTGATAGTTCAAACTACTTCTATTTTTCGAAAATATCGGATTTTGATATCAGGTACACATCTCAAGTTTTATGTACCATATCTTGTTAGTAATTAGTATAGTCTAGTACCTAGTGATACGTTAAAGTAATAAAATTATGACAATGATTGAGGGCAATCATAAGTCAGGATGGCCTAACTGTGGTGATTACGCCTTGCGGATAGACAACACACTTGCACTACAGTAACGATTCCGGCCATTATTTTTTTTTAAATTTTTTTACATATACTTCGGGTCTGTATGTATGTCTGGAGGTAAATGTGACCGCACTATTCACTAGAGGAGGGGATACATTTGCCCGAAAAATGTGCAAAAATGAGTTTTTCACGGATGCCTTCGACAATTCAATTCGAAATAAAAAAAACGTTCGAATAAAAAATTTAGCTATTCTGAATACAAACAATTTGAGCTTGGATTTACGAAAATCGGTTAACCGGTGCGAAAGTTCCAGCCCTTTGACCGACCTCGTCCGTTGGAATTGTTTCTCAGGGATTTCCTACTCAGGGCGGTCGGTCGGATGCTGTTTTTGGGGGGATGGCATGCAATTAGAGCGTCCGTTTTTTTTAATTTATAGATTTACGGGCATACGAAAAGATGTGCTACGGGTAAGATGTTTGGTCTAAAGGGTGCAGAGGGGGAGGGGGGGCCGCGAAAACCCATTCAAACCCGCATAATTGCCTCTGTAATTGGCCTATTTCAAAATCTTAACGCCAAAAAATCCCGCGCTGTGCCTGCTTTACCCAACACAAAGGATTTTAAAAACGCGCGGTAAATAAAAAAATTATAGCAAAAAAAAGCCTTTTTTATTAATTTTTTTAAATTAAAATTGACTTTTTGGGGGTAGGAAAAAGCGAAGGGTGTAAAAGACTACATGATGGGACGCAGTTTTTTTTCCCACAATCTGGACTCGGGCACATTTTTGTCCGGGGGTTAGGAGGCGATGGGCGGGTGGTCAAATTTTCCGGCCCCTAGCAGAGAGACGGAAAGGATTACAGTGTTTACACTTGGTTCACAATGAAGATCTATCGTTTCTCTTCATAATATATTTGTCTCAATTTCCTACGTTAATTAGGGCCTGCAGGAGCCCAAGATACAAGTTAGAATCTGCAATGCATTTTATGCCGCGTAGCAGCGGGATGCCGGGGGCGTGGCTTACGCTCCCACTCCCGACTTTTGTACACTGCTCTACCTCACTAACTCATTGAAATACTTTTAGTGTCTGTGTGTGTAGGAGCGCGGTAAATTACGATTCAAAATTTTCAACCTTATTTTGGCCACATCTTCCTCAATTTTTGTCGGAATCGCTTACTTTTTTTTTGTTATTATTCGCGTATTTCCCGAGTATGCTCTTGCCACACACAGCGGAAAATAAAAAACGGGGCGACTGTAATAGCTTTGTTTTGTTATTGTTGGTCATTTAGCTTGATTATGTTATACAAATTTTTGAGTGCTCGAAGAGCTGCTGACTGTCGTCGATTATCCGTTGTTGATTATGACTTTTTCACCTCATATGGGCCGGATATCCCTTAATTTACCTCGTAATCTATGAATTTTTTATTTTGCAACCAATAAGACAGTAGAACAATGAGCGTAAGCCACGCCCCCGGCATCCCGCTGCTACTCGGCATAAAATGCATTGCAGATTCTAATTTGTATCTCGGGCTCCTGCAGGCCCTAATTAACGTAGGAAATTGAGAAATGTAGTTTTTTTACTCCCTTTGCTTTTTCTTACCCCCAAAAAATCTATTTTAATTAAAAAAAATAATAATAAAAAAAGCTTTTTTTGCTATAATTTTTTTATTTACCGCGCATTTTTAAAATCCTTTGTGTTGGTTAAAGGAGGCACAGCGCGGGATTTTTTGGCGTTAAGGTTTTTGAAATAGGCCAATTACAGAGGCAATTAGGCGGGTTTGAATGGGTTTTCGCACCCCCACAACCAAGCCAGTCAAAAATATCTATTTCTACAAGCAGAATATGTCAGACAACCAAACGAATCAAAATGTAAATAGCCCCCTCAATACCCTGAAGACAAAAACATAAAAATTGAAAAGGAACAATATTCAACTAAAAGTCTGTTAAACAATGTAGTCAAACTAATTACAAAAAATCCAGAAACATACCGAAAACTAATTAAGAACATGCAGGAGAACATAATTATCCATCATACTTACCAAATGAAGAAAGACCGAGCGTATAGACTAGCACTGAAGCATCTGCACCACAGTACACCAACAACAGAAATTAAAAATTGATGCTCTTCAAATATTAGGATACCGCGTACCAAATATAATGAATATAAAGCAGAAACAAACCAATTTCCCGTTATCCATATTCTTCATAGACATAGAACAGGCAATCAACAACAAAGAAGTCTATGATATTCGTCAACTACAGAACACGAATGTGCTATTTGAACCCCCAAGGACAAACAAAGACATTGTGCGGTGCTCCAGATGTCAAAATTACAACAATTCAAAACCCTACTGCAACAGACCATTTGCGTGCAAATGTGGCGGTCACCAAGACACTAAAACCTGCAAAAAACAAGAGAAACTCCAGCTGCATTCGTGCTATGCTGAGGACCACTTCCATCAAACTATAAAAGATGTACAATCTATCAAAAACTGCAGAGAAAATACAAACCAAACAAACAACCACAAACTATAAAACCCCCAGCCTTAACGAAACGAAATCTTTCTCCCCTACGAACACAACAAAATCTCCAATTCCCTCCCAGCCAGTCGGTTTACACAAATCCAGCAAATTTACAGTCACCTCCTGCCAATCAAGAGTTAAGTCTCAGTCAATTTCTCAACGATTTTAAAATGATGTTTAATCAACTTATACAGCAAAACAGTATCATCTTAAACATGCTGATTACCGCCATCAACAGAGTAATTCAATAATGGCCCAATTCCTACGAATTGCGCTATGAAACGCCAATGGCTTGCAACAGAGAAAGCTAGAAGTCGAAAAATTTTTGCACATAAATAACATAGACGTCATGCTAATATCAGAGACTCATTATACAGGAAGAGCATACATTAACGTACCTCAGTATTCTATTTATCATACAGGATACCCAGACGGGACGGCCCATGGAGGCGCAACAATAATAATTCTAAAATCACTATCGCATCACGAACTGCAGTCATACAAAACGGACTACCTGCAAGCTTTAACAATCGAAGTTGAAGAACTGCCAGCACTATTAAACATCTCAGCCATCTACTGTCCACCTAGACATAACCATACGAAGCAAATGCTACAATCTTTCTTCGACACCTTGATAAACAAATTTATAACGGGCTAATAGCTGTAACATGCTTTCCACAGGCAGCCCAACATACTGGCCAACGGACCCAAGGAAAATCTCTGACCTATTATACTTCTTTATTGTCAAGGGCCTTGCATTGAATTATACATAAGCCGTTTTCAACTACAATCTCTCATCTGATCACACCCCAGTGATAGCTACTATAAGTGCGACAATAATAATAAATAATCTAAACCACCCTTAGCAACAAAAGAACAAACTGGGAAACGTTTAAGAGGACATTGATGGGCATCTAAATACAAGCTTGAGATTAAAATTACCAGAGAATTCGGAAACCGCTATATAATCCATTTAGAAAATTTCCGTTACATTTACAGTGTCAAATGCAAAATTTCGTGTGTACTTGATAAGTACTAAGTACCTAATATTTCAGCTGAGTGTACTTATCGGTCAGTAGCGTCACACCTGTAAGTAAAGTTAACATACCTCCAACTACCTCAACGGTGGAGGCTATAATGGCAGCAGTTGATTAATCGGAGAAATAAGTTTAATATATTTATTTGGGAAATATTTACACCTAATTTGTGCTTATATCTATAAAATAATAAAAGAAAAAAAAAACTTCGCTAGGACCGATTGCCTGTGTCTGCCGGGTAGGCAGGGGGAAACTGTCGTCGCAGGCGGACCGCCACAGAGCTTCCAGCTCGGCTTCTTCGGCGTCCATCAGGCTGATCTCTAGGTCCCAAGTGAGGATCCGAGGGCGAAGGGGTTAGTAGTTCGGCCGGCGGCGTAGAAGGGCAAACGGCGCGTCCCGAAGATGCTGTACCAGGGGGCTCCTCCGGGGGGTGTCAAATTCCGGGTCGCTGTCGGAGGTGGTGTCGCCTGGGTCAGGGGTTATAACGCGCGTTGGAGTGTGGAACCTAGCCTCGGATTAACGCCATATCCAGTGAGGGCGAACGTCGCGCAGCTTCTGGTACCGTGCGCGGACGTTCTTTGCCAGAGGAGAGTGCAGAGGCGTCGTCGGGGACGGTCCGAATGGATGCGGCTGGTCGTAGAAGGTAGAGGAGCTGGTGTAGTCACAAACCCAAAGTCAACGGGGCCGAGTTAAGGCTTACGCTGGTAACCGGGCGGAGGTTGACATGGTCGTAGGCCGGCTAGGTTCGGTCCCAGCGAGTTGGTCTGTCTCCAAGCCTAACGAGGTGGATGGCCACAGCGTCCAAGGGTGCAGGGGTCCTCAAATGGACCGCGTCCTGCTGGCTTCCTTCCGACGGGAGTGCCTGGCTCTCGAGTTGGCGGCTGTTGATCCTGGAAGCGGGCGGCTGTAGTGGCTCGGCGTAATAGGCACGACGTGGGCTGTAGTAGCGGGTGTTGGTTGTCGGTCGGCTATGTCCAAGAAGGCAGTAGTTCCCGCGACAGCGAATTCCCAGCTAGTTGGCTGTTCGGTCCCGATGGACAGCTAGGTGGCTTTCTTTTAGGCGGGTAGACTCCTGGAAGCGGATGTTGATCCTTAGATGGCTGTTGGCTGTTGTCTGCTGGCACTCGGGATCGAGTGACTACCTAAGGCCAGGGTTTCTCTATTTAAAAAACCCGCAAACCCCGTGGTAGCTGTTTCCCTCGCTGTTGATTGGCTATCAGAGGGGGTGAACTCGTCTTCCTGCGCACGTATTTTTACGGCGGAGAGAAAACAATCGAACCGCCACAGAATTTCTTATGAGCAATGATCTAGTTAATTGGAGCGTCCAATTAGCGCTCTGCTTTCAACAGTACGGTCGCTCTTGCAAAAATACTTGAATTTTGAGTCCAAACACGATATTTTGTAAGTTTAAGCTGCGCGACGCCCGTCGTCACTGGACATGCGCCCCGGAATTTGACACCCCCCGGAGGAGCCCCCTGGTACAGCATCTTCGGGACGCGCCCTTTGCCCTTCTACGCCGCCAGCCGAACTACCGACCCCCTCGCCCTCAAATCCTCACTTGGGACCTATCGCGGCCCTCGCTGGAGTAGAACGGCCGCCCCACATACCTCCTCTCCAACAGCTCGAGCCACCGCCCGGACGCTGCCCCGCTCCCGCCGCCGCTTTTGAGAGGCCGACCAGCACCAGCAACTACCTACGAGGGCTTCCCGGATATACTTGCCGCCCCCGCGAGATCGCCCCGGCACACGTCCCGTTCCTTGCCCCGCGCCGTCCACCGGCGGGCCAGGTCTAAGACGAGGCCACATTTCTCGCCTTCGGCCGCCAGAAACGCCAGCCCTGTCGACCCGGCAGACACAGGCAATCGGTCCTAGCGGACTTTTTTTTTTTGGTTTCCTTTTATTATTTTATAGATATTTATAGACAAATTTGGTGTAAATATTTCGTAAATAAATGTATTAAATTTATTTCTCCGATTAATCGAATGCCGCCATTATAGCCTCCACCGTTGAGCTAGTTGGAGGTGTATTAAGGTTATGACAAAGTATTTGTAATTTTAATAAACTTAAATATGAATCTTATGACAAAAAAACACCGACATTATTAATACATATTAAAATCAAAATAACTGTTCAGCTTTATGTTTAACTTTAAATATCTCGAAAAATAATGACTTTATCGTTACGAAGAAAGAGTATGTTATTTACATAGAAAGTATTAAGGAATCTAAAAATTGTGCTAAAGTGGCAATTCCGCCAGTGGCATAGAATTTGGAAAGGGTCAACCACTCACTTGCCCCTGTCGTACGCCTCTGGCAGTAGCCAGAAACGTTTATTTAACATAATTTAGCATGGTTTACAGTGTCTACACTTCCTGCCAAATATGATAAGTACACGTGGAATAGTTTTAAAGTAATGGGAAAAAATCATTTTTAAATTATTAAATAAAACACTATGTATTTCAGTAAGGGGTCACATTTTATCTAATGATTTGGGTTAAATATTAATGTTTTGAGCCCAAGATTCTACAGTTAAAATATTTCCAATTATTAATGAAACACCCTGTATATACAGCACAATACAACCCCTGAAACTTTAAACTTTGAATGAAAGAGAAGCAATTCTGTGGTAAAAAGGCAAAAGGGTATAAGTCAAAAATGATCATTTTACAGGAACATCAAAAAATTATTTTGCTGGAGATTTGACAACAACATTTAATTCTTTTCGCTGGTAATCAAAAGAATCAAGTCGATTTATTGACTACAGCTTGCTTTGCTATTGATTCTAAAACTAGTTCTACTGGAAAAATAAATAAATACGGAACTTATACCTTATCGCATTACCTTTTATTTATTTTATGAAATACCAAAAGGGTATAAGTTGACATATAGCTTTTTGCAATTTCCCGAAATATGTATTTTCTGATAAATAATTACTATGACAAAACAGTATATGTAGACATAAACTAAACATGAATATGTGGTTTCGAGTTCGAATAATGTGAGGTTATCTGTAAACTTACCGGTTAAGTTCTTGTTACAGCACTTTTACAAAACTTTGTACGCACGAGAGCGTGAGTCCATTTTGGCACTTATTCGTTAAACTACACTGTAATAACTAATAATAACACTGGAAAACTGGACCGCTAAAACACGCTATTGCACCTGCATGGAAATGGACTCGTTGTATAAGTGTACATAAGTTATTTGTTTCCCACAAAAACGGAAAGTTATGAAATGGCAAAAGGGTATAAGTTAACATATGCTGTTCTGGCGTTGCAGATAACTTTACGAAAAGCTTTGACTCGAGGTATTAGTACACATCTATCTATTTGCCATTGCCTAATTTTGTTTTTTATAAATTTTTAGTGAGTTTTCAGGGAATAAGTCTACATATACCATTTAGAAAACTTGCTGTAACAATGCGGTTATGGTATGTAGACTTATATCCTCTTGTATTTAGATGCCCGATATTGCTCTGGATACGAGGCATCAATAAAATAAAAACTGAGATAAGTCGACTTATACCCTTATGCGTTTTTGCCACAGGATTCTTTATATAGATTTATTAATAATTCTAGTTTTGGTCAGTCTCTTGACGTTGTATTTATAGGAATAATTATCGACTTCTAATTTTTATCTAAGCAATAGTTCGTATCATAAAACGGGGTACCCCACTTAAGCTTACGTCAATTTGACATTCTAACTACTATATTTAACGTTAATAATAGCTCACAGAAATATAATAGCTAGTTTCACACTAAAGGGTTATAAACTGTTATTACTTTTGAGAATATGCGAAATATCACAAAATTATCCTTGCGTTACTTATCTGGTAATTCGTTACGTTTGTTAAATAGAAGACTAGCCCCTCAGGAGCCCAATCATCCTGCAACACCGCTCAAAAGGTTGATCCGCTCTCCGAACTGCCACTCTGACATCCGCTAAACGCCAGCTGTCATTTGACCGCAAGTAATCGCCAGATCTCCGTAATGAAATTCTTATGAAGAGATGTTCAAACTAATGCGTTTCCGTCGCTTCAGACTTGTTGCTATAATATCGAATTACGAAAATAGAATCAGGTAGATCCAAAAACAACTATACATACCCTGTACTTAACAGGCAATAGTAATTTGTACAACTAGTTTTAAAAGTCATACCTTTTTTCTGAATTTGCAGTTTGATAACGAGGGCGAAGCCCGAGTTAATCAAGCAAATGAATGAAGAAAAGGACCGTTAAAACGTGTTGTAACGTAGTTTTTTTGCATAGTGATCTCTTGGTCGAAATTTAGTCGAAGAGAACTTCGGAATTGACAACTGTCAAATTGACATTTCCATAATATATTCAAAAAAAGGGTACTTTTTTACTCGATTTTTGCGTTAAAAAAGTGGAACTTTCAATACGATTGTTCTTTAAAAAACGACGACTTTCAGGATCACTATGCAAAAAAAACTATGCAACGCTTTCCGTGGATCCTAAATCAGTCAATATTACTTGGAGCTCAATCCGTTGGGAAATGGTACCCGTTCTCAAAATCTGTTTCAAGCACGCTTCGTTAGTTTCCACATACTATTAATGAAAACGAGAAATCCCGAGTTTACCACATTTTTACCACGAAAAAACCTTTTTTGCACAGCTAAATTCTGTCACCAATTTGATAACAAAAACCTGTTATTATTTCTCTACCCTCTTTTCTTTTTTAAAAGCCCCTGCAACTCGGATATTAATTTTCCTACACTTCGACTGCGTACTAACGTTAATACAATAGGCGTTTAACAAGTAACAAACTGCTTCCCCTTCTGATGCAACTAACAATACAGGTGCTCTAGCTGTCGATGCAGGTGTCGAAATAGAGTCGTAAACTGGTTCGTGTGGTGTTATTGTTGATGAAGAAGTTAGTTCAGCTGCTGGTAAATCCTCTGAAGTTGAAGCGTTGTTGTTAATTAATGCAGCTGCTGGTAGATCCTCTGAAGTTGAAGCATTGTTGTTAATTAGTTCAGTTGCTGGTAGATCCTGTGAAGTTGATACATTGTTATTAATTAATTCAGCTGCTGATATGTCCTCGGAAGTTGAAGCGTTGTTGTTAATTAATGCATAGTTCTTAACTGGTTTTATTCATTTAATACAAATATATTACACACATTATTACACAATGATGTGTTACCAAAATCTATATAAAATACTATAACACAAAATCTCCTGTATTATCGTCGGTTTGGCTTAACGAAAAATATCTAATTCTTATGTACTTAACTTCGCATAAGTTTGATTATACCATTCATAATGCACAAAATCCCTATTCAGGCGGCGCATTAATAAATGGAAACACCGTGGTGTTATCATTTTGGTGTTTTCAATTTTGAGTTGTCAGCTGTCAATGCCATGTCATTTCCAACAAGTTTTTTTAGGATACGCGTTAAATAAATTTTTAATGTAATTCCCTTATTGATATTCATGGTATAATCTAATCAAATACTCACTCGACGACTTTAAGAATTAACAAATACTTTTGCTTACAAACTCAACGGGTTGCTTTATAGAAACACCACTCGCCTTTGGCTCGTGTTGTTTCTAAGCAACCCGTTTCGTCTCGTGGTATTATTACTGAAAATCCTTTATAATATTTTAAATGTAAATAATGAACATTCCATAATCTAGCTCACTCATTAACTATTAATTCCTTTCCTCAGTGCGGAACATTCATGTAGTTTAGCTTACCTTAAATATTATTTCAAGTTCAAATTTAAAATCAAGTTTGTATTTTTCTTTCTAAGTAAATTGTGACAGTTCATGAAACAGTTCATCTGATATATGCAGTAAAGAACACTTTCTATTTATTTCATATTAATTGGCTTGCCTATTAAGATTGCTTCTTTTCTACAAATTCTGCTTTTGTATCTATTTACAGTAAACTATAATATTTGGTGTTTGCTAGTAATGCTGATATCAGTTCCAAAACAAATACAAAATTTTGACACTAATTTACTCGACACTTTAAAAATATGACTTAGGTACGTTTTCTACTGGACTGTTTCTTTTTGTTGTGGTAAGTATTGTTACCACGTTCATTCAATAGCTGTAGTGTCGGTTGCATATTAAAAATAACAAGCAGATAACGCACAACGAAACGAGAATCCACCTTTATTTTCTCGCAAGTAAATCTCAATTTCTTTTTCACTTTACATAATTTTGTCGCTGTCACGTTGAAAATTTATTATACGAAATATGAAGGCATGTAGCAAAAATAGTCAGGCCAAGGTGACATTTTCGCTCATACAAAAAGGACACTTTTTTGAATAACAGTAACGTTATTTTTTAAGGGTTTTTGTCAAATAGGTTACTGACGTTTATTTATAATATATAATAATTGCCAATAGATGTCAACAAGTTATATTGTCACTACTATTAAAAACACTTAAAGTGTGCTTTTGATTACTAGTAGCGATTATGTTTAATCAAGATATTTGTGTACGTGAACAATTTTCTAACACATGTTTTAGGACACCTTGGGGAATGCATAATTTCTGCTGACTTATTTGTGTATCGCGTGCAGCGGTGTCGTGTATTATACTTAGCGATCAGTGCTAGTATAATGCTATTGTATAATTTTCGTTTGTTGTTCCCTACCGAATCGTATTAGCCTAATAACAACATGGCTGCCAAATCGAATTTAAAACAAAAAAATCTCCGATGAGAGTAACGGCCTGTAAAGTGCTTTATAGTTTCTATTAAATTATACTATTATCTCTGGGTTAACTTTAATGCGAAACTATGGGATACTTACTATACCTAACTGAAATGAATTTAAGGTTTCCAATTTTGACAGTCAATTAAAATAACTAAATTTTTTATTTACACAATTCAAGTTATTATGTCATGTAAGTGTAGCAGTAGATGAAATAGCCTAGTAAGAATAAGGACACCCAACCTTGCTGATCCGCAAAGGAAATTAAATATATCAATCACATAAGCCACACGTAGAAACGAAAATAACTGCATGAAAAAATAAACGAATTTCTGGGATATCTTGCTTGTTATTCGCAACTCGAATGACGTGGACGTATTTGATTGGACTCTTGAATATCTGCGGTTATCCCGAAGAATGAAAATGAACGGTTCACAGTCGTTTTCCCCGGACATCTTATTGATCGGCTTTTTGCCGATCTTGGAGGAAATGCTCACTTCTGAAAATGAAAAATCGCTCTAAAGTTCTGCTAATCCATTATAATCGATGCAGGCGTTTAAATTTAATAAAATGAAAATGAGATCTGTTTGCCGTGAAAATAAATTTCTACTTAGCACAAACGAGTTTTCGATATTTCAAATTTTGTTTTTGCATGGATCTGGCTTAGCCTTGCGTTTAAGCTGTCAGGTTTCATACCCGAGAGGATGTTCGGTTTTTGCATTTTTACGGCTCGGCAGTTTCTAAACGAATTTGTCTTAAAGGTTCTTAATAAAGCTTATTAGGGGTTCAAAGTTCCAACTGAAGCACTTTCTGAAAAACGCAACTTTTCCCCCAGGTTCCCTATTTTGTTAATTAAAGGAATTTGAGCATATTTGGTCTAAACGAGGAAAATATATAAAGGAGACTGTGGCATAAATTTAAATAAGTAGTGTAATTTCGAGCAATCCCCACATTTTTATTGCGAGTTAACAGCTTGCAAAATACCGCTTGAGTGCTGCGAAGTGTACCGAATTATGAGCCCACTTTAAATCACAGAAAGTAGACCGTAAACGATAAAGGTGTACGAACGAAAAACGAGCTAGCCACGAATGAAACTTTCGTATTAATGGCCGTGTTTAACAACAGAAAAGTTGTTTGTATTCAAGAAAAGTTTGTTCAGCTGTGGGTGTGTTTCAAGGGAATGTTAACGTCCTAATTTTTCCTGAGGGATTTCGGAATGACGTGTAATATATTTTCGTTATCTTTCCGTAATGGTTCGCCTCAAAAAATACTTTAAATAAAGTGACGCTTACTTAGTTGAAGGTGGCAATTTTTTATTGTCGCAACACGTTGAATTGTCCGTGGGTTTTATGATTTATATGCTGGAAGCTTCTTTATAGCCTTCCAATTTCGTTTATTTTTTCATTTGTTTCAAGCTCTCCTCTTAGTATTGTGGAAGTAAACATATTTATCATCTTAGGAACTGGAGGAAATTGTTGAGTGGTACATTGGTAAGGATATTGCGGGGTAATATCTGGGAAAAAGGCAAGTCAAGGTTTTGAAGTAGATGGCTGATGAACATCAATGGAAGGACAGCTATAGAATAATTTGTAGAATAGAAGCAATCTTAATAGGCAAACGAATTAATATGCAATATATAGCAAGTGTTGTTTACTGCATATAATAGATGAACTATTTCATGAACTGTCACAATTTACTTAGAAAGAAAAATACAAACTTGATTTGAAATTTGAATTTGAAATAATATTTAAAGTAAACTAAAATATATGAATGTTCCAAAATTAATGAGTAAGCTAGATTATTGGATGTTCATTGTTTACATTTACAATATTTTAAAGGGTTTTCAAATGTATGCGAAATAAGTACATAAGAATTACATAGTTTGCTTTAAGCCAAAGTGACGAATGATGCAGGAGATTTTATGCGATAACAATATTAGTGCAGAATAAAACAAAATTTGTCCAGCTACGCACAAGTTTCCGATACGTAAAAGTTTTATGGTTAGTCATAGCGAAAATACAGTTTACCCGAAGGTGAAAAGATTGTGTTGCGTCTTTGTTGCTATGCGCGAACAAGCAGCATTTAAACTAAAATATAATATTTAAAAAAACAACCGATAAACATAAAAAATGCAGTGGACGATGCTATCATTGCGAAAGTGTCACGGTAGGTGCTTCCAACGTACTACAAAATGTGTTCTTTGTGCAGCTCAAGATATTAAGCTTGTGAATAATTAGTTAGGAATAAGGTAATAGAAATTGGATCATAGGGTGTGCACTTAAAAAAATTTACATCCGAAATTTAAATGTGGGGGGCTCTATTCTATTTGATATTGCAAAAAACCAGAAAAATTTGAATTTTATGCGTACTTTGCATTTACAGGCTTGCTTTTCAATATATTTCAATGCCTTTTAAACGAGTGAAAAGCTTATCTTTTTTATGTTCAGATAATGTCAATTAATCTCAAAATTATTTTTAATAAATCCTTCAAAATTGTATAAACAAAGCGTACCAAAAAAGCGCAGTATAAATTTCAACATCGTGATATTTCGGAAACTATTGCACATTGCATACTACCAGCGTATGAAACATGTAGAAAGGAATGAAAAAAATTAAGTGTAGATATTGCTTTACTGTTGTACAAAAATACGATTCAGGTTTCGCTGCGTGTTTTGAGTTTTACGTTTGTCGCGCCTCGCTGATCACTGATTTATACCACGTAGCTCAGTAAATAACAGGATGATGTGGGATGCAGGTAGAGAAGCTAAACTTTACCCATTTGTTAAACCACTAGAAGAGATAAGTTTAATCAAAGTGTTCACTTATGTGCTCCTAAAACTTCACATTCGCAGATTTTAGAAAACTGCTTTTCATCTCGATGATCAATAATCGCAACGGTGTCAATTTTTTGGCTTTATCGTAAAAGAATATGCTCGAAAATTTATTTTATTCAGTTACAATAACGCACAGTTTTAACTTCTTACAGTATATGCAGTCAAAATGTACCATACATTTAGAGTTTCTCACCAATTGGAAAGTTACTTTTTTTTAAAGACAAGTGGGTAATCACACGTCAATCCATTGCAATGCTTATACATTACAGAGCAATTCAAGCCAGCTTTTTGCATCTATAAATATTTTCACATCCAGCTTGCAGCTGCAAGATACCAAGCATATTCTTATTTTGTGCATCTTTACTTACGTGTTTGATCTTTCATCTTCATTCAGTTGCTAGAATTTATTTTCTGGAGACGCCTACGTATGTAGTTGCAAATAAATTCTCAAAAAGTATTGATCAGATGCATTTCATGTGACGAAGATTCGCCAAGGCATAATTTTAATGCTGACCTTTAGTTAGAGTTGTCAAACCGAAGAAGAAAACTTTGCTGAAATTTGATCTCATCAAAAACGAATATAATTCTTCTCACTGGTAAGCAATTCTTTTCGAGGAATTCTTGGTTGAATAAAAATGTTCGCTTGGCTGTCAGCTTAGGTGACGACTTTATCAATTCAACGACTTTCAGTCTTTCCAACCCTGAAAGCTCAAAGCCATTGAACTAAACTCATTACTGTACAACCCTAACTTTAGTCACCATACACATATTTCTTTACGAAACTCCCACACCAAGCACATACACATCATACGCGTCTCATTAACATCGTTTGAAAGTTTATATGCATGTTCAAACGTCGCCAGGAAATAAAGTTTTAACAGCTGAATAACGATGCACCATTGAACACGTTGAAATGAATGGGCAGAGGAAGAAAATTCAATATCTTTTGCTTTGTATGAACTTCTACGCCTAGTATCCTGCAGCCATAAGTCAGAATGTGGAAAATATTGTAGATGCAAAAAGCGGAGTTGTATTGCTCCGCAATGTGTGAGCACTGCAATGAATTGTCATATCACTTCTCACCTGTCTTTCTAAAAGAGGATTACACTGATTTTGGCGAGTCACTCTGTATTATTTATAGTTTTTGAGTACAAATACTGCAAATAATTGAAGTTATGGTACTGTAGCTTATTTTGTTACTTTTAAAGTTACTTTAAAAAAAACTTTGAGTTTTACTACTATTTTTTTTTATTTCATTAAAACTAAGAAAAATATGTAAACTTCAGAGCAAATTTAAAAAACATGTAGCACATTCTTCTAGAAATAAAAGTTAACCTTGACCGCCTTTGATTAAAGAGATATAAACCAGTTTCCTAAACTCTGTGAATGTGATGTTTGAAAGGGCAATTAGGAGAAATCACAGAAAGAAGAAGCGAAGGGTTTTGAAAAAAATTATCCCTTGCAGTAGTCTAACTGGCCTAAGTTTAACTTTTCCCTAATTATTCCCGACGTCATCTCTTTATTTTCATATAACTCTGAATACACAGTGGAAGATAAATCGTATCTTTTACAACATTAAAGCAATACAGATAATTATTTCACTAAAAATATCTCGACTCCTTTCTACACATTTCATACGCTAAAAGTAGGCGTTGCAATGCTTGTAAGATAATTAAACTGTTAAAAGCACAAGATAATGATATTAAATATTAAAAACGTTTGACAATTTAAATAAAATAATAATCACTTATAATACCATGGGTAGTCAAAGCTATGCCGACTATTTTAGCGGTGATATCAGGAATGTCCATTGCGTTTCAATACGATTAATCTTAAGCGCAATAAACATGAATGACATAACCTCAAAAATAATCTTAACTTTGACTAAGAATGGTATTCGAGGGTCTATTCAATATACCGTACAACTTTATAATATAGCATTTTGATAATACATTTTTTTAGAGAAGCAAAATTTGTTTTAAATATTGATTTGAATTCTCTCTATCAAGAAGCATTAAATTTTATATTTACGTCTTTGACAGACGACAGATGAATTAATATTGACTACAATAACTGAGTGAATCTGACTTGTTCGTTTTCTGATATTTCAGTTTTCGTAAAGTAGATGTGAAGTTTTAACACGTGTCAAAACAAAGGTCGGGTTTTTTTGGAAATCTATATTTTTTAAACAACTTTGCAATTCGAACACAACTATACACAATATGCGTATTTTAAGCGATAATGTAACCACCAGCAGCTGTAACAAGTTGGCGTAAATCTGACGATATGTGCGATATTCAGCCTAAAGGCGTCCTGCCACTTTAGCTCACAATTATTGTACGGTGTCCCATTTTCCATGGGATTACACTAAAATATTCGTTATTATTCAAGCTAAAAAATGGTTGCACATTATGAGGAAAATTTCTCGAGGGAAAAATGACGGTAAAGACAGAAGTCGTTTATCTCTTTTGGTGTCCGAAAGGTCAAATCTATACATATATAAAGGAAAGTCATAACCGTGACTAATCAACGCAGAGCCGAAACCACTGGTACTAGAAACTTGAGATTTAGGTGCAAGGTTAAATTTTTTACGTAAGGTAGTGCTAAGAAGGGATTTTTTGAAATTCGACCCCTAAGGGGGTGAAAAGGGGTAAAATGTGTTTTCACGAATTCCTCAATATCTCTTACACCCGATAAGATATCGATTTGGTGTTTACTTGCAAAGATTACCAATGCAAATACCTAGAAACGGATTTCAGGATTTTGTCTTAATCAACCCCTAAAGGTGCAAATCTGGATTGAGGGTGAATTAAAGAACCCTTCGTATCTCCTATGTTTATTGAGTTAGAACATTATTTTTTTGGAAATAGATGTATTTTTAAAATATTTAGGAAGGGGTTTAAGGGAATTTAAAAATTTTAACCGTAAAGGGGTAAAAGGAGGAAAAACTGAAGAGGGGTAGGGGGCTTAAAATTATTATATTTTATTTGCTGTGAGTTCCATTTCACAATGAAATGGGTTAAAAGGATTTTTTTAAATTGTACCCCTACTGGGGTGAAAAGGGGTAAATGTGTTTTCACGAGTTCCTCAATATCTCTTAGACCCGACGAGATAGCGACTTGGTGTTTACTTGCAAATATTATCAATGCAAATACCTAGAAACGTATTTTAGAATTTTGCCCTAATAAACCCCTAAACGAGCAAATCTGGATTGGGGGTTAATTAAAGAACCCTTCGTATTTCCTATGTTTATTGAGTTAGAACATTCTTTTTTGGCATATAGATGTATTTTTAAAATATTTAGAAAGGAGTTTAAGGGAATTTGAAAATTTTAACCCTAAAGGGGTAAAAAGACGAAAAACTGAAAAGGGGTAGGAGGGTAAAAATATTAATTTTTTTCGCTGTAAGTTCCATTTCGCAATTAAATAGGTTGAAAGGATTTTTTTTTAAATTCCACCCCTACGAGGGTGGAAAGGGGAAAATGTGTTTTCATGAGTTCCTCAATATCTCTTAAGACCCGATGAGATAGCGACTGGGTGTTTACTTGCAAAGCTTATCAATGCAAATACCTAGAAACGTATTTTAGAATTTCCCCTAATCAACCCCTAAAGGTGCAAATCTGGATTAGGAGTGAATTAAAGAACCCTTCATATCTCCTATGTTTATTGAGTTAGGACATTCTTTTTGGCATATACGAATTTCTCAATATTTCATAAGGCCCTGTAATGTAACAATTTGGTTTTACTTAGAAAGGTTACCTCTACAAGTTCCTAAAAACGTAATTCAGGATTGTGCACAGATCAACTCCTAAAGGTGCGAATTTGGTTTTAGGGGTAAATTATAGAGCCTTTCGTATTTCCTGATTATCATGGTTTTTGGGCATATGTGTTCAAATCCTTTAAAAGTGGTTTAAAGTTTTTATTCTAAATTTCTTTGTGAAAGGAGTAAAAAATGGGGTAAAAGTAAAAAGAAGTTAAAAAAAAGGTTAAAGTTGTTGATTTTTTCCGTGTGTCCAGTTTAGAATAAAATAGAAGGATTTCCGAAATTCCACCTCTAAGTGGTGGAAACTGGTATGTTGCTACAATTTATGAATACAACATTTAATAAGTACATTTATTATTGTTATTCACATTGTTTAAACCTATAGTTTTATCAATCTATATAAAGAGAACGACAATTACATACACATTTCCAGGGGATACGTGAAGCATAAAAGGGTTATGGAGAACTTCTTTTGGAAGAATATTGGTTCTTTTTTACCTACAATATTATTTTGCAGCGTTTGTTAGTTTAGCGTATTTAGGGCCGGTTGCAGAAAGCAATGTTAAGTCTGGTGTTAGCTAAAGTCGCGTCAAAGTGAACAAAATCGCATCAAATTTTGTTTACTAATGTATTAGTTACCATAAAGATTTGAGATTTGATTCGTTTTTGTTCACTTTGACGTGGCGTTAGCTAACACCAGACTTAACGTTGCTTTCTGCAACCGGCCCTTAGTGAGAGAGGAGTGGAGCATTCTAGAATTCGTTTAGGATTTAGAAGAAAACACATTTGTAGTCCGTACGAAGAACGGGTATCTTGCTAGTATTCTATATTTCTTTTTGACGTCACAGTACACTTGTTTTTCAGAATATCAAAAATGAAGCACAGCCTCGTTAATGTATCTTTTACATAAATTAATATAATCTAGTGGGAATTAATATGTGGTCTGTAATTTTTGTGTTACGACCTAAAACCCTGTTTTCTTTATGCAAACCGTAGTTGGCTTTAAGTCTACAAAATAACATATATTTTTATCTTTTCCAATTTATTTCTGTGGATGCAGACCAACATCTGCACTTTACGATCGGTTTTATATTAAAAATGGATGATAAATCATTATCTTTGGATGCATCTGGCAAAGTAAACACATATAGTAAGAAACGACTTCCGGAATTGGACCGTGTCTTTTACATAAATTAATATAATCTAGTGGGAATTAGCATGTGGTCTGTAATTTTTGTGTTACTACCTACAACTTTGTTTTCTTTATGCAAACCGTAGTTGGCTTTGAGTCTACAGAATAACATATATTTTTACCTTTTCCAACTTATTTCTGTGGATGTAGACCAACATCTGCACTTTAAGATCGGTTTTATATTAGAAATAAATGATAGATAATTATTTTTGCATGCATCTGGCAAAGTAAGCACATTTAGTAAGAAACGACTTCCGGGATTGGACCGTGTTATTATTGAAGTCGAAGAACTTAACGTTCCGCCCACTCTCGTAAGGGGATTTATCAGGAGGAAAAGAAAAACAGTACGCTAACTCAACGTGTAAACTATGCTAGAAGCGAAACTCTTCTAACGATTAGAAAGAGAAGGATGGGTAAAGCCTACGTCCCAATTGAGATTTTTAGGGTGCAGCCTCCGATGTCGAGATAAGCACAATTTAAATTTACAAAAAGCTATACTGAGCCATACAAGTGGTTACTTTTAAGCCGACGGAGTAAAAATACTTCAAAACTTGATTAACTTTTAAATATCTTTGACATTGGCCTTCTTGATTGTCGGGGACTGATGTAGACGCCAATTCTCGATAATCCTAATTTTTGAAATTATGTTAATTATATTAGTTCGGGCATTTGAAAATAAAGTAGCATATGTTATTCGTAGAAAACGTGTCCGATCTCGCCACACAAAGTATTACTTTTACTCCTAACAACATAATATGCTATTATTACCTCCCAAAACCTAAAACAATATGTGCTCGAATTTACAAAATTACATACCCTAGATGAGTAAAAAACCTCACACTGCTAACTCAACAGTCCGCCCCAATTCGGATTCGGGGTGCGAGGAGGGGGAAGCCAAAAATTCGATAACACATAACCGAAATCATAGACAAGACAAACAACAACATACGACCCACACAACAACATACAACGCACGAACGGAAATGACCCAGATGAGTAGAGGGTTGTCTTCTATATTTCACACTGGAGGGCAAAAATTCGGCCAATAAAACGACGACAAAAAATATCCGAAATACGTTTACCAAGCCAGAAAACAACTACATTGAAGACAGGACATGTGCTGTATCAGAAAAGGTCCGATGACAATTATCATTTAGTAGGTGTAGGCTTCCTCATCAACAGGAACGTCAAACATAAAGTAACCAAATGCATGCCGGTGTCCAAACGGGTTATATAAATCACTGTAAGACTGCACAAGCGTTACTCTATGCGGATTATTAATATCTATACACTAACGAGCAGTTCACAAGATGAGCAACTGGAACAACTGTACGAGAACATAACGCGGCAAAACAGATGCAAAAAGCACTCTTCAAAGTAGTTATCGGAGATTCTAACGCCAAAACCGAAAAAAAAACCAAAAACACCGACAATGAATACAACGGAACTACGGTGTCGGTAAAAGAAACAATACAGCTGGTAAATCTTCTTCAGAAAGAAAACCTTTATTGATTAAATGCGTGCTTCAAGAAACCACCGCAAAGCAGATGGACATGGAGAATCCCAGACTACTCTGTAAAAAAGAATACACTTTATCTTAGCTAACAACCGAAAAATATTCAGAGATGTAGGGACTTTGAACAGATTTGATACCGGAAGTCACTATAGGATTCTGCGCGCTTGCTTGTTGATCCATTTAATTCTATAAAGGAATAAACTACTAAGAAAGGCGGATTTCCAACTAGTGAAGTGTTAGATACAAACGAGGAAGAATATCAAAGAGAAATAGATAAATACCTAAAATCTAAAGACGTGAAGATAAAGACAGGCATCCAAACAGCAGCAAAGAAGATTTGTTCAAGACCAAAAATTCCAAAAGATGCAAAATTTAGTGCAAACCCCTTAAAATGCTAAAACAAAGAAGGGGTATGGAACGAGCTATAGAGGAATATAAGACACTTAATAGGAAAGTGAAAAAAACTATCCGAATAAATTGAAATTGGAAGTTCTACGATCAAAACTTTCATGTGGACGAACAAATTAACCAATCTTAAGAACCAGCAAAGAATAATAATCTCAGACTTAGAACAAATCCATCAAATAATAGAAGACTTCTATAAAGACTTATAATTGTAAAAAACCCTGATATGTAGTAAAAACCACAAAACAAGGTAATAAATGCTGGTTTAGAAGAGATGCCTGAAATATGATTTCTTCGAAATTCGAAATGCCCTGGAAAACATAAAAAATTGAGAGATGCTGGAGCTCGGTGGAAGCACGATGGAACATCCAATACAGATATTGTTGAAAAATGTTTGATCCCCACAGAATGGTGTAATGCAGAGGTTATAATCCTATTCAAAAAGGAGAACACTTTAAATATTGAAAACTATCATCCTATTAGCCTGTTATCACAATTATATGTATAAACTGTTTACTAAAATTATCTGTAACCACCTAACAAAAAAAAAATAGATTTTTACCAACCCGTAGAACAGGCAGGCTTTCGCAACGGATACAGTACCATCGACCGCCTACAATCACTGCGCACTCTAACAGAGACAGCCACCGAGTATAATATTCCCATCCATTTAGCGTTTATTGATTTTCACAAAGCCTTCGAATCGGTGGAATCGTGGTCAATCCTAAAATCTATGAAAAATGCCAGAATGGCAAAAGATAATTTGCTATTATCAGAAGTATTTACAATAATTCGAGTATGCACGTCAAGATCGAAGAAGGCCTAACAACCAACAAAATAAAAATAAGCAAAGGTGTGCATCAGGGGGATAGTATCCCGCCAAAGTTTTTGTCTTCAGAAAGCTTCAATGGGACTTGGAAGGTATGCAGATCGACGGGGTATACCTGAACCACCTCCGTTTCGCTGACGACAACGTTTTGATCTCAAGCGACCCAACAGATCTGAGTGAGATGCTGCAACAACACAATCAAGCAGAGAACGAGGTCGAACTGAAAATGAATACCCAACAAAATGAAAATAATGAGCCCAACTGACCCACAAATTTCGTTGGATAACATGTCAATCAAATGCGTTAATAACTATATTTACCTTGGTCATGTCATTAAGATGGGAAAAGAAAACTGAACAGCAGAAGTAACTAAACGAATGTGTCTAACATGGGCAGTGTTTGGTAAACTCCGATACATCTTAGGAACAACGACATACCAATAAATCTAAAGAGGAATGTCTATGACTCCAGCATACTACGTGAGTGAGTGCCAATAGACAAAGAACAACGCAGAGGGCAATGGAACGCTCAATGCTCGGGATCTCACGAAGAGACAAAATTAGGAACGAGATAATTAGAGAACGATCTGAGGTAACGTGACGTGACGTGATGAGTCGGGTAGCACAACTGAAGTGGAACTGGGTAGGGCATGTCGTAAGACAAAATAACAGCAGATGGACAGTCCGAATAACAGGATGGCGGCCAAGAGAAATAATCAGAGTAGAGGCCAGCCACAACGAAGGTGGCTAGACGACATCAAGTCAATCATTGGTAGGGACTGGTTCCACAAAGCCCAAAATATCCTGGAAAGGAAGAAATATGGAGAGACTTATGTCCAGGAGTGGACCAAAGAAAGCGAAATATTATGAGATTATTAACCTCGAGCCGCCTGTAGCTATCGTTGAACGAATACTTAGTACTCTTACAAAAAAAACAGGATCAATACATTTATCGTTCAATAGTAAAGCGTTAAATTGTTCATTAGTGGTTTGTTATTACAGCAACTTTTCTTGGTATAATGTTATTTAACTTTGCTTGTCATAAACTACATTCAAAGATATTAGGCCATTTTGAAATTACATTTTTATTGAAATCTGACGACATAACATCATTGTACGACAACTGAGTATGGCATTAAGCAGGAAGTAACGTGTTATAAAGATTAAAAGCATAACGTGTTTATAACATTTTTATCTTATTTTATAATTATGCGGTTGGACTGCCAAGGACAATGTAGATATACTGTATACCAGTCCAGAAGTCACATTTTATTAAATACAAACAATTGCTAATTGAAATACAACCTTTAACCTGAAAAATTTGTTAATTTTCAATATTCTTCTAATGTTCGACAGCATTTGTATCTTATTCCAAAAATATTCTGTCTTTACAAAACAAAGTGATTGTTCTAAAATATTAAACTGAATTGTGTCAACGACATGTTGCTTTTCTTGTATATCATGAATGTGCGACTAAAGTCACATTTCAGATACAGCGGCAACAAGCAGGATTCGATTCAGTTAAACATTGCATTGACAGTTGCATTATCTTGCCTTAGGCTGTTAACTTCGCAAGCGAGACCATTTTATGCGCACTGTTATCATTTAAATTGTTGCTGGTGTTTCCGTGTTTCCAGTTAATCAATATGGACTTGCGTGGGTCTTCGTAAATACATGTATCTGATTTGGGAACTGCCTTCCAAAACCTACGCTCTACGAAATAGAAGTTCCTGTCTAGAGAAGCATCCGCTAGCTGGACTTCAAACTTTCCAACCTGCAGTAACCTGAGTTGGAAATAATTTGATTATCTTATATAAAGTTGTAATGGACATGTGCCGCTAAGCGTATAGTTAATATATAGTTGTCATGTGTTGCTAATGTACCTGTCATGTATTAAATTCGTTTACGGAAAGTTTAAATATTGAAAACTGGTAGGAAAATACGAAAAGCAGCTACGAACACGTGTACTCACATTTTATAATAATAGAAATGAAGAATCTGTAAAGAATTTACACCCCAGATAACGTTTTATTTCATAAAATTATTTTCTATTACCACATAATGAAATTATACCCGTACAACTTTATACAAAACGACTATCATTTCGACACAAAACTTTAAAGCTATCTATATATATAGGGTGCATTCAACATAAAATATACGGGTGAACCTTTGAGTCAAAATAAAAAATTTAAGCCAAAGATACCTTATAACAAATTGTATCACCGATAACTTACAGCATCTTAAAGGTCAAAAAGAAAACATATCTAAAGTCATTAATCAATAATGCCTTGTCATAGACTACTCATATGCGGCATAAGTGGGCATCTATTGTTGAATAAGACACCTTCTTATTGGTTTGGAGTTTGATGCAGCTAATCAGTGCATCGATGATATATGTCTATCAAAAATAACTATTGAAGAAATATAAAGAACAAAACTCATAAATAAAAGAGACATCAGTAAAAAAACTGATATAAAAATCAAGTTAGAATTTAATCTTAAAATTTAAAACACATGAACACTCGGTTATAACTTATAATTGACTAATATTGACTATCGCCTGAAGTCCATTATAACCGAGTATTTCCTGTATATCTTTATTAAAGTATGGATTTATTTCTTATAACTTTGTTTTAAAATTGTAGTTGTATGATACGAGTTGTAGGTGGGGGTGCGGCTTTATTTTATGGATGCGCCACTGTTCAGTAGTTGAATTCAGTTTGTAGTTATTATCCAAAATATTCCTCTTGCGACAACTGTAAAAAAGATAACATTCGCGCATCGTTATCGATAAACGAAGCTTGCATTTCTCAACAGAGTGAAAAATAAGTTATTTACTATTGACGACCTGCGCGATGCTACACTTTTTTTTAATGGTCAGCTTTCTATGTTATTCAATCAGTACTTCATGAAAAGTTTATGATATTTTGTATATGGAAGCTGATATAACCCCCATCGTTAATTTTTAAAGTTACATGTTTCGGTAAATTTAATTTTTCGGTATATGTAGCTTTTACTACAGCATTTTCAAAAAATCGGTAAATGGCTGTACTCAAAACTTCCCTCGCAGTGGACGTTGTGACACAAAATTGAGCAAAGCTGTATTTTCGATAAACATAATATATTCTTTTAGCAAATTGACGGTTAAGCGCAATGTTTTAATATTGTTGACATAATATTATATCTTGAGTTACTCAGAATTATAGGCGGTTGGGACAACCGAGACACCAGGAAATTTCCAGATGGCCACGGGCGCAGCGGTCCGCTTTCTGCAAGCAAAAGCAATTGCCAAGGCGGCATTGTTCTGAGCTAGTTTATAGTTTTTTGAGGATACTTTCATAAAGACAACAAGTGGGCGTTGTGGCACTGAATAATTTTAAATATCAAAGGAAACTGTGGGTTTCTAATAATACTAAATTCAATTATTAAATAAAAAAAATATTATCCTTAATGAGATTCGAAAAAGTGCCTGCGAACTAGCCCGAACATTGGATTCCTTTGTTCCCCGGTGAACTACGGCTCAGTTGACTGCTCCACGCCCGTGCTGGCAACTCTTGAGATCCAGGTCTATTTACTTATCCTTTGTTCGTTTTTGTCTGGTACAACAGTTATCCCGTATTCGTTGATTCTCATTTTGGCAAGGATAAAGCCAGCACTATGTACAAATTCGTACTTTGTACTTTGTATTCCTCAGTTCATGCAAAAATAAACAAAGTTTTATTTTTTTAAGGTGCTCACCCTGTATATATTTGTATAAACTTGTACCGGTACCGGATGGATCTGCTGCGTGCTGTGCCAATCTTCAAGATGTCCAGGTATTACGCTTGCACCCCACACACTAACGCTGCTTAATAACGGGTAGAGTTGCCACACCAAATATTTACTGTAGTGGTCCACAGATGTATACAAAGTTTAATTTTAATTATATTTACATTTTTACCCTAACGACTTCGGGCTTTTGTAAAATTTCAGGAGTTAATCAACATAGTTTTTACGCTAATGGTTTGAAATGGCGGTAAACAAACCGCGTTTTCTTTATATACCTCATTTCTCTAAAATGGCTGTGATTCGCCGTAAATTTGTCACACTGTCCTGAAAGACGTTATAAACAATTCCTCATCAGTCATTTCACGATTCGACCGAAAAAATAAATACATTTACATGGGAAATTATACTCGAAAAGGGAGATAATCCACAACTTAAATAGCTAATTGTCCACGTAATCTTAAATTTTATGTATATTGTAGCTGAATCGCTCAACGACGTACCTGCGATTCAATTTTCAAACCATTATCCCTATGATGGTTATCGCAAAGTACAATTAGTAGTCACTTTATCTTTTTGCTTTTTATGGGCTTCTCTGTTTACAGGGTTACACCCACACCTTTCCTATAGCCTTTTCTGTGTTGGCTGCCACTTTGGAAATGCTCGAAAACTAACCCGAAGCTGTCGACCAACTCGTTCGGACTTAGGATTCCCTGTGTAACGATGCCATCGTGATCTCCAGGTGTTCTATGTTCTCTTCGTGTTCCACTAATTGTTCCTGCTGCTCGACACATTTGCGAGGCACCACAATTGTTTATTCACTCATAAATTGTAAACAATATTCGGTCGCACAAAATCTAACGTCATATCATTTGAGCTCATATAGAACTTCGAGTTTCTTGTACGTATTCCCCATTTAAGTGTACAGCTTACACTACTACTTTGATCGAAATATTTTTTTATTTATGTTAACTAAGTTGCAACTTTCTACCCTATAAATTTCGTTGTAAAGACAATTGTTGTAATTTTTATAATGTAGGAACATCTTATTTTATACAAAAAAATTTAATATGGACCTTTCTGTTAGCTTTAATTAAAATCACTCATTAATTGTTTTGAAGAATTGCTATACATGTTTACTCAGCATCGCCCTTATCTTTCGAAATTAACTTATTCCATTTTAAGGACTCTGTTACTAAGTGTCCCCATTGTAAATATCATAAAATAGTAAAATAATAAATATGATTGAAAACTTGTATGTTGGCAGTCGTGGTAGTAAAAGTCACATTGGCATTTATATATGTCAGATTAAGGTTATATTAGTAATGTCATTTTAAGAAATACTAACATTTTTGCTGAATACATAAAATTGTTAATAGCACAAACAACTGCAGCTGCTCAAAGTGATTTCCTCCATTTTCCACACACAGCGCCACTCTATGTTAAGTATTAAACATTTTGTCAAAGTTAAGTGATTCTGTCAAAATTGTATAGAACCTTTACTCATCACTACCGACATAATAGTTATTTACATATAGAAGGCCAGAACAGTAAGATTAATTTGACGCCTGACGGAAGAGAGACTTTATTTGGCGAAGGACGCAATCTACTTTCGGCCTGAGGTACGTACAACGTCTTACACACAACTGCATGGAACAAACACTTAGAATAAATGTAGGTTTTTTAATGCCAAAAATTGTTACCACAGTTACTAAGGTGCCGGGCGGTAAAGTAAAAGCTGAAAAATACCAGTGAGGGCTGCTTTAATGTTAAAATTCCCCTTTTCCCGCGAATAAACTTGGACGTGTGTTATCGCTGCACACTCGAATATACTTAGAATTGCTTTCACTACCCAAGGCAGACTCGACGCTCTTTTATTATTCTAGAATATACTGCTTACTTGTTCTTCTTCTTCTTCTCCTTGTCTTAAGATTTCTCCTGTTTACTCTGCGGACTACTATACCCAAGCCCTCTCTCCGCCTCTTTGGGTGTCTTCCCAGTGATCTTTTTCTTATAGGTTTTTTATCTCTCCTTATCTTCACTAACCTTTGGTCTGACGTTCTGTTAATATGTTCATTTCAACCCTTCTTTCTTTCTTTGGATCATTTAACGATATCTTGTGTGTTGCACTCATTGCTTATGGAGTCGTTTGTTTTTCGGTCGTGAAAGGTGATCATTGAATTGATTTTAAAGTTTTTATTTCAACTGCTCTGTTTTTTTGTTTTCTCTTCTTGGTTTTGGCACATGTCTCTATGGCGTATTTTAGCACAGGTCGTACTTTAGTCTTATAGATGTTGACCTTACTTTCAACATACATATATTTTTGTTCCTGCATATCGTCTGTCTTAGTCATTCGACACTTATAATGATTTTATATAGTTGAAACTAATTACCTGCTGTAAAAATGTATATTCCAATTGTAGGAGCACGCAGCTGCTGCTAAGTTTAGTAGCTGTTATTGCCGGTCTCAAGCCCGGATAAAAGCGAAAAGTAGTCTATCAGGAAAGCTAGCAGCCTACTGGTAAATGAAATGCGTAACATGCTCACAGAATGCGGGCTAAGCCTGCTTAAATCTAAATTAGAAAAATAAAACCTAAAAAATATCACTTGGCTTACCTTTTAAGTATGAAAATAAGCACCTCAAACGAGCAATACCAACACCGATTTCAATTTGTATAAGTGATACAGCAACCTTTCTAAAATATTGTTCACATTTCATACTGGCACTGGAACTTTTACTGTGATAAATTTCGACATTTTCAAAGTACCGTGAAGGTGTGCTCAGGCAACAAATGTTGTAAACAAACCTTATTGGTTTAACACGCAAACATTGTTTACCTAGTGTATCTATACATATATTCCTTACATACCCAATGCTATCCTCTTGCAGAATATTACCGGCTTGTTAAAATTAAATTATAATCTAAAACATATTCAGTGCGCACACTACTATGGTAGCGCCTAGCGTTAAATCAGATTCTTTATTATCTGGTTTTGCTACCGATATGCTCATGGAAGCAATATTCGATATGCTATAAGTGCCAATATATTTTGCATAATCACTCTTGGTAAATGTTTTGCAATGAGCGTGAACGTTTTTCAACATTCGTTTTGTAATAGTTATATATGTTATATCGAACTTAACGTAAATCATTTTAGTACTAATGGTGAAGATTATCACAGGACGCCTCAGCAGACACGATGTATGCTATAATGATTAGTTACGATCCAAATCGCAGACAAAATTGTACCTGCTAGCAAAATTATTAAAGCAGTTGCAGATAAAAATGAACAAAAGAAAATAAAATGAAAGCGAGTGTACTTTTTTTTCTTACAGAAAAGACAGCCGAAAATTAAATTTTCACTATCTCCTAAAAAAACATTGCCAATGTTTTGAATTGATTTACACTAATTCTAATATGAAACGGATTGCTATAATGATTTAATTACAGCATTATTGTGCTCAGGACTAAAATGATTTCATTATAGTACGGTGTCCCATAAATTATGTCGTTATGACATTGAAAGTGACTCATAATGTTAGGATTATGACAGGCGAGCCGATAAAATTGGATAAATCCGTACGCCATAATTTTTAACCTAATTTTTGGAAGATGCTAGAGATTATATATGTGTATTATAGTAAGTTTTAACCTATGGCCACGCAAATTGGGTTGTATTGGTACTGATAAGGAGGCAATCGGAGGACGTTATATCCGTGTTAACTTAGAAGGTCTATCAATAACACATTTTTCACACATTTTAATGAAGAAGGGGTAGATGGCTTATGGAGTAGCACCAAATGGTATGGAGCATTGTAAATTTGCCCACTTCTTAATTGCGTCGACATACTTACTGTCTGAAATAAAATTACAGCTCTTAAAAAATCCTGCTTACATCCCGCATGTAGTACTGTAAACCTCTTGTCCTCGGTTCTCACTTTTGTTTAATTTCCTTTCATATCTTGGGCATGTGAAACGAGCATGGAGTGTTTATTTTCAGGGGTAACATAATAGATAGTGTGCCTATTATTGATGATTTTTTGGTGAATATTATGTGTTATAATCCCAAAGTTGAAAATGCAACGAGTCCGTAGGGCGAGTTATATTTCCAGGCATTGAGATTATAACGAAATTATATTCTTACAAAATTATAGATTATTAGGCATACCACGAATTATACTTGGGAAGAGAACATAATGATTTAAAATATATAGAATATGGAGCGTAATACTATTTCATTAACTGAGTAGCAATGCTAATGATCAATGTTTGGCCGAAGTACACATTTTGTAGTTTCTTATGCTTAAAACGCAAGACCTAATATCGAAAAATCAGCTGGCATTTGTAAATTAGCTCTTTTGACATGTTGCCAAATCGAAAATCGTGAGTATATTATCAGTATGGTAGAAGGTCCTATTGACCAATGTCTTAAATTTAAGCGATGATGATTGGCTCAAAATTTAAGGAGTTATATTCTCATAATTATGGATACAGCCATATTTTACTTGCATATTCTTTTATTGTTAATTAGCTTAAACGTTATAGTTCAGCATAACAAAAACTGCGAACTCAACTCGGCAGTGAGTAATTTTGAAGCGTGATTTCGTATGTACAGCAATTAGCGAACAACGTGAAAAGTTGGTTGATGCCGTAACACCAGTTGTCATCACCGCACCGGAGTATCAGTCAGGAAAGGAGTTTGTGGTCAAATTCCACGCGTCACTCCGTTTATAGTTTGGATGACGCAATCATAGGACGAGCCCAATCCACTTCGTTACAATTTGTTTGCTTCACGAAATTCGAGGTAACGTGCTACAGAAAGTGTTAGCAGCTTAAAGAAGTTAGTGGTCGCTCCAGATGTGTGATAATCGCGCTAAAAGAAATACATGCGTTTGTTCATTATTATTTTTAATTTGTGTTTAGGAATGGCCTATAATTATAAGATTTAATCCCATTTTGTTTGGTTTACTTTATAGCTTTGTGCGTATTAAAATCAATATATTTGTACGTAAATTGGCTTTGGTGGTGTACGTTGTTTAAAGACAGTTTCGGCCCGACAACACTACAGGTGCAGACCAGCTTACTGTTGTTGTAGAATTGTGATCAATCGTAATCCCGGCTGAGGGATATCAAATAATTTCATGCATGCTGAGCTAACAAGGTAAACAAAAAAAAGCAAACTTACTATCAAAATTACTAAGGCATATAGAACGTCCTACTTACAATTTAACGTCCCGAAGCGGGAGCGAAACAAACTTCTTGGTTTACATATGGACTTGTCTCTCATTTTAGTAGATCCAATTTTCTTTCATCCAACTAAGTTAATTTAATTTGTTAGGAACTTTCTCAATATTGTATGTATTTTTGTAAACATCTTACTTTTAATGTTATTGAATGAAATTGTGCAGAAGGTGGTTATATTATTGCATTTTCTAAATAAATAATCCATGGATTTAGTAATTTTGTATAATATATAGTTTGTCCCATTTTATATTCTTCGTTGGCATAATTATTTAAATCACTTAAAGTAAAGTGTTCATTCTGCTCATAGAAAGTACTAATTATTTTTGTGATAGCTCTTCTTTTAAAGGTGAAAGTAGCAGTTATTACCGATGCCTCTTCGCTTCTTTTATTTACATGCTTTTTCTGATTGCAACTGTGTTTATATCGTTGAATAATTTTAAACGCCTGGCGTAGGCTTAATACAAAATTGTACTTTATGTAACTAGTCCTCAAAGCAAGGCTTTAGGGGACGAGTCGTAATGTTTCCGGACGAGGCGGAGCGAAGCGCAGCCGAGTCCGTAATATGAAGATGAGTCCTCTAAAGCCATTTGAGGACGTGTTGCATACAACGTTTCTTTGTATTAGCTCTCCAAACATTATAATTATGAAGTTTCAATTACCATTAACGCGGCATTATATTAGGAGGCGGCGCGAAAATGTATTTTTCGCTCCCCAAACTGGTAACTTTGGAAACTGGGGATCCTAGACAGTTTCCAAAGTAACCAGTTTGGGGAGCGAATACAAAAAACATTATTACATTATTATTAATGTAGTAAATTTTACTTAATTAAATATTTGTAAAATTATACTGCAAACTATTTATTGAAAATGTACTCATTTACCATTTTAAGGATTAGTTGCTTTTTTGTTACTTAGAATTTTCGTTTTTGAAGTAGTATTTTATTACAGCTTTTGTTTCGCTTTTTCTCATATTTTTGTTGATGTTCATATTTGCTTTAAACTTGAAAAATAAACTGTTCAGAATTGTAAACGTCACTGTTTTAGTGTTGCCAAATTACAGAAGTAAAAGTTGCCAAAAATAAACCACACTTGTAAGTCATATCAACTTAAAAGCTGTATGACAGTTACAGGAGTTTTGTAAATATGTTATATTATGTTACGTAACGCTTTTCCCAAGGGGCCGCTTCATGTACCTTTAGCTTTTCTAGTTCACGCGACTGTCGTAACTTGCGACAAGGAAAATGGAAAGACCTTAGTCGGTGTCTATAACGCCTTCGACGGCAAAGGATATCCGATTTGCCAGTTTCAGTTACAACATTCCAAAGTCGGCTATCTCTGAGGACATCGATGGAAAGTTGGACGTGAACACTTTAGAACAATTCCCAGATTATACTTCTTGACCACAAGAGTATCACAGAATTGGAATTTATTGGTTGAAGGCGCACAAACACTGGAAGACGCGGGTATTTGAAAATTTAGTCTTGGCAGATTTTTATCTTCTACACATCTTTGCTTTTATAGTGTGGCTTATAATATAATCACATAAGTAGCAATTTACACACTTATAATAAGCGAATAAAGGTGTTAAAGTAACAACAAGAATTCTTACTTGTTAGATTTTTACAATTGATTTTTCGATTCAAATATAATAAGCATACTCTTGTTTTTTTAGGGAACAATTAATTTGTTAAACATTATAGATTACTCTCTATACGACAAATTATAAAACTTAAGTTTTTTTGGCTCTGTAGAAGATCTAGTTGGGATAGTTAGTGTATGAACTAACCTATAACTGCAGAAAATTAAAAAGGTCAACCAAAAGAGTTATCGAGAAAGTGTTTTTATAGTATCTTGCAATTCTCCTATTTGCAATAATATATTACAGATAGAGACATGAATCTGTTATTTTCTAAAATTTTTTATAAAAATTCTAGTTTACGCAAAAGTTTAAAATAGTATGCTGCAACTAAAAAATAAGAATACTGAACTACGGTTCTGAGAACGATAACATACAGTTTGCCTCAAATATATATTTTTTTTCTATAGCACATGTTAAAGTGTGCTTTTATCAACTCAAAACAAAAGGTCAAGTTTTACTTTAACAGCAAGGGTAGATAAAGTAGCACTTTAACATCAAGGATAGATAAAGTAATTTAATTTTCTAACTTTTGTTTAAATTAAATATGACAGCTGCGCATTGTCGTAACAACCCAATCTAGCTACTGACATTTTGAAATGTGATTGACTGTCCTTATTTTCTTTTGAAATTGTTAAAGTTCTTGCTATAGAAAAAAATATTGTATTATACACGACGATAAAGTTATTTCTATCCACTCTTGAATCATTAACGTCTCGACTTCGTCTCGACGTTAAACGATTCACTCGTAGATAAAATTTAACTTTATCGTCTTGTATAATAAATTACTATTTAAATGCCGTTCAGTAGCTTAAATAATTTTTATCTTCATCGGTGTTGCTATTGACTATTAACCAAATTAATTTTAGTATCGTTAAGAGCTTTATTACCCCTACTAAGTGCATAGATATTACCGCATTCGGTGCGGTAATGGATATTACCGCATTCTTTTTATATAAAAAGATATATTGAACCAGAATTTATTGATGAAGATAAAATATTGAACAGTACACGATTGCTTATGGCACTTAACGAGACTCGTTTGATTGTCGCAAAACTCGGCTCACCGCCTCGTTTTGGCAATTGAACTGGTTTCGTTAAGATGTTCATAGTCAAACTTGTATCGTTATGCATATATTTCTTTATCAGTTATTTACATCACTAAAAATAAACTTAGGATGGGCAAGTAATGATGTATCTAGTATATTGTCAGGTAAACAGTAAGGCATGACAATACGAGATTCAAAATAAATTCTGCGTGTTTACTACTAGCTTAGTCTATAGAAGGGGTTGCATTTACGATTTACTACTGCATAACAATTCCACCAAATTATGATTCAGGAAACGTGTAACTTCATTAAAATACTTGTTTCTTTTTTGTTTATTGTCTCGCCCAATGTGTTCGTGGCAAGAAGTATGAACATGAGTAATAACGATTTCCATCTTGCAGCAGCAGATTTCTTCGGTACCGCGAATGATTGTATATCTGTGATGTTCGCAGAAATGTTATCTTCAGACACCGGTTCCTGCAGGTTTTCGTTATTCGCTGCTAGTGGAACGAAGCTGGCTATGGATTCTTTTACTGTATGTCCACCTGAATTTTGGGTTGTCACTCCTTGGACGGATTCAATGGATGCAGGATGATTCTCTGTGACTGTCTTAGTAATTTTTTCTTATCATACCTGATCTTCTGTATAAAATGAATTTTGAGTAGGTACCTTTTCTATTTGACACAATTTTTTCAACCGTTCATCTTCTTCAATTTTGGCAACCGTAGTATTGATTTTAATACTGTTGTCACGGTGTTGGCCGATGGTTTCAGACAAAATCCAATCCAGCTCTGTGTTTTTTGGCTCCTAAAATTTTCTTCGAGGATTTCTCGGGGCCTAGAATGATGACGATGGTACCAAGATGATTAAAGGTTGTATCGGCGATAAAGATGTTGCTCCAATAATCTGTATTTAAATTTAGAATTTGTGATGATGGAATTGTTTTAGTGCTTGAGAATCTGGGTGTAATTATACCTGGAATCTTCTACGTAGATAATGTAGTATTACCATTCCCGATGCCTGTGCTTTATGAAGCACAGTAAGATGTGGATAGCAACAGATTTGACAGTTGTTATAAGAACGACATTGTATATTAGATTCGTGTCGCAAGCATCGAAAGCATAATCGATTGGTTTTTACAAATTGTTGTTTATCATTGGTGGGTAGACTTTGGAACTGACCACGGCTATGGATGTAGTGATCTTCACCGCACAGTTTGCAAATAAGAGATAAGTCGGTCTTCTGTGGTTTCCTGCGATGGTTTTCGAGCGCCATTAATGGATTCCAGGCACTGGAACCGCATTTGCAGAAAATCCATTAATTTTTGGTGATTCTGAACGTCATTGGGACACTGAAGAGACTGCTTATATAATTGATTAGTTTCGGGATCTCATTTTCGAGCGATCTCCGTGTTTATCCATGCCCCAACTGTCGGTGTTCAGGATTTTATACCATGGCTTCTTGCTTCCTAGTTTCGGAAGTGTTAGGAACTTTAATTTTCCTTGAAACGGTTTGCAAATATTTTTTTGCTTCGCCGTAAATAGCCTTAACTTCATCGATAAACCATTTCGTAAAATAGTTGTGGGTTGGAATATTTAGCCGCACCATTTTCGCGTGATTGAGTTCGGGGCGTTCCAGTACTCATCTAGCATCTTATTTCGACTGCTGATGTAAAATTCTGTCTTCCGGTTGGCAGAGACCTGTTTGATATTGGAAAATACCTACGTTATTTTCTGTGCGAGTTCTTCTTGTGTGACAGCTAATTGGTTGAATTCCTCTATATTTGCCATTTTCTGGGACCTGGGTGGGTTGCCAGACGTTGTTTTATTCTTCGGATGCTGGTAACTTCGGGAATAGGATTTTGTTAAGCTGAGATGGATCTGGCTGGCAGGACCATGAACAGGGCCTGGAAGCTGATAGCTTTCTGTTACTTGCGCTGGTTCCGTCCCTTTAATTCTAAGCATACGGTTTGAGACTGCAATCTGTATTTGAAAGCAAGGGTAGTCATGACACTCAAAGGGACTTTATAATTTGGTAACTACCTGGAGTGCAGTCTCACACTACAAAATTTTAGGCTTGTTAATGCGATGTTAATGAATAAAATACTTAATGCTAATTGTTTTTATTATTAAATTTCAGCCTTTTTGTATATTTAGATATGCTTACTACTAAAATTACATTATTTGAAAGTACAAAAACGCGTGCTTCACTAGGTTGCTCTCGTATGTCATAACATACAGTCAGCGTTTGGCAAGACCGCTATGTGCAATTCTGCTAAATATGCAGTTGTGACACATTGAACTTTCAAGAACTAGTGCATGTACTGCTGGTTTCCATTTTTAAAATGAAAATTGAATCTGTTTAATTTGAGATTAAACGCATGATACACATTAAAGAAGATAAACAATTATTCTTACTTTTGCAAAGACAGAAAAGACGTGTGACTTGCCTGACTGGCATAGACAAAACATTATACGAAATGGAAGCAAGAAAATAAAATAAAAACCGCAAATTATTAGAAAGAAAATAGAAGGAGGAATAAAATGTTCACAATTTTGACCAAACAAGTAGGCCTACAGGTAAGCCTATTAAGCGAAATGTGTGAAAAAATGTATCTAATTTGTAATCTACTACACACATTCGTGGTTGTGGATTTCAGTTTCGTATTCAAGTAGGTAGTTTTGAAGGATTTAATCAACCTGAAAACGAAGGAAAAGACAGTTCTATTCAAAATTGGCCTGTTGTATCTCTTGTACCTCAAACGTCTGGAATAATGCGTGCGAGAATAGAAATTATCACACAACGACTTTTGGCAGCTTTAGATAAATACAAAATTCACATTCTGATGTCTTGTGTAACTGCCCTTGGTGTGAACCCAAATTAATACATTATCAATAGATCACCAATTAAAAGAGCACGAGAGAATTTTCGGAAAAAGACTGCCCAATAAAACGAATGTTAACAGACTTCCAGTTATTACCACTGCCCCAAAAATTGAGCAGTTGTTAGGAGTTCCAGAACTTGCTTCGGGAACCGGATCTGAAACTTCGTCAGCTGTTTTTGATACTTATGCAAGAATGGTCACTGGTGGAAAAAAACTCAGGCCTTTGTCTTTGATACTAAAGCCTCAAACACAAGTCGTGTGAACGGTGCTTGTTTCTCTTAGTACAGAAGCTCAATCGTGATATTCTTTTTCTGGCTTGCCGGCACCATATGAAATATGCAGGGTGTCCCGCGATGTAAGGTACAACATTTCAGCACGTGTTCCTCAGGTAAGTTCGAGTCGAAAATGTCTATATGAACATGGTCCTCAAATGCTTCCTTGTCGAGATATGAAATTTTTTAAATTTTAGCAGTATGCACTAGAGGAAAATCTCTTTTATTAACAAAAAAAATTACAATAATTGTTCAAAATGACCACCTTCACACCGCAAGCATAGTCTCGCCCGTTTATAAATGTGTTTTACGGTTTTCCGGATAACATGGCGGTTGTTTCTAATGTCAGCAGCAACTTCAATAATTTTCTGAAGCTACACATACACCAAAGTCTTCATGTGTCCCCACTAGTAGTAATGTAGGGGATTTAAATAGTGTGAGCTGGTTGACCAAGAAACTGGGCACCCTGTGCGATCCAACGTCCAGGAAAAGTGGTATTTAAATATTCAACCACATTTCTAGCATAGTGTGGCGAAGCAAAATTTAAAATATGTCATATCTCGATAAGGAAGCATTTGCGGACCATGTTCATATCAACATTTTTGACTCTAATTTACCTAAGGAACACGTTCTAAAATTTTGATCAGACAAAATTTTCAGTTCATGAAACATTAGACGAACGGTCGTAAAATAAATCCAAATTTTATCCATTGTCACAACACGTTTAAAAAAGTCTGGATATTCTTCAAAACGGGCACAGATTGAGCGTGACGCTTCTACTCTTGGTTTTGTATCGGAATTCAAGCATTTGGAGATCCATTTTGCAAGTTTTTTCGTATATAAATCGACGTAAACTATATAATGGAAGCGTCCATATCAAATCTTTAATGTCTGAGCTATACCTTTCAGCCCAATTCGACGGTCTGACAATATAATGTCATGAACTGCATCAATATTTTCGGGACACCGAAATCGGTCTTCCCGCCCTCTTCTCATTTTTACCGGAATTTTTTCCTGTTTTGAATGACACTATACAGTTTTTCACAGTTGCCTAAGAAGGGCACTGATCGCTGAGTGTATTAAGCATATCTTCGTAAATATGCTTATTCCTTAACCCCTTTATATACATGTACATAATGATGGCTCGATACTTTCATTTATCGCTTTTCACAATTGATTTCTACATACTTTCTTTTAAATTTTATTGCTCAACAACACTTCAACTTCTTGAAGTAAAATTTTACCGTGACAGTTATAATAAGTCATTGTTTTTGCCATGATAAGAAGATTTTGTTTTGTTCAAGGGACGTGGTCTAGGCTAACTAGATATCAATACTCCCTAGTAGTATTTAAACCAAGAGTGTGCTGCATTTTCAGTATGTGATGACACAAAGCAGAAGTGGTCTGGAAAAATTTTACAGGATGTAGAAAATGAGTATGACAATATCATGTCATGAACTGCATCAATATCTTCGAGACACCGAAGTCGGTCTTCCCGGCCTCTTCTCATCTTCACCGGAAGGTTTTCTTCTTTTGAATGACACAATCCAGTTTTTCACAGTTGCGTAAAAGGAGCACTGATCGCCGAGTATATTAAGCATATCTTCGTAAATATGCTTATTCCTTAACCCCTTTAAATACAGGTACTAATGATGGCTAGATACTCTAATTTATCGATTTACACAATTGCGTCCGACATACTTTCTTTTAAATTTTATTGCGCAGCAATACTTCTTAAATTAAAAATTTCACAGTGACATTTCTAATAAGTCAATGTTTTTGCCATGATAACAAGATTTTTTTTTGTTCAAGGAAAGTGGCCTGGGCTAACTAGATATTAATACCACATCGTAGTATTTAAACGAAGAGTGTGCTGCATTTTCAATATTTGATGACGAATTGAAGATGACAAAAAGCAGAAGTGGGCTGGAAAAATTTTAAAGAATGTGGAAAATGAGTATAATATACATAAAGAAGAAGAAATCTCCAAAATAAAGAATACAACATTTGAAGAATTATTCGATTTTATCAAAAAAGACTTGCCCACAGAACTGGCAATATCACGATCTAGAAAGGTATCCGAAATATTGAATACTCCAATTTCATGTAATTTCCTCTCAATATATGTAAAGATAATGATAGTTACAAAAGAGGTGTAGAAATACTATGTTCAAGAGTAGTTAATGATACTGTTGAGAGAGGAGTATGTTAACGGAGGAATTCAGTAGCAAAATTACTAAAAATGAAAATCAGAAGCAATACCTATTAGAGGTGGCTAAATTATATAAAACTTTTGTTTTACCTACTTTTTATATTTATTTTTAATTTTAGGTCGTGTCAGAATACAGGAAAAACTATCCCGGCCATAGTTGTAAAATTTTGCATGAATAAGAAATATTACCAAATTTTAATATTTACTGGATTTTACCTAATTAATTTAATATCATGGGTCTATAGATTATATTTAATTCGTAAGTTTAATAATATTTTGTTATATGCATTAAGGTTAGCAATAACAATAGGTGCATATCTTACACCGGTTTTTCCTTTATCGGTAGAATAGGGACCGCTATCCCCTCCACTTTTAATTGATTAAACCCTGCGGGCATAATAATTAAACTGCGCAATAATTAAATTGCCTGGGGCTTTTTAATAATTAAATTGCCTGGGGCGTCGGCCATTTTGATGTCGTCACATGTGTCGCAATTTTTTTTTAATTGAAGCGTCGGCCATTTTGGATTTTGAATTAGTTGGCGCCATTTTGTTTTAATTCAACCGGCGGCTATTTTGGATTTTGATTTCACCACGTGATGCTAGTGCCATTTTGTTTTCCCATTTTGGATTTTTGATTTCGTCACGTGAACGCGCGCCATTTTTGGATTTTTAATTAGTCACGTGATGCTCTGTATTCGTCTCGCTCCACATACTTTCTCTTTCGCAATCATGCTATTTCTCTTGCATTCGTTGGAAGCGATTCTTTATCTTTGTCGTACTAACTGTAAGGTTATGTCTTGCCCGTTCTAAAGTCGTATTCTATTTAAAAAAACTTTTCTGCTGCAAGACGGATTTGAACCTGCTACCATTGTATTGCTATCTTCATAGGTTATCCACTAGTCTATGGCGACTGGTTAATACTTTCTCTTCGATGTCAGTCACTATGAAGGCTGTTTAAAGTATTGCCTACCAATCTTTGTCTGATTTTAATATATATCTTTTGAAATGAATAAGATAGTAATTTTCAAACTTAAGAATGCAATTACAAAAAAGCTATTTGTGACCCCGGTTAATTAAGAAGTTTGCCCTATACCGACGAAACTTGGAATCGTGTAATGTAATGTGAAATAACACAGTTAAATACTGTAAAATATTTTTTTATTAAAGTATTGTTTATGTATACATATTTATTCACTTAAACATTAATAACAATATATAATCCTAATATAAAATATTTGTTTTTTATTTTATTTCAAAACTAAATAACGTTGAATAAGTTTAACATAATAAAGTACTGTGCGTAAAGGTTTTTTACGTAATTGTCTTTGTTAAAAAATCAATTCCAAATGTTATCCTGAGAACTATTTACTATGTTACATGCAATTAATTCGTATAAGGAGCGTAGTACAAAAATACATTCTAAAATCATAAGAATATAAAGGCTAACATCCATTAATTAGTTCTGCTAACTCTTCGTTCAAATTAACTGCACCAAAATGTCTTTTTGTGATTGCACTTAGTAAACTTCTTCTGTCTGCGAACAATTCGAAAAAAGATGTCGATGTATGTGTGTTAGAGACAAAAAGCTATTTATTGTAAATTTGGTTTACACGAAAAAAATATTTATTTATTTATTGGGACCCAAACAGGTTATAAACCTAATTACATGGATCCAATTTATAATATACAACCAATTAACATTACACCGTGGTGAAAAATAAACAAAATGGGAAGTAAATATTGATAATGAACAGTAGTTGCGTCCACACTAGCAACTGCCACAAACATAATTTTTATTTGAATAATAATAACTTACAGAGACCAGGGTTCGACCAAACAAGCTCACAGCTGGAGACAATGGGAGACAAGAAATTGGTGGAGACGCAAATTAAAAGCTTTTTTTTTAAAGATGTTCAATAAATTTAAATAAAACCGAATAGAGTTAATTATAGGAATAGTGAACAGTAAGATTGATACATTTTTTATATGGCAAAACCAAGTCTAAATCATTTAATAAGCATAATTCATTAAGTAATCTCAGCATAATTAAAAACGGCGAGTTAAAAGTATACGATACTTTAGGTATATAAAATAAGGACGCAGCCCTTGTATCCCTTCCAGGAATTCTTAACGTCATTATAGATAACAGATAACTTTCAATAATTAAGTTATTCCAAAGTTTATAACCCAGCTGAGCAAGAAAAATATTTCTACGATTATTTAAGCTTTGTACTTCAAATTCATGTCGAAGATTTAATGTTCTAATAGACTATAGTCCGGGTATACATTATATTCTCTTAAATACAGGTAACGTAAGAATTTATTTTGTACCATCTCAATTTGTTTTATTAAACCAAAATTATGAGGATGCCACACTGTCGATGCATAGTCGACTTTTGGACGCACTAGTGTAAAATACAAAGTTTTGAAGGTTTTAATGTTTTTTAAAGAGATGAGACTGTCTAATAATGAATTCTAAATTTCTATAAGAGATAGCAGCAATGTCACGCACATGAGTTTTAAAAGATAATGAACTGTCATACGTTACTCCCAGGTCCTTCACTTCTTGTAGTCGTTTAATTACCACATTATTAATTTTATACGAAAAATGAATTGGATTTCTACTCCGGCTAAATGTTAAGATGAAGCATTTAGAGATGTTCAATGGAAGGTTATTTATACAGCTCCAGTGAAATAGTTCGTTTATATCATTTTGTAGGTATACAGGGTGTCTCAAAAAGAATGGGACACCGATTAGCCATAGATTCCCTACGTCATAATAAATCGATTAAACCTAATATACCTTAGTACAAAGTCTCTTCAGTAAGAAGTTATAGGGCCTTGAAGTTTAATTTTTAATTTTTTATTTTTTTGTTAATTTCCATAAATGTAGAGATATCAATTTTGATTTTGGTATACATACTTACTATTATATACTGCACTAATATAAAAAATTTCATAAACTAGGCTTGACTGTAAAGGGCACTTTACCTAACTTTCAAAACTTTTTTTAGCTCTAACTTCGTTATATGTAACATTTTTTGAAATTTTAGGTTACTATCTGAAAGAAAATTAAAATACACAAAAATAATGCACTCTTACTTCATAGGCGTAGGAGCAACCGTTTACCTTAAAATACCTATCAAAGGTTTTTGGTTGTCACAAACACGTAATTATCAAGTAGGCATGATCACAAAAACAATGGTCATCTAGTAAAAAACAATGATAAATCAATTAATGATATTAGTGACATAGGAATTTGTTCTCTTCTGTTTAAGAAAATGCCGCTACATAACAAATTCTCCAATGCTGAAAAGTTCGTTATGTCGCAGCATTTTCGTAAGCACAAAAGACATAAACCTGATGTCACCAACGTCATTAATTGATTTTTTCTACGGTCACCTCTAAAACTGACTATTAAGAGCTCACTGTCAATGCGAAAAGTTAGCGATTCACACATTTTTTCCCTAGTAACCATTTTAGCATCGCAACCATGTAAACAATGTCTTAATGAAATAATCGCGTCACTTCATTTTACTTTACGCATCGCCATGGCTAACCTGATTATTAATTTAATTCGTCATTTTTCTGGAACTGGCTAAAATTATTGACAATTGCATCACGGTGCGTCCATCATCACGCAACAGATTTATTGAGTTTGTGAGTTTTTGTGAAGTTGAAGATGAAATCTGAAGGTAATTGCACCCCGCCTGAAGTATTTGAAGCGGCCCAGACAGCAACCAACGAGTTGTTGCTGGCCAAATTGCGCGGCCTTTATGAACGGCGGTACAACGACTTCATCAAATGGTGTGAATCGAAATTTCAATTATTTAACAATTTTGTCATTTATTTAGGACCGTAGAAAAAATTTTGTATGTATTTCGAGTGTAAAGAGCCATTTTGGTATTCGGTTGCTTTTTCGCGCCTCGCTATCGCTCGGCACGAAACTCGCATCCTCATACCAAAATGGCTCTCTTTACACACTAAATACATAAATATCTATTTTGTTGTTGTTTACTAGATTACAATCATCACCCATTGTTTTTGTGATCATGGTTACTTGATAATTGCACATCTTAATGACAACCAAAAACCTTTGATGGACATTTAACGGGAAACGGTTGCTTTTAGGCTTAAGAACTAAGAGTACATTACTTTTGTGCTTTTTAATTCTCTTTCAGATAACCTAAAATTTCAAAAAATGTTACAGATAACGAAGTTAGAGCTAAAAAAAGTTTTGAAAGTTAGGTAAAGTGCCCTATACAGTCAAGCCTAGTTTATTAAATTTTTTATATTAGTGCAGTATATAATAGTAAATATGTATACCAAAATTCAAATCGATATCTCTACAATTATGGAAATTAACAAAAAAAAAATCTGGTGTGATACACTCACACAACTTCCTTTTACAGTGATCTTGTAATTAGTCAAAAATTTAATTTTTAATTTTTAAGCATTTGTCAAAAATTTTCAAAAATTACGAATTCTACAAAAACGGTACAAAATAGAGCGTTAGTTGAAGAGACAAATTTTCTCTAAAATCTTAAGCAGAATTCAAAAATGTAATAATATACCGGGTGTTCTATTTAAAATAGGAGTTAATAAAAAAAATTGAAAAAAAAACAAAAGAAACCCACTTTAGAAGTTTTCAACTGGAAAATCACCTATCTCACGTCAATGCACATTAAAAATGTAATAAAAATGTAAAGTTTGAAAAAAATCGTTAGAGCCGTTTTTGAAAAAATCGAAAAAAACTGAAAAATCACAAGAGTAAACACCTACTTCCGGTTATGCGATTTTCTTCAAAAGCTTGCTGTCTCATCTACATAGTACACAAAACTTATATATGAAGTTTCAACGCCATACCTCTTTTCGTTTTTGAGATATTCTGTTCACAGACAGACAGACAGACAGACAGACAGACACACAGACACACAGACCAATGAAAAAAAATATGTTTTTTGGGATCAGGGGACTCTAAAACGTGAAGATTTGTTGAAAACTCAATTTCGAATTTTTGGGGTGAATCCAATACTTCCTTTATCGTAAAAGGAAGTAATAAGAAATAAAAAATTAAACTTCAAGGCCCTATAACTTCTTACTGAAGAGACTTTGTACTAAGGTATATTAGGTTTAATCGATTTATTATGACGTAAGGAATCTATGGATAATCGGTGTCCCATTATTTTTGAGACACCCTGTATACAGTCATTTAAAGATTTTATTTTGCAAAGCATTTTTTGATCATCGGCAAACAGAAGAGATTGTGAATGTGTAACAACATCCGGCAAATCATTTATAAAAACTAAAAATAACAAGGGTCCCAAATTGGAACCCTGGGGCACACCAGAGTTTGCAGTAAATTTTCCAGAAGTATTACCATTAAATTTTACTATAAATGAGCGAGATCTATATACGACGCAAAGAACCTGAGTGCGCTGCAGGACAGCAAACCTGGCCAGTTTTTCCAAAAAAATTTTATGGTCTACCTTATCAAAAGCTTTTTGAAAATCACTATACAACACATCTACTTGTCCTTTAACTTCCCATGCTTATAGATGTGATTAGTAAATACTAAAAGATTAGTTACAGTTGATTTGTGTGGTAAAAAACCATGCTGTTCGTCAGAAATTGCAGGTCTTACATGATTGAATAATTTATTATGCATTATCTGTTCTAATAATTTAGCGGGAGCAGAAAGCAAAGTAATAGGACGATAATTATTCACGTCTGATTTGCAGCCCGATTTATGCAAAGGTGCAGCAATAGACTCCTTCCATACATTTGGAAATGACGTAGCACTGATAGCCAAGTTGAAAATATGCAGTAAAGGTAATTCCAGCCAATCAGAGCAAGCCTTCGCGATATATGGAGGGATCATGTCTGGACCTGCAGCCTTCTTGGGTTTAAGTTTTTTGATTGTTTTTCTAAAATCATCGCTCGTAATTTCCTGAACATGAAATAAGTCTAAGGCACTACCAAAATTATCCTTACACTATTTGAGTTTTGGGTTGTATATAAACTGCATAGCTATTCGTTATTTAAGGATGAGGATTTACTCTTCCAATTTTTTGTTTCTTTTGAATTTATGTATTTTACGAACTTTGCTAAGGATTGCGGAACAAGCAAGGGCACTATTTACTTGGTGTTTTCATTAAATTTTGTGTATTTTTTCTATTCTGTTCTATTTTTTTTTACTTTTAAATCTTAAGCTGAATTGGGGTTGTGTCAACATTTGTGAATGCTAAACATTTATTATCAGAATTGCAGAGGACTTCGGGGAAAACTAAATCAGCTGTACAGAGAAACTTTAAATTCCGATTATGACATTCTATGTTTGACGGAGACATGGCTTACGGCAGGAATTTGTGATTGAGAAATACTGGATCAATCATTGTATAACATACAGATTGTCCGAAATCCGTTTTGAACATAGGAAAATAATGAGTGCGACAAGGAAGACATAAACAAAATGAGTAGTAGGACAAAAATAGAATGTAATCACTAGGTAAATTTTAAACAAATATTAAGTCAATGAAATAAACAAACGATTCTGTCAAATATTTCATCTGTCATTAAGAGTATAATGTGAGGTTTAAATAATTAAAATAATTATGTGAATAGTAAACAATAGTATATTTAAATCTCACTTTATACTCTTAATGACAGATAAAATATTTGACAAAAGTGTTTGTTTGTTTCATTGAGTTAATTTTAGTTTAAAAATGTACCTAGCCATGATTACATTCTATCTTTGTCCTGCTACTAATTTTGTTTATGTCTTCCTTGTCGCACTCATTAATTTCCTACGTTCAAAAGGGATTTCGGACAATCTGTATATCGTTGTGACAGGAATCCAAACATTACTAACAAAAACAGAGGCGGCGGAGTATTGATAGCGGTGAGAAACAAATTCAAAGTACTAAAATTTTCATCTGTTGAAAATTCACATTTTGAGGCAGTGTGTGTTACTATCAAAACAAACAAAACATCCTTTTTATTACAAATGTGTATTTTCCATCAGATACAAGAGTCGATTATTACTTGCAGTTTTATAATTTTATCGAACAAAATGCAGATACGAATATTAATAACAGTCGACTCTGTATAGTTGGCGATTTCAACCTCCAGTATATATATGGTAAAAATTCGGATTTCTCTTTATTTGACGCTCGTCATAATCAACTGTCCATCTTTGTTAATTTGCACTCGCTTAAACTTATAAATGACGTAAGGAACGTCAACAACAAAACACTTGATTTGGTTATTGTTGCAGAAAATTATTCAAATTTATGTCAAGTTGAGGGAGATGAATTTCCTTTAGTCGGTGCTGATTTACACCATCCTCCACTAGTAGTAAAATTAGAGAATGTACGTCCAGATGCAATGAGCACCAACTATACGGGTTTTTATAACTTTAAAAAGTGCAACTTTCTCAACTTAACTCTGGCAATCCGTGATGCCGATTGGCAGGCAGTATTGAACTGCACTGATGTCAATAAAGAGCTGGATTTATTTTATAATATTATATATCAAATATTTAACAATATTGTCCCTAGCATTAAGAAATCATACGGCCAATATCCTGTGTGGTTTACCAGTGAAATCATTGAACTGAGGAAACAAAAAAATCGTTATAATAAAATTAAACATTTATCTATAAATCTTAAAAATACGTACAAGGGTATTCGAAGGAGGTTGAAGTCGCTATCTGATGTAGAGCATAAAAAATACCTAGCATTTACAGAGAATGCTATAAATGGCAACGAAAATTTTAATACATTCTGGGCCTACGTTCACAGAAAAAAGGAGACTAGCGGCAATGTCAAAACACATATTATATCAAATGGTGTGGCCTTAAATGATGCTGAGGCTGCAGGTGCATTTGGCCATTTTTTTCACATATTAAGAATGATTTATGATAATGACTCACTATTATGGGAGATTGTTTTTAAATTTAAAATTTAAGTTACTGTAGACATACAAAATTTGGCATCACACAAGGAGGCGTGTTGGTTTCAAACGTGTTTGGCGCTATGCTATACAGCAATCGATTTTCAAGTTTATTTTAAGATTTTTTTTATTCTGTAATGTAAAGCTCTTGTATTTCTTTTCGAAACAGTAATTAGCTACGCACAACAGTGATTATTAGATTTTAAAATTATATGTGGTATATATTTTAAAACAAAATGTATTCTAATACTAAATGTTTTAATTATGACAACTTTACGTCAAAATCGATGCAGTACTAATTTTTAAGTTAGTCTGTTTAAGTTACAAAAAGGTGGAATTATTTAATACTTCCTCTATTTCTTTTTCGAAGCAGAAGTTGATTACATACAAAGCTTATATATTTTCGAACTGTAAATTATAACTATTTTTGTTTCTGTAATAAATGTGTAATTCCAATTACAACTTGATCTGTTTCTTCATGGAGTTACTCCAAACGATGCCATTGTGCAATCTTAATCTTGTCTTTTAGTTGCTGTATGCTAATGTTGGAAATTTGGCTTTTACACTCACTTTTTACTCCAAGTATTCCGACATATGGATATTTCCCATAATTATTATACTCACTATTATTTACAGTAAATGCAGAAATCGTATAATATCCATTTATATCCAAGTTTTTCCATAGATTTTTAAAGTAATTTCGTAAGTTTTCTCGCTGTAAAGGCATATGCCTATCCCTGTCTACACAACCGTGTTACCACCATACAGGCTGTTCCATAAGAAAGTAAATATAACTAGATAAAATCCATAGATTAAAAAAAAATTCACTATATTTGGGAGCGTCTGCGTCAGCGGTAAGTGCATATAACTAGAAAAAGTTCCTAGATTTAAATAAGTGAATACGCGGGTATGTCATTAACCTAAAAATCCTCTAAATTTAAATAAACTGTTAGATATGGGCGTGTCAATAGCAATGATGCGTGGATTTGAAAAATCACTATATCTGGTGAAAACATGAACACACTAGATGTAAGCGGTAAATTTAAATTTAGTAGTCTCTGTTATCTAATGAGTTACTAGGACATATGTACATCATTCTACAACTTCCTTTCTTTATTTTTAGTTAGTCCAGTCTGTAGAGACAAAAAAAGGCCTTTGCCTTACAAAAAATGGAGTATGAACGGTTTTTATATATGTTGTTCAGGTCGGGATCTTGATGAAAAATCCAAGTTTTCGACCTTGGAGGGGCGCCGCGCAAGCAGCCATCTTGGATTAAAGGTGCTAAAAACTGGTGTTATTCAAATAGCTCCGCAGCGGTTGATCAAACGTCAAAAAAGTTCAATATAAAGTTGAAGGAGACAAGATTGTTGACATTTTTTGTATATTCATTTTTGTTGTAAGTGTAATATGTAACGAGTTACAGCAGCTGAAAGTTGAAAATTTCACCAAAATATCTTAAACTTTATTTTTGTTGATACATTTTGTAAGAACAACTTACACTATATTGTTTGTAATATTTTTCTACATCAGAATCGTTCTATAGAGAAATACAAAGTATGATCAAAATTTTTTTTCATCTAGTATGGCTATGGAATAATTCTTAATATATAAACGCAACTATAAGTCACTTATATTCTCGCACATACAGTCGTTGTTTTTGATGGCGACAAAAAAATACCAAGACTGCAGAAAGGCTTCTCCTATCGAAAAAGCAGATATCTGCGGATGTTATTTTGGATGGAACAACGCCCGTTCTAGTTTCCCAAGAACGATTTCTAGCAAACGAAAAGAATAAAGTCCGTCTGCTTTCGATGCTGTAAAAACATACGAACATTACTGTATTACAGTTAAGCAGGCTGAAGAAGATGGTGATGTGTTGATTGTCAACACGACGATTTCTTTGTGCTCAAAATTTGATGCAGTTTTCGCCATTGGAGAAAACGTCGATCTTCTAGTTCTGCTGACGGTATTAGCAACATCTACCTTCGCAAACCTATGAGAGGCAAACTTGTCGAAAGAGTGTATGCTGCAAATAGTTTCAAATATGAAAAAGCAGCTGAGAACATTTTGTTTCTCCATGCGTTTAGTGGCTGCGACACAACGTCGTCCGTCTACAACCAAGGAAAAAGTTTGTTTTTGCTTGTCCAGAAAAGCACAAGACTCAATGACATTATAGGCATATTCAAACAGCACGATGCCAAACCAGATGATATCGCAGATGCTGAAGCACGCTTTCTCGTTGCTTTGGTGGCTACATGGAAGAAAATACCTTGGAAGAAGTCCGTTACCAACAAGATCAAGTGCAAGAAACACATTTAATTTTGCTTCTTTGCCACCAACGAAGGACGCTGCACGGTATCAAGCATTTAGGACCAGGTCCAACAGTGGTATGGAATTGAAAAAAATGCACAGGACTGGGGCTGGAAAGTTGGCACGAATGGGCTCACTCCAGTAACAATGACAGAGAATCCATCACCCGAGACTTTATTAAAATTAATTTCATGCCATTGTAAAAAAGGATGCGGCGAAGCATGTGACTGCAGGAAAAGTGGGATGAAGTGCTCTATTCTGTGTAGATTCTGTAATGGACAATCATGCTAAAATGCACCAGAAGTTTACACCGAGGGTGGGGACGAAGATGAGGACATTTCATCAATAGAAGTCCCAAGTCTCAGGAGCAATGACTTCGAAGATAACATTGAGAATAAAGAATCTTATGGAGACGTCAACATCTACCGACCGGGGCCTACAAAAATAAAAATAAACTAAATAATATAATCGCGAACATGAAACATCACTAAACTGGAGCATCTGTGGATTAGGCCTACTGGGGATACCACAATAAAAAAAGCGCCATTAACTCTACCTCATGGTGGTGTGGAAATGAGTTTACTATACGTTTATCAAATTATTATAACTACATAACGAATAGCCAGAAATAATACAAAAGAAATTTTAAAAAACGAGAAATTACACTATTTTTTAGAGAAATGTCCATCTTTCCACTGCGGTAACTCCTTTCATATTAGACTTACAAAAAATAGTTATATACAAAAAATGTCAAGAATCTTGTCTTCTTTAACTTTGAATTAAACTTTTTTTGGCGTAGAATTAACCGTTGCGGAGTCATCTGGAAAAATCCAGTTTTTAGCACCTTTAATCCACGATGGCTGTTCGCGCGGCGCCCCTCCAAGGTCGAAAACTTGGATTTTTCATCAGGATCCCGACCTGAACAACATATATAAAAACCGTTCATACTCCATTTTTTGTAAGGCAAAAACCTCTACTGACTGGACTAAGTAGGAGTTGTTTTAATACTATCTAACTTAATCTTTATCTTGTAATATAACCATATATGTGATTCTACTTTTTCATTTCTCGAGCCAGAAGTTGGTTACATACAAAGCTTCTCTATTTTCGAACTGTAAAATATAACGATCTTTATTTTTAGTCGGAGTTGTTTTAATACTATTTAACTTAATTTTATCTTGTAATTTATGTACTTCGTGTAAGACTAAATGTAGGAAATATTTTATCTAAAACATAAACGGCTTATAAAATTTGGATTTTTATGCATTTGTGTTAGCGACATAATAACTGTAAACGGTAGAATTTATACTTTTTAGGTCATTTTTCAAGTTATCGAGAATGTTAAATTCTGTATGTATATGTTCAAGTTCTTTTTACTTTGAAGAAAAACGTAATACTGGGCAAAAAATTTGTATGATGAGTTAAGCATTTCTAATAGTTTTAATTAAATTATTCTAAATTCCAATTTACATTAAGTTACTATATACAAATTAACAGTGAAATATCTGTACAGGTTTTAACCATGTTAAAAAATCAATTCCAAATGTTTTAGCATTATCCACAAACACATTACAATTTTCCTTGGACTCTCCTTGGTAACAAAATCTATGGTTAGTAGTCTTGCAAAATCCAAAAGGTTGTAATCGTCTATTTGGAACTGTTTTAAAATTTCTAACAGGGTCTACACATTAATGTCGGCTAGTTCTACTGAATTACTACTGTATTTTTATATTTTTTGTGGATATTTTGCAGACCTTCCTTTCCAATAACTTGTATAATTCCTCTTGCCATTCTGTTCTCACTTTACAGAAGATAAGGTAATTTTGCTTTTACTACATGTCTGGCAGTAAGTTACTATTACAAATACAGCATATATCATTCTTAACAATAAGAACACTTTTTCCTTCGCAATCTGCAAGATCAACAATTTTAGCCAACATTATATTGTCACAAAACGGTTGTGTAAGCGGCGTAAGTAAATTTAAATTGCTGACGGTAAGGAGTTGTTCACCTTCTGTATAATTTATATTTCCAATATCTGTAACTTATGTTATATATCAATATATTACTATAGAAAACCTCGAAAAGTGTTGAGTGGCAGACTAAATAAATGGAACGCATTGTAAAGCCGTAAAACTTTTAGTTATTGCGCGTTTACAAGATGGGGCTTTTGACAAAGTGAAAGATCCAAACTAGGCTATTGTAAATGTTCACTGTTAATTTGTATATAACAACTTAATGTAAATTGATATTTAGAACAATGTAACGAAAAGTATTAAACATGTTTGACTCATCATACAAATGTTTTGCTCAGTATTACGTTTTCCTTGGCGTGAGTGATAAACGTTAAAATTCTAGATATTTTGGTTTCTTATATAAAGGAACGAAATTAGCAGGTGCTGCGTTAAAAAATTAAAAGTTGAAAAATAGGGACCCCCTAATGAATATACAATACCAAAACATAGAATTTACTTCTATTTGAAATTTATTTGTGGCAACTTTAACGAGCACAAAAATCTAGTGCCGGATTCCCTATAATCTCCCAATCGGACTTGCACAACCATATGATATTAATGTCTAAATTTACCTTAAATGAAAAAATTTTCTGTCCTTGTAGTGGACTGCAATAGTAAAGCTGGATATGTTTCTAAAGCTTATCTGATACAGTTATATATACATCAAAGTATAAAATTTCCTGTATCTAAAATTTTCGAGTTCTGGTTTTTTATCCTTA